>ML781509.1:681628-711031 GCA_009831015.1 Picea engelmannii
CTCTATATTTACATATTTCTCTCCCTCCACTTATCTCTCTCTATCTCTTTATCCCTTTCTTCAACTCTTCCCCCCATATCTCTCTCTACCCTATGTTTCTCCCACTCATATGCCCCACTCACTCTCTCTCCCCCCACCTCCGCTCCCTCCATAATTCTTGTTGGATCTCTGCCTTCCACTACCTCTCCATATCAACCCTCTCTAACTATCTCACTATTTCCTTCTATACCCCCCTCACTCACCCCACATCACTCTATCTCTCCACCCCTTCCCTTTGTTACGATTTATCTCCTTGTTTGTTCCTCCCACCTTATATTACTTACCCTTCCCTCTTTGCCCCATTTCTATCCAACATTCTCTCTTACCCTTTTTCCCTCTCTCTCTCACTCTCACTATCTCTCTCTTCCTCTCTCCCCCCCTCCCCCCTCTCTCTCTCTCTTTTTCCCTTCCTCTCCAACGATATGCCCCTCTCTCACACACACAAACACACTCTCACTCACTCTGTAATGTACCCCAAATTTTGCTAAAAAAAATATTAAAATTGACAAGGAAAACTATAGTATATTGTCCAATAAAATATTCATGAGAATAGATTATTATTCAACTCAAAATATATCTCCTTATAAAAAATTATACTACTTTTGTAAGCATATAATTTGTTTCCTCCACTGGTAGTTTTCATACTAATCTAGGAAGAATTAAAAACCCAAATCACACTTACTGTTAGAATCTCGGAGAAAATAATTCCTAAACTTGTCAACATACTCACATATCATTTACATATTATTGATTGTAAGAATAAAGGTTCTCCCCATTAATTTGTGATTAGAATCTCACCCATGGAGGCATACTTATCAAATTTTTACCAGATTCCATGGTACATATGTGCTAGGATTAAAATTCATTGGTATGTTGAACATATGTTATTAACATCATACATACGATGACCCCACTAAATAACTAAGTTACAAACCATACGCATCCATTAAACCCTATGTTCATCTAAACTATGTTACCCACATATGATCATAGGGTTAAAGTGGCTCTTTAATGTAATAAGCGGATGCTCAATCACTCCTGCAACTCAGATGTTAAGGCCTGTTAGCATTTAAGGTATAGTAGGTTATTTAAATAAGTACAATTTACCCAGTACCCTGGGTTCTAACACTCCAAGAAACTACCCAATGTGGGTTCTCCACTTCACCAATTTCACATGGTAGTGGGGAGGGGGCATAGTCTGTCACTCTTACACATAGATGAAGGGCTCGAGGAGACATTACGCTCATCGAAGTCGACCATTTGGTATTTTTTGCAATAGCTTCCTTACTGTGTTGCTCCTTGTGACCAACTGCTCTGATGGTGCTCAGCCCTGGGTGTGGATGGAGGCAACAACGCGTTGGCGAGGTTTTTGCACGCTAAGCATTTTGCTTGAAGAGTTTTTCTTGTATAATTTGTTTCTTTGTTGGGATTTAAACTGCATTTTTGAGTGTTATGTTTTCTCTGTTCAAGATTTAAATTAGTCTATTAAGTGTCCTCTGAGTCCTTTCTAGTTCCAAACCCCTGGACAGAGTTCCACCATAGGTTATTGATGCATAACTGACTACTAGAAGTATTTCCACTCTCGTCTTGAACTTAAAATAGGGTATTCATAAATATATGAGCTAAGGACTGGAAGGTTCTGAGCATGGGAAGAGATCCTGCGTATGTGTTTGTATGCCCTTGAGTCTTTGCATACAGTCTCTTCTTTTACCATAGAAAAGGCCAAGCCCGAATTCACTTAATGAAGAATGTGTTCGCTTGTTGAATAGAATTATGGTATTCTCTTTTTATTTCTAGGACTCTATCGTAACCCTCGACACTTATTGTATTCACCATTACGCTATAACCTTGACAGTTTTTAAGGAGCTATTTTAAATTTGATCTATGTCTATTTGTAGAGAAGTGTTGAAAGCATTGCTTTTCTTTAAAAAAATAGTGTTATCGTGGTTCTCTGTAGTAATTCATCAGGTATTTAACCTCTCCAATTTAGAGTTTCATCTGTGTAGTTTTATAAATTTGTCTCTGTAAAAGTTTAAATGTTATCGTTGCAGTCTTTTTCTTTGATAATTCATTTTCTCAAAAGAATAGAGTTTTGTTTTCATCTTTAGAAATTCCTCGCATAATCATTTTTCCATAAGATGGAACTTAAGTTGAATGCCAGGAAAGATGTATTAAAATGGGTCGACTCATTATTTTATTCGATGAACCTTGAAACCACATTCTATCATTCAAATAACCCTTGTTGTGTGCACAAGGAAAAAAAAGGGTTTTGCAAAGGTTTGTGCATTTTTTCCATTGACATGTTTTAACTAAAATAAAGTAGACTAGCACAACCACAAATTCGGTTGGTGAATGCCAATAGGTATCGACGTTAAAACCCTCTTTAAGACCCTACTCCAAAAAAAAGAATTTCATTCACAGTCCAAACATGGAATGAGGTGGTTCAAGTCTTGTTAATTATCTAAATGTGGCAATCATATGGTCTTACAGTAATTTCTTAATATGATTAGGTAAGTGTGAAAAATTAAACATGTTAACTGATGCATTCATAAATGCAAGGAAGTTATGAGCAATGAATCCTAATCATTTATTTGAGAGGATGACTAAGAATATGCTAGCAGCTTTTATTGCTATCCATCAAATTAGGTTCTTAGATTAAAAGATCATTAATTGTGCACATTGTCAATAGGTGTATGCCTATCGGCATAATTATTCTCAGGGAAACCATGTACACGATCTTTTGATCTAGTGAAATAATCTCCCATTAATGATTTTTTTATTTTTTCCATTAATGATCTTTTAACACGATCTTTTAATCTACCGAAATAATCTCCCATTAATGATTTTTTAACATAATTACATGTACGTTATTTGATTTTTTAACATAATTACGTGTACATTATTTGAAAAAATAGTTATAGATATGATCCATTCACTGATATAGATTGCATCCTTGATGAAGCAAAGGACATTTGTTGTTGTTATCTGCAGATCCATTTTGCCTCACCTATCAAGTTTTGATCATGGAATAAAGAGAAAGTTGATACTGAAGGAGTCAAGGAGAGTCCATACTTACCAAAGTGAAGAAAGAGGTACCTGAGATTCGAACTAGAACCAATCCTTGCTTTCCAAGTAGGATTTATGGTAAGTAAATGATTTTCATCTCTTTATTGATTCAAAAACCGGAAAAGAGAAAGTGGGAGAAGTGGTCGATGGTTTCGGAAACCACATTGGAAAACGGATTTGGACGACAAGGTTTTCGTAAGCAATTTTCCACACTCTAAATTAAATTAGTGGATTTACCTTTTCTTTCTTTTTGGAAAAACATAAAATTTTGTGTTACTTATTTGACTTTTTTGTGAAACTGCACACTTTGGATAATAGTTTCACTTTTATTTTAAGAAATTAAATTCATTTAGCTTGAGGAGTTAATAAATTTATTTTAAATATTTTGATGATATTTTCATTCTTATTTAAACAAACTAGATTACATTTTTATTCTTATTTTAATAAATAAAATTCATTTAAGGTGAGGAGTTAATTGTAAAATGTTTTTGAGGTTTATTTCTCTAATTTGATATCCCTGATCATGCACTTCGTGGAAGTCTTTCTCAAGCTCATTGATGAGGTAACTCGCCAATTCATTTGCATTACCTCCACGCATTTTCCTATGAGGTCCACCACGAACCCGGTGATCTACGTGGGGCAATTCTTTCTTACAAGCTTGTTAGCTATTAGTTGGCAAGTGAAGTGCACTGCACCATCCTAGATAGAGGCTACCTTGTAGCCTCGTTTTCCCTTCTCAACTTCATCATATTCCTCCTTCATGAGTTGTGTCATGGAGTGATCTGAGGTCTTCCCTAGGCAGAACTGTTGAGGGTCAGCTCCCTGCATGCTCAATCATGTGATTAAGTGGATCAGCGTCGGATCCACAGTAATCCACTTGTCGAGCCACAGATATCCACCATGATAGAACGATAAGAGGATTTTAACGCAAGTGTTAACCTCTTGGTGTTTTCCAAAATGAGGAATATTCATGACATTCAGTATCGTGGACTGCATCAGCTCCTTAATCTAAGTTTGGGAGCCTATGTGATGCTTCCTCCCAGTTGTCTTCATCAGGTATCTATGAGGTGTGAGCATGGCATAGTTCTTTTTGTAGCCAATATTGAAATCATTGTTCTTCAGGGATGGGATTTGTCCCAACTGGCTTTGGACTATGTGTATCCCCTTTGGGATGTATGCGGTGATCAAAGTGTACTTGTAGTCCCATGGGATTCTGTCGCAGTTAACTACACCAGTCAAAGGAGGGACATAATACGGTAATATCAATGGGATTTGCTTCGCATTAGCCATATTGTCGCGATGCTTACTTCGCTTCTCAGTCATGGGGTTAGCATGGCTAGAACATCGTGTAGTCAAAGGGGAAGCCTCAATTCCCCTATTCAATGATGCCTGAACACCTTCAGACATATCTATGTCAGCCATAAACTTCTTAAGGACCTCTTTGACGGACTTCTCTAACTCAGTCTGTTTGCCCAACATTATCTCTTTTAAACGGACATGTCAGGGTAGGTGAACGGACAGATGGAGTAAACATGGGATGGCGAGGTCTAGGTTTTGAAATCACAATTTGACACACAATCAAATATCTAATAGCTCAATTAATCATGGATGGTGAAAAGTGATTCTGGGGCATCGACCAACGGGTTAAATAAGTGAGTGTCGTAATGGATTCTTCTAACGAGCATGAATGCTTCCATTAGTGTGAATTTGTTCATATGCCACAGTCTCAACATTCCAAACAGGGTCTATTCACCCATAATTGTGCTTCCTAATTGTTTCAGAGCGTTGTTCTAAAGGTCAGGGCACCTCCAATGGTCATATAGCTTCTCTAGGGCGAAGTCCCATTCTACGCGGTTATGTTGTTCCAGCAAGGTTCAGAGCCTAGAAGCCTGCCTCCTGCAAAGCTTTTTCTGTAACTTCCTGTAGCTTTTCCAACTTGGATTTCTTCTTATTGAGCTTCCTTGCCTTCTTTCCTCTGATCTAAGTTTCTCTAACTGTTTCTGGATTTCTCTTTCCATTTTTTTTCCTATCTTCTCCTAGCGTAGTAACTTCGCACTATTGATGTGCTCTAAAAGGGTTCGAAATTAATATCCCTTCCCTTACCACTTCCTAGATGAATATACTTTCTTCTTGCATGGATAGGTCCTTCAAACCTTCTTTCATTATTTCAACTTCGACAACTAATTCTCTTTCCTTTTGTTGCTTCGACTAAACTTCTCGTCCTTCTATCAGTCGATCTATCTTTCTAGCTATGAAATCCCTTAGTTATTGCTTTTTATTTTATATAGCTTCTTCCTCTACTTTCCTTCTGGTCTGATCTTTCTCAATCCAAATCTTACCTAGAAAAAGGGGGAAAGGGGCGTTGTTCTCAACAAACTTAATGACTTCAAATTCCTCTTCAGTCGATGTTCCATGGGTGATAATAGGTACATTATTAATTCTTCGACATAAGTTTATCATATTTCCTTTGAATAAACCTATCCTTCCCAATGAAGGTACTATAGTAGGATTTCCCAAAATTTCCCAAGTTCTTTCTGTCATAATATTCACTTGTGTTTCTTCATCCAAGACATAGTCTATGTCGAAGTATCCTATTCTTGTATCTATGCATTGTTTTTATTTCATGATCTTTGGTAAACTGGCATCTTTGGGGTCATCCATTACTTCTTTCAAATGTTCTAATCGAGTTTGAAATTTATCTGATTCTTTCCCTTGATGATTCTTTAACATGCTCTTATTTTCTCGACTTCCTTCATAGTTCTCTTGTCTCATGTTCATTTGTTCTACTTTAGAAATCGTTTTTGGACAATCCTCAACTTCATTACCAATAACTTTACAACAAAGACAAGTATGACCTGCACCAGAGCATTCCTTAGCAAGATGTCCCGGTCTTCTGCAGTTATAACATAGGGTTAATCCTCTCTTCCTCTTGTACTATGCACTAGGATCACAGTGTTGGACCTGCAATATGGACAAATTCTTTCTAGGTTCCTGCATCCACTTGTTAGTCCAAAGATTCTTTCTATGCATAGGAATAACATATCTTTCTCTATTTGTATCAAATTTATTCAACTATTTCTTCTAACTGTACCCTAGATTTCAGACTAGGATAGAATCTATCAAACATACCTATATTCATGCTTTCGAAACAAAACTTTCTACTTATCTTACTCTATAAAAGCACAAAGCTTTACCTCTTTCAATATATTACCTCTTGTCTTCAAAACAACTTACTCTCTTGGCACAAATCTTCACAAGTCAAGTAGAGTACTACGCACTACAGTAGCATATCTACGCACAGAGCTTCTCTTTTATTTAATTCAGTTCCCAGAAATCACAGTTTCAGGTCCCGACAATGGAACCATTTGTTGGCACAGAAGCAGACCTAGGGTTCAACGCTTCGACAATGTACCAACAAAACCCTAACTACAAGCCCTTTCGGAAACACTTGTGAAGCAGGAGAAGTCTCACCTGAGGTAGAGGCAGGGGGGTTATAGGACTCAGGTGTATGTATCCAAGCTGGGACACAGACCTGTGATTACAATTACTTCATGGAGTACTTAAGAACAACATGCATTAGTTTATCATCTTTATTCACATCGTAGAACAAACCATAAGAATAGATCGGCGCAGTAACAATACACATCGCACTTAGAAGCATAAGTTATATATAACACATTCAACATAAATAAAGCACTAATCATTCATAGATCTATCTATCATACATTAAAACCAATTCACTAAGCATATTCACAACATAAACATCATAGCACAAAGAAAACCATCAACACAAGATATATGTGGTTCACCCCAATGTGGGGCTATGTCCACCAATGACTTCTTCTTCTTCTTTATTCTCCCATCTCTTACATTCTTCTGATCATGCGCACTAAGCCACAAAGCCAAGCTTCACACTGGACAGGTGATATGCGCACTAAGCACCAGATCCACCTTCCCAAAATTAGGTCAAGGCACAGAGCCAACTCCTCTACTAAGAATAGAGCCTTACATACACAGTTTGTTGCACTACGCAACCCAAAACTACTTGCCTCTTTCACTTAGCTAATTACATCCCCCCTCTACATTACATTCTTACACTTATTTATTCTTTTACATTTACAAAAAGGCCTAATCATGGGTAAACCCATGGGCCAAAATCCCATAAACCCTAATAAAAAACCCTAATTAACCCCTTGTTGGGTCCACAAATCTAGTGAGATCCCGCGATCTCAGCTCCGCCTAGGTGCTCCATCTTTGACCAGCCTGTTGAAGTCCAAAAAGGTGGTCAAACCTGACCAATGTTTCCTCAAAACTTGGTCGAGGGCCAAAAGTTCCTTCAAAGTAATCTAATTTAAAAAAAAAAAAAAAAAAAAAAAATCCCTCCAAAATTCCACCCCCAAAATTTTCCCTCCAAAATTTCCCCTCCAAAATTTCCCCCTCAAAACTTTGCCTCCAAACTTTCCCCCCAATTATTTCCTTTAAAAATTAAAAACAAATTTTACTCTTTTATTCCATTATTCACTTGTTAATTACAACATTTCTCATGTTTGTTTATTTATCCCACATTCATTAGACATAGCAGTGATCCATATAATTTTAGGTATATATGTAGACAATCTTCTTCATTTTTATTTATCCCACATTCATTATATTAATAGTAATTTATATCATATGAATCTAGAATTTCAGAGGTTAGTTATTTTTTAAATTCTTACCATTTAACAAAACAACAATTATCTTGAGGTTTTTTTCAAAGAAATTTTAGCAAAATCCTTAATATTTTTTGAAAAAAAAGAAGGAAAAAAGGACAAATTTAGGTTTAGTTTTGTAAAACAATTTATCTTTTTTATTGTTTTTTACTTAATTTTTTTAGTTTTTCCCTGAAGGGTTCGTAAAGAAGGGACTGGAGAATTTTATTTTCAAGTTAAGGAAAGCCTTATATGGTTTGAAATATGCACCAAGATTGTGGTATGTAAAGATTGATTCTTTCTTTTATTAGAAAGGTTTTTTGAAAAGAAAAAGTGATACTAACCTATATGTTAAGAAATATGAAAAAGGAAATGTTTCTTTGATATCTTTATATGTGGATGATGTCATTATCACAGGTAGTCCATGCAATTTAATTGAAGAAATTAAAAGTCATTATCACAGGTAGTCCATGCAAGTTAATTGAAGAAATTAAAAGTCATTTGTCACGGAAATTTGAGATGAAATATCTTGCTGAATTGCATTATTGTTTAGGACTTGAAGTTTGGAGGGAGCCTAGTAAGACACTGATCAGTCAAAGTAAATACACAAGATAAATTCTTAAAAGGTTCCATATGAGTGTATGTAAGGAAATTTTAACCCCTTCAGAATAGAATGCAAAGTTATATAGTGATGATGGAACTAAAGATGAAGATGGTACTTTGTATCATCATTTGGTGGGAAGTTTAAACTATATTACCACTACTAGACCATACATAACATATTCGATCAACATCCTTAGTTAGTTCATGGATAATCCTTGTGAAATCCATTGGAAAACTGCAAATAAAGTCCTTCGATACCTAAAAGAAACAATTTATCTTTGTATTGTGTATACTGATGAATTTGATGTTGAGTTGATTCAGATTGGGAAGTAAATCCTGATGATAGAAGGTATACCTCAGGCTACAAATTCCATATAATATTGTCGGTCATGTCATGGAGTAACAAAAAATAGCCAATGTTTCTTTGTCATCAAAAAAATATGAGTACAAAGCCTTGTCCAGTACTACCTGTGAAGTAGTTTAGTTCGGGATAATTCTTGCAGATGTTGAAGACAAGGAAAAAGGAACAACACACATCAATTGTGTGTTATCGGACTAATCGGTAGGTGCAGACACTAACAGATCTCCCTAGATCCACCTGGACCTAGAACAAAACAGGACAAGACATGACTCTTTCCCTAAGTTATGACCATTGAATTAGCTAGTAGGGAGGAACAAGTGACATACCTTTGTATCGCTTCCTAGGGTCTCTGTTGCTCTCGCTTTGCTCCGGTGCTCTCATGAGGTCAAGACCAAGACAACATAAACCAACCAAAGTGAAAATAGCAAAATATATTCAATCGTCAACTTATGTGTATGATCAAGGAATTACACAATAAAGTAAGAATGACTTTATGGGAAAAGGACATGCCACTGTATCATACTAATCGAAAGTAGAAGATACAACCTGATTGCCTTGATGTTGCAAGCTTCCTTTCGGTGGCTCTTGGTTCCAACACACACACTTGCTAGATCTTTGTATGAAGAAGATCCAATTCCTCTTGATAGACTTGCTAGAGTCTCCAAGCTCCTGTTCAAGCTAGGTCCTTCACACAATTCCTTCACCAATTCTCCAATTAATCTTGCTTAACCTTTTCCATGAGAATCCCATCAATATATAGGAGAGGATGAGATGGTTACTTGGATGAGAATGATCCCACCAAATCAGGGAAACCAGTAAAATGATAACCATTCAAATGCCAACCCATTCTCTAGAAGATTCCCTTCTAGAACCATCGAGACTTCATATTTTTCCAAGCTTGAGAACAAGTTCGCACCCTAGCTATATAGCACAGTGCGAGAAGTTCTCACCCTAGCTGAAGGCAGCTTGCGAGAATGGGTCATTCTCACACCCTAGGATATAAGCAACCTGCAAACTCTCTTCAAAAATATGTTTTCTGGGAAGAGATGAATGTCACTTTTCTCAGGAGAAAGTTCTTAATAGGAGCCTAGGTACACCATCATCAATACACCATCAAGATGACCAAAATCATGGGTAACATTGTGATAATCAAAGTACAATCAAGCTGGGACATAATCTAGTGAATCATGCAAGATCAAAGCACATAGAGTTACAACACCACTTTGTGAGAAAGGAGATTGAGCCAAAATAAATTGACTTGATTCATTGTAATACAAGTGTGTTACGGCCCTAACCTACGCATAGGTAGAACAATATATTCAGATGTAACAAAGTTCAATATTAATAAGGCCTTTCAATAAAATAGAAAAAGGAAGATGTAAGAAGACCTAATAGAAGCTTCCTCTTCTAGAAGGATCTTCCTCTAGATGCTTCTTTTTAGTATAAATAGGAGTCGAGGGTATGAGAACCCTAGCTTGGATATTATTGTAATAAAGCTCTGCTCAACTGGAGGTTGTCCCCTTGAAGAGGCTTGTGAACATTGCTTTCAGATTAAAAGTGTTATTTATGTTGTTATTCATATATCATTTCAGTGTTATTGTGGTGAATGTTCTGGTTATATTGTTGTTATTCTGCCATTACTAGCATTTTATTTATGTTCTGCATACATTTTATATCTGGTATATTACAAGTGGTATCAGAGCACTTTCCTCGGCAGAAAGTGTGGGTTAAATTTTTTTTTTCAGGGTAGAGATGTATTCTGGCGTCTTTAAGCCACAAAGATCTGTCGTTACACACATAAACCCGCAGTTGAGGGATTCATACTATTGGCGTCAGAAGTCACTCCTGGATTACAACAGGAGCAGAGCTCGATGCCCATCAGTTTTATGTCATGATTTGTTTGATGGGGTGATCAAATGGGTAGAGACTCAAGAAGATAGAGCTTTAACTCAGGAAACCGGGCCTGGTGTGTAGAAAACAAGGGAGGTCTTGATCCAACTTTCGTCAGTAAGTTGAGTATAAGATGGATATATGGAAGACTTAATGAGATGTGTGAGCAAGACTACCTCGGGCATTAGGCCTTCGGCAGCTTGAGGATGAAAAACTCAGAATACAAGATCCTCTTGACCCCGAGTTTCAAGGAACTAAAAGGTGGCTCGACTGGATCCTCCAATTATGAGTCATTCAGGGTTGAGAAAGCACAAGAACTGATTAGAAACCCTGCAACTATTACAGTGATCCAACCTACATCATCCTATAACAGCGCAACTCGACTGGATCCTCCAATTCCGAGCTATTCTAACACAGTGTAAACAATAAGATGGAAAGAAGCTGACATCCATAAAGTAAGAAGTCTCAAATGCCAATACATAACCAGAGTGACTAGCGCTTCATCAAAACTTTACAATCGAGAGCCTAGCTCAACCATAGATGCTTTGAAAAGTATCAAAACTAAGTATATATACTCCTAAACAATTGCCCAACAGAGGCGTCTTAGACTTTCAGGATGGGCATCTCTTCAATCAAATCTGGCCTGCACTCCTCTATCATACGCCAACTTAACTCTGCACGACTCATGCTAAGGGGTAGTTGAGCCCTTAAATGTCGAATTAGCATGCGCAGACTTCCCTGGTGAGACGAGGACATCGGCATGGCTTCTGTGGGAAAACCAGTACAGAGGACCACCACAGGCGGACTTCCTACTGAGACCTCCATACCTCGCAATTAATGAGTGAGGCAAGGTTTCAACCACCCCCTCTCTTCTTCATTCATTCCAAGCAAGTATCAGGATTAAGATTAAGTCGAATCGATGACTGTAGAACACGGTGATCCCTTATGCAGCTAAACCCGACGCTTTGGCCCTTTGCGTAGTTCTTTCTATCGCCCCCAAGTGACTACAGGTTGTGACCCTGTGCCTATCCTCAAAGGTGCTTTTGGCACTTCAAACCTCGTGGCTGGGAGGAGGATGTTCCTCATGCTTCAAAGTTACGATAGACAAAATGGAGACATAGCCTAATCATGCGCCACGCGTCCCTCTGGATAGACAGCTGAGATCTTCCGGCAATACTGTGGGCCTGAGTCCTGAATGCTTTTAGTGCTTCGCATCTCGCAGCTATGAAGGAGTTGCTTCTTGTGCTTCAAAGTCGCAATGGGCGAAAAGGCAAAAAGCCTAATCGCGCACCACATGTCCCTACACAATGGATGACTGAGATGCTTTTGGTGCTTCGGGACCTGCCTTGCCACGCGGTAAACATTAGCGCCCCTTCTCCAGGCCTGCTCCTTTGTGACCAAGTGCCAAAACCATGGGCCCAACTCTGGGTGCTTTCGGCACTTTGGGGTTCGAGGTTTTGAGATGTGAAAATATGAGGATCCATTACCCTTTGAAATCCCAAATGCTGAAATGCCGACGTGACTAGATCTTGCGCCATGTGTCCTTCTGATGAATGGTCCCGATCATCTCGGAAATACTGTGGGCCCAGGTCCGGGACGCCTTCGACACTTCGCGTCTCGAGTCTAGGAAGAGGCTGCTCCTCGTGCTTCAAAGTCATGATGGGCAAAAAGGCGAGGAGCCTGATCATGCACCACGTGTCCCTTTTGGATGGACAGCTGAGATCACATCGATGCTTTCACCTGAAATATCCCAAAATCTCCCCTGTCCTCTTATTTAGGCGCCGTCCTTTCCATCAAATCTTAGGCCATGACCACGGGCCAGGCTCCTGGGTTTGTCACATTTCGTGTTTTGGGGTTTTGAAACCCAAGGGATAACCCTGTCTTTCCAACTTACGATCCCTGAAACGTTGACTAGTTTTCACCTGTCTCCACTAGATCGGACGGCCCTAATCATTTCGGTGGTGTAAGCATTATTCCTTGCGCTAAACCTAGCACAACTCTGTTGACCGCAATTACCCACCGACCGTCAATCTGATTCATCGATTGATCCTCGTCGTTGAATACTGGAGCCTCTCACATGTTTGCATTTTCAACCCGAAATGGATTTTTTGTGCGCTGCTTATTACACTCATGGTTGTGACCTTGGACTAGAACTCATTTGATGGGTTTTCAAACCCCATTTCTTTGCATTTTACATCAGGGGTTTGAAATCGGGGAAAAAACACCCCGCTTGCAAGAATTGGTTCTAACATTAGGCTCCATGGGGGATAGAGTCACCCCTATGATGCTCTAAGAACTCATTCCATAGCTTCAATGCCTTGTTGTTGGGCTATGGAGTCAAGCTCAAAACCTCCTACTGCTGAAAATACAGGCTGACAATTAAAGCAAAACAAACAAAGCAACATGATCTAAGGAACTTATTTATGTACAGTCCTAATGCTAATAAAATATTTCACATGGGGCTAGGTGAAAGTAAACTTCCACCATAGCCATTCAAGAAGCTTCCTGAATAGAAGCTCCTTCCTTATGTCGATGGTCACCAGCAGATGGTGTAACTGTGACAGCAGAACGGCTACACTCTTCAACTTCTCCTCACAAGCTGAAGTTGATATGAAATAGGGCGGCTCCAAGGCATAAAGGACATGCCACTCCATGTATTCACTGACAAGGTCATAGAATGAGTGGCGAATTTTAGAAAACGGGCAGTAGGTAGCCTCCTCTGCTACAGAGTTGCTCACATGTGGTTGAATATCTATGATAAGCACAGGTGAGTGGACGACTAACATAGGCTCGTTGTTCTCAGGTGGTGGTTTCTCGATGATTGGCTCTAGAATGAAATATGTGCTCAATTTCTCTTCTGGTTCCTTTTCCTCTTCTTCTTGGCTTCCCCCCATATCAGATTCGTATTCATCATAAATGGGAACCAAGGGATGGCTCTACTCACTGTCATGTTGGTCAATGTCTTTATAGTGATCAAATGTAGGATAAGCTTGTAGCTCATCATCACTATAATATTCATCAAAAAAGGACTGACCCTTATCCCTATGATCTTCCTCCAGAATGGTGGTCCCGTCAAAAATATTTGTTTCAGGGATAGTGGGACCTGCTGCTTCTGGCTGCTCATACATAATCTTTTTCTCTTTAATCCTAGGTAAAAATATATCATGAGAAACCCCTTGAAGGAAAAGAGAAAAATCCTCCTCCACAACCATCTCTTCTTTAAAAATGGGGAGGTCTTCGTCATCATAAGCAGGGATTCTAAGAACATCTGCTTCAACCCGATACCCAAGTGAGCCATCTACTATAGACCACATCTACTCTATAAACTCATAATTTTCACAAGAGGCATGTTGATATTTATGAACATCTAAAAGAATAGGTGCATATGAAATAATGTCAGATGCTTTCGTTCTAGGGCTAGCATAATTAATATCATTCAACACCTATATATTTTCATAGAAAATGCTTTCCTCTATAGTAAAAGCATCATCACAAACATGGTCTATAGGGCCAACAGAGGCTTCATGAAGCAAAGAAAACTCCTCACAACATTTTTCAAACAAACAATCAGCTGGATAGTAATCTTTACAAAACGAATTGAAAGTTGTATGAAAATCTGTCAAAGAATGGATGCTTGTAGTGGGAAGAGATCGACACCAATCAAGAGCAGCTCCCTTCAATGAATACTTAAAAAGATTAATTTGGACATCTTCATGCATGATATTAAGTCAATGAATAACCTCATGAAAGTCAAGTAAATGCTCAGCTGGTATCTCTGAAAATTTTTCTTGAAATTCAGGGAGGATATCTTCCCATTCATCTCTATCTGGCAGTGGATTAGGAAAACCAACTATCTAGGAAAAGTCACAGAAAGCCAACCTTTGAGCTAAGATATTTTCCATAATGATTTAGTGGAGTCGTCGACCGATCCTCGAATCATGGAGTCGCCAGGTCAAAGATTCACAGCTTTGAATATGCCTGGTCCTTGTTCACCATCAAAGGCCAGATCTTACGTTGTTGTTACACCAGGAAGCTTCTCAGGCTGAGAAAGAAACTACTGAAAACTTCTCGAGAAAGCTCCTCTAGGTCAACTTTCAGGTGTGCTAAAAGTAGCCATAGCTGAAATAGTGATGTGGAAACCTTGGAATCGCCACAATGGAGTCGCCAGGTGCACAACAACAATATTGAAGGGCTCTGACGTCTAATGCACCTTTAGAATCAGAGGCTCAATGTCGTTCTACCCAAGGAAAATCTTCAACTTCATCCCCAGCAATGGCGCTAGAAATGTTGGCGTCAGAAGTCACTCCTGGATTGCGACAGGAACAGAGCCCAACGCCCATCAGTTTTATGTCACGATTTGTTTGATGGGGTGATCGAATGGGTAGAGACTCAAGAAGATAGAGCTTTAACTCAGGAAATCGGGCCTGGTGTGTAGAAAACAAGGGAGGTCTTGATCCAACTTCCATTAGTAAGTTGAGTATAAGATGGATAGATGGAAGACTTAATGAGATGTGTGAACAATACTACCTCGGGCATCAGGCCTTCGGCATCTTGAGGAGGAAAAACTCAGAAGAAAAGATCCTCTTGACCTTGAGTTTCAAGGAACTGAAAGGTGGCTCGACTGGATCCTCCAATTCCGAGCTGTTCTAACACAGTGTAAACAAAGAGATGGAAAGAGGCTGACATCCATAAAGTAAGAAGTCTCAAATGCCAATACATAACCAGAGAGACCAGTGCTTCATCAAAACTTTACAATCGAGAGCCTAGCTCAACCATCGATGCTTTGAAAAATATCAAAACTAAGTATATATACTCCTAAACAATTGCCCAACAGAGGCATCTTAGACTTTCAGGATGGGGCATCACTTCAATCAAATTTGGCCTACACTCCTCTGGCATACGCCAACTTAACTCTACATGACTCATGCTAAGGGGTAGTTGAGCCCTTAAATGCCGATTTAGCGTGCGCAGACTTCCCTAGTGAGTCGAGGACATCGGCATGGCTTATGTGGGAAAACCAGTACAAAGGACCACTATGGGCGGACTTCCTGTCGGGACCTCCATACCTCGCAATTAATGAGTGAGGCGAGGTTTCAACCACCCCCTCTCTTCTTCATTCATTCCAAGTAGGTATCAGGATTGAGATTAAGTCGAACCAACACCTAGAGAACACGGTGATCCCTTATGTAGCTAAACCAGGTGTTTCGGCCCTTTGCACAGTTCTTTCTATCGCCCCCAAGTGACTACGGGTTGTGACCCTGTGCCTATCTTCAAAGGCGCTTTCGGCACTTCGCGTCTCGCGGATAGGAGGAGGTTGTTCCTCATGCTTCAAAGTTACGATAGGAGAAATGGTGACATAGCCTAATCACGCACCACGTGTCCCTCTGGATGGACAGTTGAGATCTTTCGGTGATACTGTGGGCCCGAGTCCTGAATGTTTTCGGTGCTTCGCATCTCACAGCTATGAAGGAGTTGCTTCTTGTGCTTCAAATTCGTGATGGGTGAAAAGGTGAAAAGCCTAATCGTACACCACATGTCCCTGCGGAATGGATGGTTGAGATGCTTTCGACGCTTCGAGACCTGCCTTGCCACGTGATAAACATTAGCACCCCTTCTCCAGGCCTTCTCCTTTTTGACCAAGCGCCAAAACCGTGGGCCCGACTCTGGGTTCTTTCGGCACTTCGGGGTTCAGGGTTTCGAGATGTGAAATGATGAGGAGCCCTTACCCTTTGAAATACCGAATAAATGTCGACGTGACTAGATCTTGTGTCACGCATCCTTCTAATGAACAACCCCGATCCTCTCAGCAATATTGTGGGCTCGAGTCCGGGACACCTTCGGCACTTCGTGTCTCGGGGCTAGGAAGAGGCTTCTCCTCGTGCTTCAAAGTCGTGATGGGCGAAAAGGTGTGAAGCCTAATCGCGCACCACATGTCCCTTTTGGATGGATGGCTGAGATCACATCGGTGCTTTCACCTGAAATATCCCGAAAGCTCCCCTGTCCTCTTATTTAGGCCCCATCCTTTCCACCAAACCTTAGGCCATGACCACGGGCCAGGCTCCTGGGGCTGTCACATTTCGCATTTCGGGGTTTTGAAACCCAAGGGATAACCCTGTCTTTCCAACTTACAATCCCCGAAATGTTGACTAGCTGCCACCTGTCTCCACTGGATCGGACGGTCCTGATCATTTCAATGGTGTAAGCGTTATTCCTTGCGCTAAACCTGGCGCAACTCTATTGACCGCAATTACCCACCGACCGTCGATCTGCTTCATCGATTGATCCTCGTCGTTGAATACTAAAGCACTTCACTTGTTTACATTTTCAACCTGAAATGGATTTTTTGTGCACTGTTTATTGCACTCATGGCTGTGACCTTGGACTAGAACGCATTTAATGAGTTTTCAAACCCCATTTCTTTGCATTTTACATCAAGGGTCTGAAATCAGGGAAAAAACACCCTGCTTGCAAGAATTGGTACTAACACATACACATAGGAAATACAAGTGGTACTTAAGCGCACATCTGTTGGCCACCCTTGTAACCCCTGTTGGTACCCCTTCAAGTGGTAGCGCATCAGACATCACCTGTGTATGGATCAACCTAGATTACCTAAAGCCCTCTTTAGATAAATCGATCGGCCACCTGACTACTATAGTGTCACCGAGAACAGCACTCAAGAAGGTACTCTCTAGTACCTGGGTAATCAGGTAGTACAGCTAAGGGTACGGTCTATCCTCCTCAGTTAGTGCCCTGAGTTATTGGGCCGAGTACTACTGTTGGAACTCGCACGTATATCAGAGAGTTATAGCACAGGGAAAACCCTTGTCTGTAGAACCCTTGAATACCTAACCCTTGGGGACAGAAACATAAACAAATTAAAACAGACAAGATCTATTTTTGCACAACTGTGTTCGAGTTGCCAAGTAAGTACACATTTCTTTCTGGTTAATCATTTGGGCATTTCCTCTCTACAATATTCTTCAGACTAGTAAAAAAAAAATAAGTCTGGAAAAATTTTCACCATTATTTGAGACCTATTCCATTGGATTCATCTCTTCGCCCTTATCACATTCAACCATATCATTTTTCGGTGAAATGTTTTACCCTGCCTGCCCCTTTTCAATTTCCCCATCCTCATGGCCCATACTCATAGCCAAGACTTGGAAGCTCGCTTCAACACCTTGCAATCTGGTCTCATCGAGACCCAACAAGAAGTGAAACAACTCAGTGCCAATGTTGCTGCCATCAATACAACCATGTTGTTGGGTAACCCAAATGGAACATTACTTCTTTTTATACAACATTATAGATGACTTGGCCAAACTCTGGTATGGTGTTCTCCATCTAGATCATGAACGTTGGCAATGGTGGCAATGGAGAAAACCTTCTCGTCAAGGGTATATTGCTTTGACACACTTTGTGGCAGAGCTTTATGAATGCTTTGACACTGACACCAACCATTTGGGCCATTTGACAAAGCTAAAACAATTAGGAATAGTGGAAGACTTTATAGCTTCCTTTGAGCATCTGGCTTTTAGAACAGAGGGCATGTTTGATGCCTTTTTCCGAGAGTGTTTTATCAGTGGCCTCAAGAATGAGATTTGGGCCCATGTCTTCATGGCTCGACCTAAGAGCTAGGTGGAGGCTACCAAAAGAGATAAAGAAGAACAACAGGTTGTATCTTCTCAAAACCGCAAACCCTCCTCTATCCCTCAACCTAAACCAGTAAATCCCACTACTCCCTCTACTCCACTGAAGATCCAAAAATTGACTAGGGATGAAATGGTTGAACACCAACTCAAAGGCCTTTGTTATAACTGTGATGACAAATATTTCCCGAGCCACAAGTGTAAAGAACAAAATATTTTTATGGCCATATCCGAGAAGATTTCAGAAGAATATGAAGAAACTCCCTCTGTGTCTGAGTCACCTAAATCCACTGACATAACCCCTCCCTCATACCCTCCCGAAGTAGAACCAGTCATTTCCCTCAATGCTCTCATTGGCTTCTCCGCTCCCCAAACCCTCAAGTTAATTAGTTACATCAAGCATTGGAAGGTCATCATTCTGGTTGATAGTGGTAGCACCTATAATTTTATTCATCACCGCATTGCCCAAGAAACTCATTGCTACATCCATGCCGTCAATAATTTCCAAATCATGATTGCCAATGGTGGTTCCATGAAATGTGGAGGGCATTGTGAAAATGTGCGTCTCCAAATTGGTGACTACCACCTGAAATCCCATATGTTTTCCATCGACATGGGAGGTTGTGACATTGTGTTGGGTGCAGACTGGCCAAGGACTTTGGGTCCCATTCTCATGGATTTTAAAGACTTAACCATGCAATTCAACTAGGAGGGAAACCAATATAAGTTCCAAGGCATCACTGTCGGTTCACCTAAGATCATTAGTTCCCATCACATGGAAAAGATGCTCAAAAAGGGTCATTCTGGTGTTATCGCCCAACTCCATGACATACAAGCAACAAATACACCCTCGGTACCGCAAGACCTCCAAGCCATCATTTATAAACATTAATTGGTCTTTTCCACTCCATAAGGACTCCCTCCTTCCCATGGTGTTTATGATCATTCCATTCCCCTTGTACCCGAAAGCCTTCCTCCCAATATCCATCTGTATCGTCACCCCTTTTCCCAAAAAAATGAAATTGAGAAAATGGTCCAGGAACTCCTTAATGCAGGCGTTATCCCCCCTAGCACGAGCCCCTACTCTTCTCCTGTGGTCATGGTCCTGAAGAAAGAAGGTTTTTGGCGAATGTGTCCTAACTTCTGTGCCCTCAACAAACTTACCATCAAAGAAAAATTCCCCATTCCTGTCATTGATGACCTCCTGGATGAATTGAGTGGTGCCCAATTCTTCACTAAACTGGATCTTTGTTCGAGATACCACCAGATACGTATAAAAGAGGCAGACATTCCCAAGACTTCCTTTAGAAATCATGAGGGCCACTATGAGTTTTTGGTCATGCCATTTGGCTTGTGTAATGCCCCCTCCACCTTCCAAAGCCTCATGAATCATGTCTTCCATCCTTTTCTCCACCATTTTGTATTATTTTTCTTTGATGATATCCTCATCTATAGCAAAACCTAGATAGACCATCTTTCTCATGTGGATAGATTTCTCCATCTACTCTCTCAGCACCAACTTTTCCTGAAACAGTCTAAATGTGCTTTTGGCACCTCAGAAGTAGAATACTTGGGTCATCTGGTTCACAAATATGGTGTCAGGGTGGATCCTAAAAATATTGAAGCTATGCAAGACTGGCCTCACCCAAACACTCTTAAGAGCTTGCATGGATTTCTAGGCTTAACAGGGTATTATCGCAAGTTTGTTAAGAATTATGGGAAGATTTCAACACCTCTCACTGCTCTCCTCAAAAAGAACTCTTTCACTTGGACTCCAGTCGTTGCTCAAGATTTTCAAACCTTTAAGATGGCCATGTGCACCACTCTAGTCCTTTCCCTTCCTGATCTCACAAAGACCTATGTGTTGGAATGTGATGCCTTAGGGAAAGGAATTGGTGTTGTCCTTATGCAAGAGGGTCAACCTTTGGCCTTTACCAGCAAGCAACTATCTGAAAGAAATCTGGGAAAATCCATCTATGAAAAGGAAATGTTGGCTATTTTTCATGTCATGGATCTATGGGGCCCTTATCTATTGGGAAAACGTTTCCAAATTAAGACAGACCATCAAAGCCTCAAGTATTTTCTAGAACAACACATTTCCTCCCCAGAACAACAAAAATGGGTGGCTAAACTCTTTGGATATGATTATGAGATCATTTACAAGAAAGGAAAAGACAATCTGGTTGTGGATGCACTTTCCCTAAAATATGAAGATGAAGGATCCCTTTTTTCTCTTTCATTCATTGTACTAGATTGGCTCCAAACCGTTCTCCAAGAATGGCTACAAGATCCCAAAAGTTTGCAATTGATCCACCAATTGCAGTCTAATGCTCCAGCTTCCCCAGGGTACTCTTGGCTCCATGAGGAACTTTGATACAAAGGTTGTTTGTATTTAAGTAAAAAATCAAAGCTTAAATCCATGGTACTTTCTGAGCTTCAAGCTACACCCATAGCAGGGCACTCCGAGTTCACCAAAACCTATGACAGGGACAAATGTTCAGTTTTCTGGGATGATATAAAACAAGACATTCATAATTTTGTAGTTGAATGTGACGTGTGTCAACGCAACAAGGGAGAAATAGTCAAATCATCGGACACACTACAACCTCTCCTGATTCTACCTGCTATTTGGAAGGATATCTCTATGGATTTTATTACCGACTTACCCAAATCGGGAAATAAATCCATCATCATGGTGGTTGTTGATGTCATTTCCAAGTATGCTCATTTTTGCACCCTTCAACACCCGTTTATAGCATCCACGATGGCTCAAATATTCATGGATTAGGTCTTCAAGCTTCATGGCATGCCACACTCTATTGTTTTTTATCGTGACCCAACTTTCACAAGAAATTTTTGGCAAGAACTGTTCAAGATACAAGGCATTGAATTTCATCTCAACACAACTTATCATCCCCAGACTAATGGCCAAATGGAAGTTGTCAACAAGTGTTTGGAAACATATTTGAGGTGTTTTTCCTCGGAAAAACAAAATTAGTCGCCTCAATGGTTAACCCTAGTTGAATGGTAGTACAACACTTCATACCATACAACTACACATATGAATCCTTTTGAAGCGGTATATGGACAGAAGCCACCTTCAGTTCTCTCATACTTGTCGGGTACCTTGAAGGTCCAGGCGGTTGACCTAACACTTATAGATTGAGAGGTTATTCTCCGTGCCCTCAAAGAGAATGTGGGCATGGCACAGAATTGCATGAAGCAACAAGCAGATCAAGGTCTCTCTGAATGTCAATTTGCAGAAGGGGATCAGGTGTTTCTTCGACTGCAACCTTACAAGAAAACTTCCCTCAAGGCCGAGCATTGTCAGAAACTAGTGCCCAAATGTTATGGTCCTTATACCATGATCAAGTGTGTGGGACAAGTCGCCTATTAGTTAGCTTTGCCCATCCATTCAAAGCTACATCATGTTTTTCATGTTTCATGCTTAAAGAAGGTGATTGGAGCTAAGTGCCAAATTCAAACCAACCTTCCAGAGTTAGCTGAAGAAGGATCCATTTGGCTATAGACAGAAGCAGTTTTGGACCAGTGTGAGCATCACCCACGTCAGAGAACCATCAAGGAAGTGCTAATCCAGTGGAAAGATACAACTCCAGCAGACGCCACTTGGGAACTAACTACCATTCTGCAGCAATTTCCTCATCTCAAGCCTTGAGGACAAGGTTGTTTTTAAGGGGGTGGACATGTTAGGGTCCCAACCCGCACACAGGTAGAAAAATATATTCAAATGTAATAAAGGTCAATATTAATAAGGCCTTTTAATAAAATAGAATAAGGTGGATCTAAGAAGACCTAATAGAAGCTTCCGCTTCTATAAGGATCTTCCTCTAGATGCTTATTTTTAGTATAAATAGGAGTCGAGGGTATGATAACCCTAGATTGGATATTATTGTAATAGAGCTCTTCTCAACTGGAGGTTGCCCCTCGAAGAGGCCAGTGAACATTGTTTTCAGATTCAAAGTGTTATTTCTGTTGTTATTCATATATCATTTCAGTGTTATTGTGGTGAATGTTCTGGTTATATTGTTGTTATTCTGCCATTACTAGCATTTTATTTATGTTCTGCATACATTTTATATCTGGTATATTACAAAGTGATAATGTTACTGATATATTTACCAAGCCTATTGAAAATATAAAATTTTTAATTTTTATAAGAAAGTCGGGGGTTGTAGAAAATCCATTTCTCCATTAAGGGGGAATGTTGGAATAATGTCAAAATTAAGATATTTTGAACAATGTAAAAATTAGGGTTTGTTATTGAGTTGTTGTGTGTCTTTCTCAAATTTAGTGTGCGGGTGGTTTCAGATCCACAATTGTAGGAGGTTGGTCAAATTTTGTTGTGTGAGATCTCAGTTATAAAATGTAATTGTTTTCTCTGATTAGGTTCACTGTTTTGTATTTCTATGATTTCAACTTATGATGGTTGGGCCCACGATTATGTTTATAGTCCATGGTTATGCTTTTCGTGTTTGACATTTAGTATATTACCATAACTATGATATTTATTAGAATTTTGTTCGGATTTAGTTTTCTTGATGTGGGATCTAAGTTGTATATCACCAACTCTTCATTTTTGTGTTCCTAGTATCCTCCTAGAGGTATTGCACCAAGCCAATAGATTATTCTAAACACTTGGCGAACGTGTACTCAACCCACCTCAAGTGTCTTGTAAGTGAGTTTTTCTCTTGGTAAATTATGAGAATGGTCATAGTTATCACAATTGAAATCTTTTAACTTGTTAAATTATTAAAATTAACTTATAGGTGGGTTAAAACTAATGATGGTCTAATTGTAGATAACCCATTGTTCTAGTGTAGGGTATTTTTTCAAAATTTATAATATCAATGTTATATTTTTTTTAAAGTATCAAAGTCATTTAATCCTTGAAATTAAAATGGATAGCGTTAGTGTAGGCTAAGAGTGTCTTAATGTTATCCAATATTTTTTTTAAATATTGTAAATATTAGTCTCTTGTAGTGCAACATACAACTTATTTTAAAAATGGCTAATGTTATTAAAAGTTATAGAAAAAATAAAGGAGGTGTGTGTTTTAGGATTCTCATACATGTCAAGAAAAAGAAAAAAAAAACAATAAACAAATTCAAGCTAGAGTTGGAATTCCTGCTGGAAAAAACATTTTAAATGAAAAGAATGCATGCATGTTTTAGGAATGTGCTCACTCTTTCGAAACACATGTGCATTCCCAGAGTGTGTGTATTCCTACTAACACAACATCTCTCTCTCTCTCTCTCCCTCTCCATCTCTCTTTTCCAGCTATTTTCCTCTCTCTCTCTCTCTCTCTCTCTCTCTCTCTCTCTCTCTCTCTCTCCACCCCACTTTATCTCTCTATCTTTCTCTCTGCCATCCTCCCTCTCCAACCCTATAATTATCTCTCTATATTTCTCTCTCTCAATATATCCTTCACCAACCCCCCTATGCCAACTTCATTTATCTCTCCCTCCCCTCCCACTCTCCCTCTCTCTCCCTTCCTTCTCTCCCTCTCCCCCTGATTCAAAAAGATCTTTTAATGACTGTGGTTGAGTTTTTAATTGCATGTGATTATTAACCATTTAAGAAGCTAATGAAAGAGGATGAAGATGAGACAATATATCACAACCATAATAAAAAATACAAATCTGAAATGAAGCAATAAGAACAACAAACCATAACAAGAGAAGTGATAATGGAGGTCAGCACAAAATTGCCTACGTCTCCGGGCCTTTGTCTCAATGGGGGAGGCTTCTTTATTTCTATTCAAAGCTCAAATAGTACATCACAGTAGTGCCATTAGGCTACAAGACTGATCTGGTCATGCTATTCCAGATCTATAGAATCCAGCAAAAGAAACGACATGCAAAACGGATGACCAGAGCTCCCAGAAATGACTCGCAAGCGTCTGCTCCTCAACAGCTTCCCTACATAAAAACGGCTTTGGCTTGGCTTCCCTTCAGCATAACTATGCTCTGAATTTCCTTCCATGACCTCAAACAGGCCTGGTTTTTATAGATCTAAATTTGGTTATCCATCCCCAACTTCCTCCCAAAATATCGTCTCAAATCCCCCCTTCAAATGGCCCAAAATCCCCAAAAAATCCATTTTTATGGGCTATATATCAATCAGAAATCCCAAAAAATCATTAATATATGGTTTAAAAACCACTTTCTATTTAATTATTGGGCTTATCCCCCTTGACTGGCGCGCGCTCCCTCTCTATGGTCATATGACTGCATAAAAATGTGGGCAGAGGCTTAGCCCCAGCCCCTTTTCGCCCTCCAATACAAACACTTACACTTTAAATAAATTAAATGTGGTTCATTAAACAAGAAACATGGTGGTGCATTGGTAATGTCTCTCCTCTAAGGCGCTTGGTCTTGGTGGGTGGTCGTGGGTTCAAAACCCATGGACTCCCAAATATTTTTGGAACTTGTCATTCGACCCTGACCTGGTGCCATGTGGCTGCCAATGCCTGGGCCACATGGCACCTCAACATTTGACTAGATTTTTCCATGTGTCATATTTTGATTGGATCTTCCATCCACATCTTCCCAGTCAACTGTTGCCACTTGTCACACCGAAATTGCCATGTGTCACCTCCAGAGAGTGCCACGTCACCTTTTGACTGTTGAATTTTTTTTTTATTTTGTAACTGTCTGGGAAAATAGTCAGAGTGTTATAACTCTCGCATACAGCGCCTATTTGAGAAAGTGAATATATGGACGAAATCAAAGCAATGAGTCGGTCACAATGGAATTGGTTTCGTCTGATTCTGAGAACTTTCATTTTTGAGCCTTTTTTAGCCCTGTCAGGCTCCTGGATCCGATTTTGGATCACACCTCCCCACTAAAGGACCTTTTGGTCCCCAAAAGGTTATTGACCAGTCAAAAATCTCAGGATAGGCCACCCGGCTTGTCCTCTATCTCTGAACTCTGTCCTGTGCACCTGTCTCATCAAGATCAACTATAACACAATCATGACAACTAACAGCATATTGTTAGCCATTTGAACCTTGTTACATCTTATTGAAGCCACTATCATCCATGTAGACAACATTACTAATGATAGCATAAAAAATATGACTGCAAATGAGATGATATAGTTGTAATATTTGCATGACATGATCTTATCTTGAAGCAACTTATGATTGATTTTCCATTCAACAATCATTTGCTTAAGATCGATTACTTTATTTGAAACAATTATTGGTTTGTTGCTTGTTTGCATTGCCTTCTTTAATTGTTCCATTGTTTGAAGTGTTTTATTTGCCTTAACATGATGAGCATGAACCACATAATCTTGACCTGCTTTGGTTAATTGATATTGATTCTTTGTCCTGTAGAAGATTGCCTTATGATCATATAAGTATGGACTACCTAAGACCATTCCACATTCACTTAATGACACTACATCACATGTTACCTCGTCAACATACTTAGATGAAATTGAAAATTTGATTGTGCACTGCAAATTAGATGACGATTTCTTATCCATTTAAGCGTGTAAGTATTATGATGAGTTTGTGTTTTTAACCCCAATTGCTTAACCAATTCTTTTGAGATTAGATTAGCTTGAGATCCACTGTCGATTAATGTGTCTATCTTAGTGTGTCGCATGATGGTCCTTATATGAAACAAGTTACTTCTACAATCAATGCCTTCACCAATTTTACCTGTCATACCAACCAATGAGATCTTTGATTCATCACCTAAATCCGATCCCAAGTCTGTGGGTCTTTTTGTCACTGCCACTGTTTGCATTCCCTTATTTTCCTTGAACCACTTTGGCCTCTTCTCGAGATGCAACTGCCAACATCTGTCCTCATCATGTCCCTCTTTCTTGCAATGCTTGCAAGAGGGCTTCCCTTCCTTCCTCGTCACTGCATTTGAATTATTGTCATGCCATTTCCTCTTGTCCTCTTTCCTTGAAGACGATGATTCCCCTGACACACCTGCTTTTCCTGCTTCAATATACGTAGCTTGAATAGAAACCTCATCAAGGTTAGTGGGTCCAAACATGAATACAATGTTTATAATATGTGCAAGTAAACCTCATATATACTTCATAAGGGTTTCTTTTGTATGTAAAGGAATATCTAACATCAATGCCATTTTTCGAAAGCCATCAATATACTCTTGCACTGTTTGTCCTTTTCTTAGTTTTAAAGATTGTCATTCAATTAATGCTTTTTCTTTATAACCCAAAGGATAGAATTGTTTCCTAAGTGAAGAAATGAAGCTTTTCCATGATGGAAATACATTACCCACTTGTTGTGTTCCATTTTGCAACTTTCTTTGCCACCAAATGAGAGTTGTTCCTGCAAGTCTCAAAGATGCCAACTTGATTTGTGTGGCCTCATCCTTGATCTGTTGCACACTGCAGTAAACTTCCATCTACCTGACCCAATTGTCAAGTCTCTCTGCATTAACTTCACCATCATATATGGGTAAGTCAAATTTAACATCAAGTTTTAACAATGGTATTTCATTCTTATGTTTATGAACATGTTTCTTTGCATTAGATTTAGAACTTGAACTTGAAAAAGAAGGAGGTGATGATGGAGGTGGAGGAGGATCCTCTTCCTCTTCACTTTTTCCCTTTTAATATTCACCCAGATTTGGTCTTTTCCATTCCAAGTAATCCTCATACAAAACTTTCACCATCTCCGACATAGCAAGGAAATTTTTCCGAAACTCTTTCTCATCCTAAGAAATCCCTTCTTCTGATGCCATCTTCTCGTTGTGAGAAGATCTCTTTCTCAATCCAATTAATGGATTCTCTGCAACAAGATTTCCTTCAACACGCTGTATCTTTTCCCTAGTTAACATTCAAAACTCAAATCCAAACGTCAACTAACTCTAATACCACTTGATTCGAGAAGATATTTTAATGACTGTGGTTGAGTTTCTAATTGCATGTGATTATTAACCATTTAATAAGCTAATGAAAGAGGATGAAAATGAGAGAATATATCACAGCCATAATACAAAATATAGATCTAAACTGAAGAAATAATAACAACAAACCATAACAAGAGAAGTGATAACAGAGTTCGGCACAAAATTGCCTACGTCTCTAGGCCTTTGTCTCAATGGGGGAGGCTTCTTTATTTCTGTTCAAAGCTCAAAAAGTACATCGCAGCAGTGCCATTAGGCTAAAAGATTGATCTGTTCATGTTCTTCCAGATCTCTAGAACCCAGCAAAAGAAACGACACGCAAAACGAATGATCGAAGCTCCCAGAAATGGCCTGCAAGCATCTACTCCTCAATAGCTTCTCTGCATAAAAACGGCTTTGGCTTGGCTTCCCTTCAACATAACTCTGCTCTAATTGTCCTTCCATGGCATCAAATAGGCATGGTATTTATAGATCTGAATTTGTTTATCCATCCCCAACTTCCTCCCAAAATATGGGCTCAAATCCGCCTTCAAATGGCCCAAAATCCCAAAAAAATCCATTTTTCTGGGCTAAATATCAGTCAGAAATCCCAAAAAATCATTAATATATGGTTTAAAAACCACTTTATGTTTAATTATTGGGCTTAGCTCCCTTGACTGGAATGCGCTCCCTCTCTGTGGTCATATGACTGCATAAAAATGTGGGTTGGGGCTTAGCCCCAGCCCCTTTTCGCCCTCCAATACAAACACTTACACTTTAAATAAATTAAATGTGGTTCATTAAACAAGAAACATGGTGGTGCATTAGTAATGGCTCTCCTCTAAGGATTTTGGTCTTGGTGGGTGGTCATGGGTTCAAAACCCATGGACCCCCAAATATTTTTTGGAACTTGCCATTCGACCATGACCTGGTGCCACGTGGTTGCCCATGCCTGGCCACGTGGCACCTCAACTTTTGACCAAATTTTTCCATGTGTTAGATTTTGATTGGATCTGCCATCCACATCTGCCCAGTCAACTGCTACCACTTGTCACACTACCATTTCCACGTGTCACCTCTAGAGAGTGCCACATCACCTTTTGGCTATTGACTTTTTTTATTTTTTCCCTGTTTAGGAAAACGGTCAGAGTGCGATAACTCTCGCATACGGTGCCCATTTGAGAAAGTGAATATATGTCTAGAATCAGCACGACAATCTGATCACAATGGAATTGGTTTCGTTCGATTCTGAGAAATTTCATTTTTGAGCCTTTTTTAGCCCTGTCAGGCTCCTGGATCCGATTCTGGATCACCCCCCCATCTCCCTCTCCCCCTTCTTCCCTCTCTCCCTCTCTCTCTACCTCTCTACACCCCCCTCTCTCTCTACCTCTCTACACCCCCCTCTCTCTACCTTTTCCCTCACTTACTATACACCTCTCTCTCCTTCTCCCTATCTCTCTCTTACTCACTCTCTCCCCTTCTCTCATTCTCACTCTCTCCCCTTCTCTCATTCTCAATGTCTCCTTCTACCTCTCTCTCTCTCTCTCCCTCTCTCTCCATCTATCTCTCCCTCTCCCTCCATACCTCCATATCTCTCTATGTCCCTCTCCCTCCATCCCCCCTCTCTCTCTTTACCTCTCTCTCTGAATCAACTACCCTTAGATCACTCACTCCCTCTCCCCTCATTCCATATATTTTTCTCACACACTCTCAATCAATCTCTCCCCATATCTCCTTATCTCCATGTCTCCCTCTCTCCCACTCTCTTTACATCTCTCTCTCTCTCTAATCCCCTCTCTTTCTTTCTCTCTCTCTCTACCTCTCACTCTCTTCCTCTCTCTCTCCCCATTTTGTTTCTTTCTCCCTATTTTTTATTCTTTCTCCTTCTGTCTCTCTTTACCGCCCTCTCTCCATTTTATTTTCTTTCTCTCACTACGTCTCTATTTCCCCCATTCCACCTCTCAATCCTCCCTTCTCTCTTTCCCCCACACATCTCCCTCTCACTCTCTCCTTCTACCTCTCTCTCTCTCTCCCCCCCCTTCTCTCTCCCACCACTCTCTCAATCACTCACTTACTCACTCAGACTCACTACCTTCATTTATCTCCCTGTCCCTCTCCCTCTCCCCATTCTCCCTCTACCACTCTCCCCCTCCCTTTGTATATACCCTCTCTCTCTCTCTCTCTCTCTCTCTCTCTCTCTCTCTCTCTCT
>ML781510.1:7487-21396 GCA_009831015.1 Picea engelmannii
TATGTTTGATAACATGTGCACTTTTAAACTCGATTGTTCTATTTCAATCTTATGCAAATTTCTCATAGTAATTATATGGTTCCTTTGACAAACTTGGGTGCTCTATTCTTTGTGTGATTACTATTGTTGGCATTTTCTATACTCGGAAATGCACAATATGAATTGGTTTATTTCCTTTCATACTCTCAATCTACTCATAATCATGTTGAAATAATGTAACTGCAAAGAGTATTCTTATTATTATTGATATTTTATTCATAGGATCAATCCCCATTGTGGATTGATCATGTTGAATATTGTAATAGGACCAAATCCCCTTTTGCGGATTGGTCAAAAGACAATTGTAATAGGCAGGATAAGAAGTCAGCCCCAATAGTTAATTAAGAGACCCAGAAATATAATAAAGGTGGGTTTACCCACCCAGATTGAGAAGTTGGCCCTGCCAGTGAAGAGACACTTCACACGTGCCAGAACTTGTATAAATAAAGGAGGCTAGTGCTTCATTTGATCACAACTCACTTGCTCAGTTTGAGAGACAAGTTCTGATCTGTTACCGGCAAAGGAGAGAGAGAGAGTGGCGCATATCTTGGAGAGGACTTTCTGTTTTAGCATAGAGATCTCTTGGCATTGTATTGGCTATCTATATTAAGGAAGTTTTGCTGGGTTTTCTTCCCCTAGAGGGTTTCCCAGGATAAACGTTGTGTCTCTTGTGATTGTGTGTTTCTTAGTGATCTTGGATTATGCTATTGTTATCTAATGAAATGCAAACATCTATAATAATGGCTTAAACATTAACATGGTATTAGAGCCAACCTGAAGGAAGCATATTTCGCAAGAGAAAAATGTCACTGTTGTCGTACCTACAAATTAGGGTTTTTTAAAAGTGAATCTTTTCAGCTCCAAAACCACCTAGAAAGTTGTGCCCTCCCCCAAGGATCATTTTGGCATCTTCAGTGCACCTTTTCAGTGGCTGGATCTCCCAGAAAGTGAAACCCTAGTTTCAAAAAGTACCAGAAGTACCAAAAAACCAGTACTAGAAGTACCAAAGTACTAAAGGTACCAGAAGCACCAGTCCAGAAATTTGCAAATCAGATTTGGAGTAAAAGTTGGATTTTCATAAATCTGACTGCACCAGCTAACTCACCTCAGCTTAACGCATCTATCCCCTGGATCAGAATTTCAAAATTCAAAGTTTTGAAAAATTAGGGTCTTCTCATAAAACCCTAAAGTTACAATTGCAGTTGCAGTCTCAGAACCAGTTGCAGTTGCAGTACCGGTTACAGTAGCAGTCGTACTACCAGTGGCAGTCACCCTTGAAGTTTTCTTAAGAGTTGGTAAAGATTATCGTTGCTACCAGATGGAGCCACCACCTGCAAATGTTATCAGAGGTATGTACTCACATATGTTTAAATGGTTAAAATCTAAAGAGTATTTGCAGGAGAAGGAATCTCTTGCCATAGATCCAGAAGGATCTCAAGATCAATCACATTTAGAGGAATGATGCAACCCATGTGTGATTATTCTGATATGGATTTATTTGTCATGACATTATTAGTGTTGCATGTTGAAGCTATGATCAAATTATTAGAAGGATTAAAAGTTGATCACAAAACTTATCCTCTAACCTAAACTTTTTTCAAGATAGCATATTGTCTCAGTATAGAAGACAGGTTGAAGAAAGCACTTGTCACTTGAGTGAAGGAGACCTGGAAGAAAAGCAAGCACTCATTCTTGAGGACAAGGCTCCAGGTTTGACTAATCAAGATTAATAAGATTCAAAGGTACACATAACAAGTTGATGACTATAGTTGAGATAGTAGTCGTCGTAAAGTATTATACTCGATAGCATGTGATAATATAGAGGTATATGTTTTGCCTGATACAACTAACACCTCCTCTAGGAGAAACCTTGTGTGTTAGTTCTAGGTTGCCATGGAAAAATGCTTGGTCACAACACTATGAGAGTGTTGACCTCATTTCGTATTGTATTCCTTACCTTTAATCTTTGCTTTAGATAAATTATAAGTGATAGATCTAAAGGAGCTACTAGGATGATTGTTCGTGCTATTGCTTTATATTATCAGAGGGATATTACTCTTGCTTGTTGTTTTAGATCACATGTAATAACCTTTAGGAAGCTATGGTGAAGGTTGCAGAAGGCAATGTGATAAAGAAGAAACCATAGATGAAGCAATCATCATTGGAAGAGAAGAAGGTAGCTTGCATAAGCTAAAGGGTTACTCAAAAGTTGCCATGACCCATGCCATTGAAGAATCTTGGCATAGAATATTAGCTACAAGGCACTACCATACATATGCAAAGTGGTCATAGGTTTACCAGAACTCAAAGGTGATCATGAAGGCGTATGAAATGGATGTGCACAAGGGAAGAACATTAAGAACCTGTTTCCAAAGAGGGACAACAAGACATAAGGAGTCCTAGAACTCACCCATTCAGATGTGTGTGGCCCAATGCCATCATCCTCCATTAGTGGGTATGTATAATATGTATCATTCATTGATGATTACTCTCGTAAGACCTGAATATATTTGAAGAGTTCAAGGAATTCAAAGCCTTGATAAAGAACCTTTCTGAAAGAAAGATTAAGATACTCAGGTCAGATAATGGAGGAGAATATGCCTCAAAAGAGTTTGTGAACTTCTGCAAAGATGTTGGAATCAAGAGGGAACTCACTACTCCCTATAATCCCCAACAAAATGGTGTAGCTGAACGGAAGAACAGAACCATGCTGGAAGCTGTGAAGATCAAGATATTCCTATGTGCATATGGGAAGAAGCAGCGACGACAGCTGGTTATGTGCAGAACCAATTATCCCATAATGCACTTGGGCTCAAGACACCGAAAGAGATGTTCACCGGAAAGAAGCCAGAGGTAAGCCATCTCAAAATATTTGGTTGTCCAGTGTTTATTCATATACCTAAAGAAAAGAGAAACAAGTTGGACCCTTCAGGAAAGAAGGGAATATTTGTGGGATATTGTGAGGTCTCCAAGGCCTTCAGAATCTATATACCAGATCAACATCACATTGAGATCAGTAGGGATGTGACCTTTGATGAAGATGCAGTGCTAAAGAAATCTAAAATATGCCAGCTTGAAGAGGTATATGAAGAGGAACCTGTAATCCCCAATACTGCAATGAGGGAGGTTCCCAGAGCTGCATAACCAGAGAGGGAAGTCATAACTTCCCCTGATGAGGAAACTCTTGAAGACCATGATGTAACAGAAGTTCAAGAACCTCCTCAAATGACCTTCTCCCATAAAAGAAAGTCTGCTTGGGCAAGAGAGCTTATTCAAGATGGAGAGAAGTATGGTGTTCCAGAAGGAACCTCGAGACGGGTGAAAAGACCAAAGCCATTCTCTAGTTACATGGCTTTGATGTGTGATCTCCTAGATGAGGAGCCTACCTTCTTTGAAGAAGCCATTCAAAAGAAGGAATGGGCAGATGCCATGACAGAGGAATACCAATCCATAATAAAGAACAATGTATGGGAAATAGTTCCTAGACTGAAGACTAAAGATGTGGTATCCTCCAGATGGCTCTTCAAAATAAAACATGTTGTTGATGGAAGTATTGAGAAGTATAAAGAAAGATTTGTCACTCGTGGCTTTTCCCAGAAGGAAGGCATTGAAAATGAAGAGACATTCGCTCCTATGGCCAGATACACTTTGATCAGGACCATCATATCTCTTGCAGCTAAGATGAAGTGGAAGCTGCACCAGATGGATGTGAAGACAACTTTCCTAAATGGTGTCATCGAAGAGGAAGTGTATATAGAGAAACCCCAATGATTTGAGGTTGAAGACAGGAGGTCTCATGTCTGCAGATTGAAGAAAGCCTTATATGGATTGAAGCAAGCTCCTAGAGCTTGGTATGGCCATATAGACAGTTTCTTGACGAGCTTGGGCTTTACCAAGAGTAAAGCCGATTCAAATCTCTACTTAAAAATTATGAACGATGAGCCAGTAATACTACTGTTGTATGTGGATGACTTATTCTTAACTGGAGAAGAAAATCTCATCACCGAATGTAAGAAGAGACTCGCTTCAGAATTTGAGATGAAAGACCTCAGCCTAATGCACTATTTCCTAGGTCTTGAGGTATGGCAGAGTCCAGAGAGGATCTTCCTTAACCAAAGGAAGTACATGGTCGAGATATTAAAGAGATTCAACATGCTGGAATGCAAACCCATGAATACACCCATGGAAGCGAAGCTGAAGCTGCTAGTTGATACTCCGTCAGATGTGATTGATGCCACACTGTACAGACAAATCATTAGATCACTGATGTACCTAACGAACACCAGACCAGACATTTGTTTTTCCATGAACACCTTGAATCAGTTTCTGGTAGAGCCCAGACATGTTCACCTAGTGGTTGCAAAACATGTGATGAGGTACCTTAAAGGTACATTAGATTATGATCTCGGTTATGATGAAGATCATAATTTCACATTGAGTGGATACACTGATTCAGATTGGGCAGGAAGCGTTGCTGACAAAAAAAATACTTTCGGATGTTGTTTCAGTTTGGGATCAGCCATGATTTCGTGGCAAAGTAGGAAGCAATCCAGTATTGCTCTCAGCACAGCGGAAGCAAAGTACATTGCCGCATGTTCTGCTAGCTGTGAAGCTATATGGCTTCGTAAGTTGCTGACCGGTCTATTTGACCTAGAGATGGAAGCAACCACGATCCTATGTGACAACCAGAGCTGCATAATGATGATAGAGAATCCTGTATTCCATGACAGGTCGAAGCACATAGAGATTTGCTATCATTATATCCATGACATGGTGCAGAGAGGAGCCTTGAAGCTCCTGTATGTTAGCACGGATGAACAGGTTGCTGATGTGTTGACCAAACCTCTATCTCATGTAAAGTTTGAAAACTTTCGAGATAAGCTTGGTATAGTCCGAAAGGACCCTCCCTGAAAGGGGGAGTATGTATGATTCCTTGCTTCTGACCTCGCTGTTAGACATAAAGCAAGATGATGTGTTTGTTCCTTGCTTCTAATCTCGTTGTTAGACATAAAGCAAGATGATTCCTTACTTCTGACCTCGTTGTTAGACATAAAGCAAGATGATGTGTGTGTCCTTGCTTCTGACCTCGTTGTTAGACGTAAAGCAAGATGATTCCTTGCTTCTGGCCTCACTGTTAGACGTAAAGCAAGATGATGTGTGTGTTCCTTGCTTCTGACCTCGCTGTTAGACGTAAAGAAAGATGATTCCTTGCTTCTAACCTCGTTTTTAGACGTAAAGCAAGATGATGTGTGTGTTCCTTGCTTCTGACCTCACTGTTAAACGTAAAGCAAGATGATTCCTTGCTTCTGACCTCACTGTTAGACGTAAAGCAAGATGATATGTGTGTTCCTTGCTTCTAACCTAGTTGTTAAACGTAAAGCAAGATGATGTGTTCCTTGCTTTTGACCCAGTTGTTAGACGTAAAGCAAGATGATGTATACCTTGATTCTAACCTAGTTGTTAGACGTAAAGAAAGATGTGAATTGCACTGAGCTACCAACTTAACAGCTATGACATAGAGCCAGTCTAGTACTGTGATGGGCCAACCTAGTGCTGTGATGAGGTATCATTTTTTTATACTGATACATATTGATGCAGATGATGATGGCATTCTTTCAAGAATGACAATGCTTCCGATGAAGAAAACTTCCGATGATTTATAGATACGCTAGCCAAGATAATATTGATGATGCTTTATTCCCACCTGATGTTGTTGATGATGTTGTCCTCTCTCTCTTGCATGATGCTGCTGAAGAATACCCTTCTTGTTAAGGGGGAGTGTTGAAATAATGTAACTGCAAAGAGTATTCTTATTATTACTGATATTTTATTCATAGGATCAATCCCCATTGTGGATTGATCATGCCGGATATTTTAATAGGACCAAATCCCCTTTTGTGGATTGGTCAAAAGACAATTGTAATAGGCAGAATAAGAAGTCGGACCCAATAGTTAATTAAGAGACCCAGAAATATAATAAAGGTGGGTTTACCCACCCAGATTGAGAAGTCGGCCCTGCCAGTGAAGAGACACTTCACACATGCTAGAACTTGTATAAATAAAGGAGGCTAGCGCCTCATTTGATCACAACTCACTTGCTCAGTTTGAGAGACAAGTTATGATCTGTTATCGGCAAAGGAGAGAGAGAGTGGCACATATCTTGGAGAGGACTTTTTGTTTTAGCATAGAGATCTCTTGGCATTGTATTGGCTATCTATGTTAAGGAAGTTTTGTTGGGTTTTCTTCCCCTAGAGGGTCTCCTAGGATAAATGTTGTGTCTTGTGATTGTGTATTTCTCAGTGATCTTGGATTATGCTATTGTTATCTAATGAAATGAAAACATCTAGAATAATGGCTTAAACATTAACAAATCATAACTTGTATTCCCTTAGGAATAGTCTCGAAATTGCTCATTGAAGCTTAATTTTCCTTTTCTCAAAATTTCCATTACACAAACCTCACCCAAGTCTACTCTAATCATGATTTCGTAGTGAGGAAAGGAACCAATGTTCTTTTCTGGTTCAAACAATTACCATATGTTAGCGACATAAGTCACCCTTGGATTGCAGTAGGAGCAGAGCCCGACGCCCATCAGTTTATGTCACAATTTTTTTTAATGGGTGATCAAATGGGTAGAGACTCGGGAAGATATCACTCAAACTCAGGGACTGGGTCCGGCATGCAAGGAACAAAGGAGGTCTTGATCTAACTTCAGTCAGTGGGTTGATTTGAAAATGAGCAGGTTGAAGACTTGGTGAGAGGAGTGGACAAACTACATCAGGCAACAGGCCTTTCAGTAATTTGTAGAAGAAAAACTCTGAATGCGAGATCCTCTAGTTCAGAGCTTCGAGAAACTGAAAGGGGGACTTGACTGGATTCTCCAATTCCAAGTCATTCAGTGCTAAGAAAATCACAGGGACCGATTAGAAACAATGCAACTGTTACAGTGATCAAACTCTACATCATCTTATAACAGTTACAACTCGACTAGATTCTCCAATTCTGAGCCGTTCTAATACAGTGTAAACAAAGATGCGAAAGAAAAACTGACATCCATAAGGTAAGAAGTCTAAAGAGTCCAGACATAACCAGGAAAATGGTGCTTCATTAAAGTTTTACAACTGGGAGCCTCGCTCAACCATCGATCCTTACAAAAATGGTGAAAACGCCTACATATACTCCAAAACAACAACAACAGCAAAAACAAGGTGCTGCATTAAAAACATTGCATCTGCATGTCTTCTGACAGTCTGCCCATGCAGACTCAGGATGATCGTGTGCCTATGACAGACGCTACCTTAACTTCGCATGGCCTTTGAAGGGGAGGTAGCCGAAACATTAAAGGCCAAAATGGTGTGTGCAGACTTCTCTGTCTAATCGAGGACTTCGGCATGTCTTCTTTGGATAATCAATACACAGAACTCCTTCAAACAGACCGCTTGCCAGACCCTCCATATCTCATATTCAATGAATGAAAGGAGGTTTCAACCATCCGTTCTTGCCTTCATTTACTCCAAGTAGAAACCGAGAGTGAAATCGTATCTGCTGGCATCTGGAAATAACAATGATCCTTTCGGCAACTGGACTCAACGCTTTTGGCCCCTTTTGCCTAGCTCTTTTGTTTCCCAAATGACCATGGATCGTGACCCTACTTTTATTTCCATAGGGGCTTTCGGCGTTCGCGAATAGGAAGGAGTTGATCCTTACTTATCATAGTTGTGATGGGCGAAACACCGAGATGGCTCAATTGGGCGCCAAACGTCCTCCAAATCTGATGGTTCTAAACTCTCCCGACGCTTCTGCGGGCCCCAGGTCCTGGACGCTCTCGTTACTTCACGCATCGAGGATATGAGGGAGCTGCTACTTGCGCTTCAAAACCACGATGGGCGAAAAGGCGGGGAGCCTAATCACACGCCAGGTGTCCGCTTCAGATGGACGGCTGAGACTGCCCCCTGATACTGCGGGCCTGACTTTGGGCGCCATCAGCGCTTCGGGGTTTGGGGTTTCGAAATGTACAACGACATAAAACCTTCACCCCTTGAACTCGCGACTGCTGAAAAGCCGACGTGACTGGATCTCGCGCCATGCGTCCCTCGGATGGACGACTTTTATTCTTGCCTACATACAATATGGGCGTGATCTATTTGCGCTAATCTCGGCGCAACTCTACTATCCGCGATTTCCCGTTGACTGTCGATCTGCTCTTATGAAAGGATCTGGACCGTCGTCAATATAATTTCGCTCGCTTACTGGCTAGAAGCTTGAAACAAGATTTTTCCATGTTGCGCTTGGGCGCTCCTCATACAACTTGCAGACCTGAATACTCTTGTGCCTAGGACAAGAAATGTTGCTAACATTAGGCTCCATGGGGGATAGAGTCGTCCCCGTGATGCTCTAAGAACTCATTCCGCAGCTTCAGTGCCTTGCTGTTGGGCTATGGAGTCATGCTCAAAACATCCTGCTGCTGAAAATACAGGCCGAAAAATAAAAGTAACAAAATAAAGCTACATGCTCAAAGGAGCTTATTTATATACAGTCCTAATGCTAATGAAATATTTTACATGGGCTAGGTGAAAGAAAACTTCCACCATAGCCATTCAAGCAGCTTCCTGGATAGAAGCTCCTTCCTTCTGTCGATGATCACCAGCAGATAGTGTAACCGTGACAGCAGAACTGCTACACTCTTCAAATTCTCCTCACAGGGTGAACTTGATATGGAATAGGGCGGCTCCAAGGCATAAAGGATATGCCATTCCATGTATTCACCGACAAGGTCATAGAATGAGTGGCGAATTCCAGAAAATGGGCGACATACAGCCTCCTCCGCTACACAGTTGTTCACATGTGGCTGAATATCTCTGATAAGCACAGGTTGGTGGACAACTGACGTAGGCTCACTGATCTCAGGTGGTAGTTGCTCGTTGATTGGCTCTGGAATGAAATATGTGCTCAACTGTTCCTCTGGTTCCTTTTCCTCTTCTTGGCTCTCCCCCGGGTCAGATTTGTATTCATCATAAATAGGGACCATGGGTGGTTCTGCTTGTTGTCATGTCGGGCAGCATCTTCATAGTGATCAAATGTAGGATAAGCTTGTTGCTCATCATCACTATAATATTCATCAAAAAGGGGTTGTCCTTCATTGATATGACCCTCCTCCAGAATAGTGATCCCGTAAAAAATTTCCATTTTAGGGACAGTGGGACCTGTTGCTTCTGGCTGCCCATACATAATCCTTTTCTCTTTAATACCAGGTAAAAATATATCGTGAGAAACCCACTAGGGGAAAAGAGAAGAAACCTCTTCCACAACTAACCCCTCTTTTAAAAAGAGGGGGTCTTCGTCATCATGAGCAGAGCTGCTAGGAACATCTTCTTCAACCCGATATCCAAGTGACTCATCTACCATGGACCACATTTTCTCTATAAACTCACAATTTCCACAAGAGGCATGTTGATCGTTATGAATATCTAAAAGAATAGAGGCATCTGATATAATGTCAGATGCTTCCGTCCTAGGGCTAACACAATTAATATCATTCAACACCTCTATTTTTTTATGGAAAATGGTTTCCTCCACAGTAAAGGCTTCATCATGGACCTAGTCTTCAGGACCAGCAGAGGCTTCATGAAGTGAAGAAAACTCCTCACAACAGTTTTCAAACAAACAATCAGCTGGATAGTAGTCTTTACAAAATGAATTGAAAGCTGTATGAAAACCTATTAAAGAGCGGATGCTCGCAGCGGGAAGAGATCGACACCACTCAAGAGCAGCTCCCTTCAATGAATACCTGAAGAGCTTAATCCGGACATCCTCATGCGTAATATTGTGTCGGTGAATAGCTTCATGGAAGTCCAGTAAATGCTCAGCTGGTTCCTCCCAACTTGTTGCATGAAATTCGGGGAGGAAATCTTCCCATTGGTCTCTATCAGGAAGTGCATTAGGAAAACCAACTATCTGGGAAAAGTCACAAAAAGAAAACCTTTGAGCCATAATTTTCTCCATATCGAAACAATGGAGTCGCCAATCGATCCTCGAATCATGGAGTTGCCAGGTGAAAGATGCGCAGCTTCAAATGTTCCTGGTCCTTGTTCACCATCAAAGGACAGATCTTAACATTGTCGTTACACCAGGAAGATTCTCAGGCTGAGAAAGCAACTGCTGAAACCTTCTCGAGAAAGCTCCATAGGGTCAGCTTTCAGGTGTGCTAACAGTAGTCACAGCTGAAACGGTGATGTGGAAACAATGGAGTCGCCACACTGGAGTCTCCAAGTTCACAGTAGCAATTTTTAAGGGCTCTGATTTCTGATGCACCTTCAGAATCAGAGGTTCAATGTTGTTCTGCCCGGGGAAAATCTTCAACTTCGTCCCCGGCAACGACGCCAGAAATGTTAGCGACGGAAGTCACCCCTGGATTGCAGCAGGCGCAGAGCCCGACGCCCATCAGTTTATGTCACGATTTGTTTTAATGGGTGATCAAATGGGTAGAGACTCGGGAAGATATCACTCAAACTCAGGGACTGGGTCCGGCATGCGAGGAACAAAGGAGGTCTTGATCTAACTTCAGTCAGTGGGTTGATTTGAAAATGAGTAGGTTGAAGACTTGGTGAGAGGAGTGGACAAACTACCTCAGGCAACAGGCCTTTCAATAATTTGTAGAAGAAAAACTCTGAATGCGAGATCCTCTAGTTCAGAGCTTCAAGAAACTGAAAGGGGGACTTGACTGGATTCTCCAATTCCAAGTCATTCAGTGCTAAGAAAATCATAGGGACCGATTAGAAACAATGCAACTGTTACAGTGATCAAACTCTACATCATCCTATAACAATTACAACTCGACTGGATTCTCCAATTCCGAGCCGTTCTGATACAGTGTAAACAAAGACGCGAAAGAAAAACTGACATCCATAAGGCAAGAAGTCTCAAGAGTCCAGACATAACCAAGAAAACAATGCTTCATTAAATTTTTAAAACCGGGAGCCTCGCTCAACCATCGATCCTTACAAAAATGGAGAAAATGCCTACATATACTCCAAAACAGCAACAACAGCAAAAACAAGACGTTGCATTAAAAACATTGTGTCTGCATGTCTTCTGATAGTCTTCCCATGCAGACTCAGGATGATCGTGCGCCTATAACAAACGCTACCTTAACTTCACATGGCCTTTGCAGGGGAGGTAGCCGAAACATTAAAGGCCAAAATGGCGTGTGCAGACTTCTCTGTCTAATCGAGGACTTCGGCATGGCTTCTTTAGATAATCAGTACACAGAACTCCTTCGAACAGACCGCTTGCCAGACCCTCCATATCTCATATTCAACGAATGAAAGGAGGTTTCAAACATTCGTTCTTTCCTTCATTTACTCCAAGTAGAAACCGGGAGCGAAATCGTATCCGTTGGCATCTAGAAATCGCGATGATCCTTTCGGCGACTGGACTCAATGCTTTTGGCCCTTTTTGCTTAGCTCTTTTGTTTCCCAAATGACCATGGACTGTGACCCTGCTTTTATTTCCATAGGGGCTTTCGACATTCGCGAATAGGAAGGAGCTGATCCTTGCTTATCATAGTTGCGATGGGCGAAACGTCGAGACGACTCAATTGGGCACCACGCGTCCTCCAAATCTGATGGTCCTAAACTCTCCCAATGCTGCTGCGGGCCCCAAGTCCTGGATGCTCTCGTTACTTCACGCATCGGGGATATGAGGGAGCTGCTACTTGCGCTTCGAAACCGCGATGGGCGAAAAGGCGGGGAGCCTAATCGTGCACCAGGTGTCCGCTTCAGATGGACGGCTGAGACTGCCCCTTGATACCACGAGTCCGACTTTGGGCGCCATCGGCGCTTCGGGGTTAGGGGTTTCGAAATGTACAACGACATAAAACCTTCACCCCTTGAACTCGCGACTACCGAAAAGCCGACGCGACTGGATCTCGCGCCACGCGTCCCTCGGATGGACGGTTGTTATTCTTCCCTACATACAATATGGGTGCGATCTATTTGCACCAATCTCGGTGCAACTCTACTATCCGCGATTTCCCGCTGACCGTCGATCTGCTCTTATGAAAGGATCTGGACCGTCGTCAATATAATTTCGCTCGCTTACTAGCTGGAAGCTTGAAATGAGATTTTTCCATGCTGCGCTTGGGTGTTCCTCGTACAACTTGCAGACCCGAATACTCTTGTGCCTAGGACAAGAAATGTCGCTAACACCATACAACAAATTAAGTTGTAATAAAGGTATTTTGATTTCAAAAGGGTTCATTTCTTTTGATTGTGTCTATTTGTAAATTTAAAGCATTACCTTAATTTTCCTTTACTCAAACTTTGAGTTACACAAACCTCATCCAAGTCTATGCTAACCATGAGTTCCGATGGGGAGATTGTTGACTTTGGTTATCAACACCTCCTTTGGGACTCTCGAGGTCGACCTTTTGGTTTGTGGTCCAACATTAATAAAACAAATTGTCAGTGCATTCATTCTTCTTTCATATGCTATCCATTCATAAAGCTAGATCATTAACCAATAATTGAAAAGGCTACAAGGAGATTATGTCTTCAATTACTAGTTTAAGGTGTATTTGGATATTTTTGGATTTACAATTAATGAAGTATGAATTTTGGAATTGTTTTGTTTTATTAAATATAAAACATTAAATTTTGAAAATCAAAAGGTTTTATAACTAGCATACCCCCTAAGTGGGCGAATGAGAATGTCGAAGTAATTAATGGAGGTTTTCATATGATTGTTGTTAATTGGAATCATAAGGATATTGCAATTAAAATGATCTTATTTGATGTTGGTCGACTATTTTGATGATGACCTCCTACAATAACTCTCAAATGGGTGAAAAGATTATAATTGTACAATTTGAAAAGAGAGTGTAAATCCTCACAGAATCAAAACCTGATATATATTCCCCCGAAAAGAAGAAATGATAGTGTCCAAAATGTGAAAAAAATAATGATATCGGCGTTCAAACGAAACCTAAGAAAAACAAATAATAATATAAAATTTTGAATGAAATAGAAGAAAAACAAATAATAATATAAAATTTTGAATGAAATAGAAGAAAAACAAAACAACACACAGCACAACTTAACTAAATCTTCATATGATATTGCCAAAGGTTTGGTCTTGACACAATGACTCATATTTAATCATTCATTTTCTCTTATAAACCATTTAGGTTCAAATTATACATATAAGAAAGAAAGAAAAAACTATTGACAAAATGATGGATATTGAATAATTATTTTTCTCTTATAAACCACTTAGGTTTAAATTATACATATAAGAAAGAAAGAAAAAATTATTAATTCTTGATAATCTAACAAGATTAATACCAAAAATGAAACATCTACAATCAAGAATCTATTATCACCTTTCCTAAAATCTAATAACATCAATATGAGAATGAACACTTACAACCTAGAAACTATTCAATTGCATCCTTCTATAGTTCATTTCTAACATAATGATATCATTGTGCTTAAAAACATAACAAAACAATATCAATGATCTTAAGAACTCTTTTCTCTATAAAAATTGAAAGGTGACAATTTAAGTATTTAGGTAAATTATAACATATATAAATTGGACTTGAATCATATACTACAAGGATATCTCAGTGTAAAGTCAAAACAAAGACATTATAAATCTATCAATATATAGTTAATAATGAAAAATATCACACCAAGAAAAACCCTCTAAATAAAAAAACCCGCTTGCAGCACTAACTTCCTAATAATTCACTTATATAAAACTAAATTATGTCACCTCTAAGTGACAACCATACAAAAACATGGCAATAACCATCTTCAAAGATCACATGTGAGGATATGATTCAATATCATACAACTCATGGCAATAGCCA
>ML781510.1:37367-57066 GCA_009831015.1 Picea engelmannii
GGAACATCTGAGGTGGTTGAGGATGCTAAATACAAAGCATTGTGGGAAGCTGCATTTGGTGGGTGGAGGAATATGGAAGTACCTGCGGCAACGACGGAAGAAAGGCAGGTGGGGTGTTGGAGTAGGGAAGCCGCTGCAGCACCTCTGGAAGAAACAGAGGCTTCAGAATGAAATGTCAAAAGCAAATATTGCGATCAGAGTACTTTATTATTACAATGTAGGCCGGCGGCCCCACAATGGTCATTGCACTCTGTGAACCAGAGCTGCGTAGGCCGGCGGCCCCACAATGGTCATTGCACTCTGTGGTCTCACTATTTGTTTTGTTTTTCCGAACTCCCACTTCCAGCGGCAAAACGTGGCGGGTCTTAGTAAAAATAAATTATTATTGAAGTTAGTGTGAACTTCAATTTTTCTTCTTAAAAGTTTTTACCAGCAAATACCAAAGTTTGGAAGACCAAATTCAAACTGTTAAAAGGTGAAATGTGAAAGACTGAAAGTTTCACCCTCTAACAATTATAAATGTATAAACATGTACAATTAATTAAAGTGATAAATGTTTTTTTACTAAGTAGGGAGTTTCATTGACATTTTCATTTATTTCAACGACATTGGTCAAAGTTTTAAATTTTAGTTTATTTTTTTATTTAATTTTGTATTTTCTTTATTAATTTTATCATTAATTTTTATATGATATTTAAGAGTATATATATATATATTTTTTAATTTAATTTTGTATTTACCTTATTAGTGTATTTAATTTTAGTTTATTTTTTTATTTAATTTTGTATTTTCTTTATTAGTTCTATCGTTACTTTTTATGATTATAATATTTAAGAGAAATACAATACACTTAATTAAAGATTTATATGGGATTTTTTTCTTTATTAAAAAATTTAACATATTGATATAAATTAAATTAAGAATTAATAAGATATCTTAAATTTATTGAGGATAATTAAAATTTGGAAGAATTCTATTCGTATTTATTATAAGTTAAAATTGAATTATTGTCTTGGAAGAGAAAGAATGATGAAAATGAAATGTTTTTTCTTTCCTAAAAGTGAATCTTAATGATTATGTATAGAGCAAATTCAAAAGTGTTGATGGGGTTTCGTGTTCAAATTATTGACACATAGGACGAACTGAGATGGACAGGAGGAGACAATTCAGGCATTCTATCTGTAAAAAATGTCTTTTCTACATTAGCTACAAAAACTTGGCAACACTCTATAGGTGGTTGGCGAAAGAAACTGTGGACTTGGGATTATGCCCTCAAAATAAAACTCTTCACTTGGCTAACTGTGGAAAATAAAATACTTATGTGGGACAATCTTCAACGCAAAGGATGGGTTGGGCCAAACATTTGTCACCTGTGCCTAAAGGAGAGGGAGACTGTACTTCACCTGATGGTAGATTGTGCCTTTACCAAAAAAGTATGGGATACGGGTAAAATAGCTCTTTCTATTACTTCTGTCTGGGAGGGTTCCACAGTGTTAGACTGCTATGATAGATGGAATAAACAGAACCCTACGTATCCTTCTTTGCCCGCCACTATCAGTTGGTATGTTTGGTTGGAACAAAACAAGGTCCTTTTCGAAAATGGAAGCCCTTCTATACAAGCAGTGGTCTATAGATCTCTTGGAGGAGTTGACAGTCACACTGAAAATTTGAAAGCAAAAGTGATCAAATATTTAAAGTCAAACCCAATGGAATCCATGACAATAGGATGGTTCAATGGTGTAGCCCAATCAAAAGGGAAAAAAAAAGTGGCACTGGAGGGGTGCTAAGGATAAATGAACATTCGACAATCAACTGGACATTCAATTGTGGATCAGGAACAAATACAAGGGCAGAACTGCTGGGTGTATGGGCAACCTTAACCCTGGCTTCTCGGTTGCACATCTCAGAATTACAAGTTTTCAGAGACTCAAAAATTGTCATAAACTGGCTAAACAACAAAGGAAATTTGAATGTTATTTCTCTTGACTGTTGGAAGGTGTTAGCACTGAGATTCACCCTCAGACTGCAAGAGGATAAGCCCAATACCCATTAAAATGTAAATGTATTGAAATGGTTTGAGTAGGTGGATCAACAAGACTTTAAAGAAAGGAAAAGACAACAGATATCACTACAGATCAGTTATGGACCATTGGGCTATGGAGTCATAAAGAGTATGCTCAATGAAGACATTTAAGCTCCTTATCAGACAAAATATTTGTATAGTGATGGAGAAAAGAATAAGAGAATAACATAAAGACAAATATTCGCTAAGCAGAGATCCTCTCTGCGAAGAGAATTTAGATGTGTCTGAACAGTAAACAATGATAAATAGGTAAGCTTACAACATATCCTCTACTGCATCGAGAATCTATCGATCAAAGGCAAATTTTAATCCTTAAAATCAACAATACATTCAAACAAGATGAATAATAGAACTGAGTATATAGAATTTAGATGTGTCTGAATGGTAAATAATGATAGATAGGCAAGCTTACAATAGATCCTCTACTGCATCATGAATCTATCAATCAAAGGAAAATTTTAATCCTTAAAATCAACAATTACATTAAGACAAGATGAAGAATAAGACAGAGAACATAGAAGACAAGTCTGATGAAACAACTCATATGAGTCTTCAATAACATTACAATTTACAGCTACATGCCCCTCCGACTTACAAACTGAAATATCCAATCATAAACATTTCTCAAAACTTACTCTGGTCTTGGGCTGAACTCCCATCCTGCTAGACATATCATTCATATGATGTATTTATAATCAAGACAGTAGTTGGTTTCTTCTCTTGTCTGTCTTGTTCCTTCTGTCAAAAGGATACTTTGATTAGTATGGGCGTTTAGGAGAAACTTCCCTCTGTTGTACTTCAGGCTGACAACTTTCTGTCTCCTCGACCAAACCCTCCATGCTTCCATTTAAGGGGGGTAGAAGACAATTCAACCACAAGTCCTTCTTTCATTAACTGATTTCTTCTTGGGATCAGGATGTGGAAAAACTGCCCTCTGCGGTACTTCAGACTAACAGTTTTCTGTCTCCTCGGCTAGACCCTCAATGCGGTAGTTGATTTCTCTCTTTCCTCTGGTGATAGACTAGTCGCGGTCTGCTAACACTTTGCTTCTCTTTGTGACTCTCCTTTGATGAATTGGCTTAACGCCCAGTTTATGTTTCCACATGTTGATCTCGGATTGGACCCCATATAAGAACATGATTGCGGAAGCTGCCAAGGGCGGTTTGGGTCCACACTGCTTCGGCCCCTACAATCCACCAACAAATGCCACACATCGCTTTATCTATACCGTGGTTTCGATTGCAGGACCTCTCTATAATTTTATCGTTCGAGCATGTTTCATCCCCGCAATGAAGTGTGGTCGTCGATTTGCTGCAAATCCGCGATCTGGGAAACCCTGCTATTTTAGCGCCCTCACTAAAATTTATCTATTTGCCAACTCCAGAACCCTTTTAGACCATGCTTAGAGATGGAGCCAATTTTGGTGCTTGGGAGCTTTGAATGCTGAGCAGGAATACCTCCCGGAGGATGATCTCTCAAATTTGATGTGGAGGCCTAACGCTATATAATGTCACGGCTAGTGATGGATGAGCACCATGTGTCTTCAGTACTTCAGGCTTCGAGATGTTCGGATGGAAATCTCCCGAAGTCACTTTCTCTCGGTTGACATGGAAACCTCTCGTTAACTTTGGGATTTTGGGCCTTCCAGTGATACTGCTGCAAAGATCAACGGTTCTTGTTGATTTGAGATCAATGGTCCACAATTACTTCGGGAGTTCGGGCTTCGAGAGTTTTCTTCTATTTTCTCACGCAATCCTTCGAAGTGTTGTATCTCCGAAGTGAGAGATCTTCCTCCACGTGTCCTCTTGTTTTCGACGGTTGAGATTCACTTCGGGAGTTCAGGCTTCGGGCCTTTTCAATGCATAACTCTTACAATTCTCTGGAGCGCCATATTTCCAGAGTGAGAGATATGGCATCACGTGTCCTCTTGTTTTGGATGGCCAAGATTCACTTTGGGAGTTTGGGCTTCAAGCCTTTTCAATGCATAGCTCTTACAATCCTTCGGAGTGTCATATCTCCAAAGTGAGAGATCTGCCTCCATGTGTCCTCTTGTTTTGGATGTTCGAGATTTACTTCCAAACTTTGGATAATTCTTTCTCTAGTGCTTCGCTCCGCAAACCTTCTGGAGTGCTAAGTCTCCGAAGTGAGAGATCCAGGGCCGCATGTCCTCGTTGATGAGCGGTCTAGATGAACTTCGAGCCTTGGGATTACGGGAGTCCTTTACTCACTCAGCTTCTGCATGCTTCCTCTCGGAGTACGAGATTGCTTGATACATATCCCTTGCTTGAAGATCAATGATCCTGAGCGATTGTGGGCTCACAACTTGCACAAACCTTAAATTCCTTCCCGATCCCCGCAATGAGAAGATGCTCGTTCATAGCGGGATCGATATGCACCGTTGATCTATTGATCTAGCAAGATCAATGACCTTGAGCGATTGTGGGCTCACAACTTGCAGATAATTTAATTTTCTTTCCGATCCCTGCAATGCCTCCCCACCGTTGATCTCTCTCCAATGAGATATGACAGTTGTCACTTATTCTTTGCTCGATCTAATGGTTGATCTAAACTATACATGGGGTCTCTACTGTTGAAAATAGATCTTGTCTACTTGCTTGTATTCCAAGCTCGAAATGGACTGCTCTGAAAGATGTATTTTGCTCATGGATTTTCCTTGCGCATACAACATACTTGATTGACCCGACTTTATTAACAAGAAGAGGAAAAGTTATAGGAAGGTATGCAGAAAATAGAGAGAGTCAACCGAGGTGTGGACACAGGTTTTAACAATAACTATACATGACCCATGACAACTTTATGTGCTAACATTGGCTCCACAAGGGATGGCATGCTCCTTGTGAGATGCCAAGAACAAGCAGCTTCAATGTCCTATCCTAGGGCTATGGGGTCACTTATTTAAAAACTAAAAGAAAACTGAAAACTGAAAAGCTCGCACATGAGATTATTTATATACAAGACCCTAATCTAACTGAATTTTACAATAGGCTAGGCGAAAACAAACTTCCACCAGAGACACTTAAGTAACTTCTTAAATGAAAACTTTCTTACTCTGCCACTGATCAACAAGAGATAATAAAATTGTGATAGCAAATTAATTACATTCTTCAGATTACCTCCCAATGTTGAAGGTATGACAAAGATTGAAGGATTTAATACATTGAGGAAATGCAATTCCATGTACTACCCTATAGGGTCATAGAATAGGTCATAAGACTTACTGGGTTGATAACAGAAAACATGCTATGCTTTACAGCTGCTCAAATATGGTTGAATGTCTATTGCAAGTACATGTGAATGAATGGCTGATGCAAGCTTTTGATCCGCTTTCCTTTTAGCTTCTTTGAAAACATTTGCTAGCTGATTGCAATAAATTTCCTCATGTATATCAATGAATGGATGTTTCTCTTTAACATGCTGCTTTGGGTAACAATTTTCACTTTCATCAGAAGTCTCACTGCTAATGAATTTTTCTTCCAGGACAAAAATACCTCAACATCTTCATTGCTGTCTCCATAATGATCAAATAAAGGAGGAGTCTCGAATGACATATCAAGAGATATTTTCTACCCAACATGAGAAAGCTGTTCTTCATTGTTAAAAACATGTTGCCTTTCAAGATTCAATCCAGGGAGAAATATCTTATCATCACCATATGAGTCAAAGATAGGATGCTCATATCTAGGTCTTTTAGAGACAGGGTTGTAAAGAGTATCAACTTCCAAAACAAACTCAATTTCTGCATTTTCCTTATTAAAACAACAAACAAAATTTTCATCTCATGTAGATGAACAGGGAAGAGAAAGAGATGATTCCTCATCCAAGGCATCTTCTTCATTATCACAACCTTCATAAGAATCAATTATATCCTGAACACATTCTTTATACGCCTCACAACAACTATGACAAATTAACTTAGAGGAATAAAACTTTTGACAATGAATATTAAAAGTAGCATGAAACTCTTTGAGTGAAGAAATGATGGAAGGTTCAAGAGAATGATACCAAATACAAACATCTCCTTGAAAATAGTACATAAACAACTTCATACGTATGTCTTCATGTTGGATTTCAAGCTGCTGCATCAAAGCATGAAATTCCAGAACATGCTCAACAAAGTTGTCATTATCACCTTCATAAAATCTTGGCAGCAGATATTGCCATTCATTAATTTGAGGCACAAGATGTGGATAACCAGCTATGGCTGAGAAATTGAGTGGGGAAAACCTCCTGGCCAGGATAGCCTCCATAGCCATTTAACTTGTCTCAAACCAGTGGAGTCGCCAATAGATTTTCGAACAATGGAGTCACCATGGTGAAAGATGAGCAATCAGAACAATGTGTCCAGCTTTAGTTCACCATCTAAAACTAGATCTCTTCATTGTCGTTCTCCCAGGGAATATATCTTCACTTCCGTCCCCGACAATGACTCCATTAATGTTAGCACTGAGAGTCACCCTCAGACTGCAAGAGGATAAGCCCAATACCCATCAAAATGTAAATGTATTGAAATGGTTTGAGTAGGTGGATCAACAAGACTTTAAAGAAAGGAAAAGACAACAAATATCACTGCAGATCAATGATGGACCATTGGGATATGGATTCATAAACAATCTTTTCAATGAAGGCATTTAAGCTCCTTATCAGACAAAATATTTGTATAGCGATGGAGATAAGAATAAGAGAATAACATAAAGACAAATATTCGCTAAGCAAAGATCCTCTCTGCGAAGAGAATTTAGATGTGTCTGAACAGTAAACAATGATAGATAGGCAAACTTACAGTAGATCCTCTACTGCATCGAGAATCTATCGATCAAAGACAAATTTTAATCATTAAAATCAACAATACATTCAAACAAGATGAAGAATAGAACTACGTATATAGAATTTAGATGTGTCTGAACAATAAACAATGATAGATAGGCAAGCTTACAATAGATCCTCTACTGCATCGGGAATCTATTAATCAGAGACAAATTTTAATCCTTAAAATCAGCAATTGCATTTAGACAAGATGAAGAATAGGACAGAGAACATAGAATACAAATCTAATGAAACAAATCATATGAGTCTTCAATAACAATACAATTTACAACTACATGACCCTCCAACTTACAAACTGAAATATACAATCATAAACATTTCTCAAAACTTCCTCCGGTCTTGGGCTGGACCCCCCTCCTTCTAGACATATCATTCATATGATGTATTTATAATCAAGACAGTAGCTGGTGTCTTCTCTTGTTTGTCCTGTTCCTTTTATCAGAAGGAGACTTTGATCAGTATGGGCATGCAGGAGAAACTGCCCTCTGTTGTACTTCGGGCTGACAACTTTCTGTCTCCTTGGCCATAACTTCCATGCTTCCATTTAAGGGGGGTAGCAGACAGTTCAACCACCAGTCCTTCTTTCATTAACTGATTTCTTCTTGGGATCAGGATGTAAAAAAACTGCCCTCTGCGGTACTTCAGGCTGACAATTTTCTGTCTCCTCATCCAAAGTCTCAATGCTTCCATTTAAGGGGGTAGTTGATTGCTCTCTTTCCTTTGGTGACAGACTGGTCACGGTCTGGTAACACTTTGCTTCTCCTTGTGACACTCCTTTGATGAATTGTCTTAACGCCCAATTTATGTTGCCATGTGTTGATTTCAGATTGAACCCCATATAAGCACATGATTGCGGAAGTTGCCAAGGGCGATTTGGGTCCACACTGCTTCGGCCCCTGCAATCCACCACCAACTGCCACACATGTCTTTAGCTATACTATGGTTTCGATTGAGGGACCTCTCTATAATTTTATCGTTCAATCATGTTCTGTCCCCGCAATGAAGTGTGGCTGTTGATATGCTGCAAATCCGTGATCTGGGAAACCCTGCTATTTTAGCGCCCCCACTAAAATTTATTCGTCTACCAACTCCAGAACCCTTTTAAACCATGCTTAGAGATGGAGCCAATTTTGGCGCTTGGGAGCTTTGAATGTTGAGCAGGAATACCTCTCGGAGGATGATCTCCTGAATCTAACATGGTGATCTGATGCTATATAATATCACGACTAGTGATGGATGAGCACCACGTGTCTTCGACACTTCGGGATTCGATATGTTTGGATGGAAATCTCCCAAAGCCACTTTCTCCTTGTTGACATGGAAGCCTCTCGTTAACTTTGGGACTTCAAGCCTTCTAGTGATACTACTGCAAAGATCAACGATTCTTGTTGATTTTAGATCAACAGTCCACAATTAATTCGGGAGTTTAGGCTTTGAGAGTTTTCTTTTGTTTGCTCATGCAATCTTCTGAAGTGTCATATCTCCAAAGTGAGAGATCTACCTCCATGTGTCCTCTTGTTTTGGACAGCCGAAATTCACTTCGAGAGTTCGGGCTTCGAGCCTTTTCAATGCATAGCTATTATAATCATCCGGAGTGCTGTATTTTTAGAGTGAGAGATCTGGAAACACATGTTCTCTTCTTTTGGACGATCGATATTCACTTCAGGAGTTCGGGCTTCGAGCCTTTTCAATGCATAACTCTTACAATCCTCTAGAGTGCCATATCTTCGAAGTGAGAGATCTGCCTCCATGTGTCCTCTTTTTTTGTACGACCGAGATTTACTTCGGAACTTCAGGTAATTCTTTCTCTAGTGCTTTGTTCCGCAAACCTTCTAGAGTGATAAGTCTTTGAAGTGAGAGATATGGCATCGTGTGTCCTCATTGATGGACGGTCCAGATGAACTCCGTGCCTTGGGATTTCGAGAGTCCTTTACTCACTAAACTTCTGCATGCTTCCTCTTGGAGTACGAGATAGCCTAACACATGTCCCTTGCTTGAAGATCAACGATCCTGAGCGATTGTGGGATCACAACTTGCACAAACCTTGAATTCCTTCCCGATCCCTGTAATGCGAAGATGCTTGTTCATAGAGAGATAGATTGCGGGCTCACAACTTGCAGAAACTTTAATTTTCTTTCCGATCCCCACAATGCCTCCCCATCTTCGATCTCTCCCCAAGGAGATCTGACGGTTGGGAATTATTCTTTGCTCGATCTAACGACTGATCTGAACTATACATGGGGTCTCCCCTATTGAAAATCGATCCTATCTACTCGCTTGTATTCCAAGCTCGAAATGGACTACTCTGAAAGATGTATTTTTCTCATGGCTTTTCACTGTGAATACAACATACTTGACCGGCCCAACTTTATCAACCAAAAGAGGAAAAACTTATAGGAAGGTATGCAAAAAAGAGAGAGACTCGGCCGAGGTGTAGAAATAGGTTTTAACAATAACTATACATGACCCATGACAACTTTATGTGCTAACAGAGGGAAAGAATAAGAGACATTAGAAAATCTTTTAGTGTAATCTCTTTTTTCACATATCTACAAAGAAAGCAATAAGGAGGCAGATCGCTTATCCAAGTAGGTGCTTCTAAAGCAAGAAGGGAAAATTGCCTACAACCATTGGGTATATGGAAATGAGGGTCCCACCTTGTTCTCAAGTCTCTTCTAGTTTCTATTGGGGAAATCTTTTGTCTTTCTCGTTTTTGGTTTTCTCTGCTCCTTTGGTGGTCTCAACTGATGTTTCTCGACATATTTATTGGGATATGGGATTTTTGTGGTGACAATTTTTCTAGATCTGGGGCTTAATGCCTCTTCTGATACAGCCTGCGTGTTGGTCTCTATCTTCTTATGTTTGTATCCTTTGGGATGTAATTTTTTGTTTTGATAACAATTATATATAAATATAATGAGAAATTTTCTGCTGGAAAAAAAAAATCAAAAGTGCTTTACAATAAACAATCTCAAAATTAAAAGCCATATGTCATACCTTATCTTTGTTTTAGAAGTTGGTATGGTATCTCAGATATTATTGTTTATTTTTACAAAGACATTTATTATTTTTTAAGGTTCTCAAGACATAACATTAATGATTTCTCAAACTTTAAGTTCTACGTACGAGATTTCAAATGTGTGTTTATTAAAATCTTTTTTGGATTTTAATGCAATGATCATTTAAAGTTCTATGTTGTATGTGGTCCTTATTTTCCTTTCCTCTATTTAATATTGTGTCTTACTTCGATGAATGCTATGATGGAAATGTCAGTATACTCTTTTGGTTTATAATATTGTATTATAGTGTGAATATTTAATTTATGTGATATACCTGGTCCTTTCTCAGGTACTCTTTTCATGTGAATATTTATTTCAAGAATAATCTTGCTCCTCTCTTAGATATTGTTTATGTTCTTTCATATTGTTTAAAAATAGAGGAGTACAACCTCTTTTAAAATGTAGGGGGAATTATCCTTGTGATGTTAGCTTAAAGATTGTAAGACAATATTTTAGATCAACACCTCCAAGACTGCATTCTACAATTGACATTGTGAATTCATTGATTTCCCATCCCCATCTTGGAAGCTTTGCAAAAATTCTAGGAATATCCCCGACATTGAGCTCACCAAATTTGAAGGTTTGAGTTCAAATTTCAATGAATCTTAAAGCGCGTGATAAAATTCAATGAAAATTTCTAAAAAAATAGCATAGGTGTATTAAACGAGCAACAAAGGAGGTCACAACTCGAGTGATTATGGTGATCCTTCCCAAAAATGATCCAACAATCAGGTCATTATGGTTCAAGTCGCCTCCTCCTCTACGAGAACACGGTTTGGTTAAGAAATTCAAGAATAAAGTTGAAAAGAGAAAGAAAAAATGATAAAAAGAACTCATGGCTAGTGTATATGGATAATTATGCTTGGGGGTATCCATCTAAGGTTAAAAATATTGGTAATACTTGTCACTTTTCTAAGTTTTGATTATTGTTTTACTCGCAATATTTGCATGCATGTCCGGAAGAAGAAGTAAATGAAAAGTTAGTGGCTTTCTTAGGAGGACCCTCTAGTTGAGCATAGGTCAAGGAGAAAAATTGAATTAAAAAATGATTCCTCCTTTTAGAGGAATCCCCCCTCCCCACCAAGCTGCATGTAAACTGAATTTATTTTATATCTGGTGTTATGCGTATGTCGTAATATTTGTATGTTTCAATCATCATTTGAACTAAATACCAATGGTCTTACAAGATCTAAAATAATGAAAGAAAATTATTACTCACATGGACATGGAAGAAACTCCACAAGCTCTTATAAGTAGTCTGTATTTTTGTTTTTTTTGTTATGGTCGTGTAGTGTTACAACTACCTAACAATTGACATTACACCTAACCAAAAATGTGGAATTATATGTACTTTGCAGCTAACGTTATACCTATTGTTCCATCATTATCACTTTTTAATCCAGCTTTATGAAAACTTGTTTGAAGGGGTCATCCCATTGCATTAAGTTTTATTTAAATAATGTTGATGATGTTATAGTCCATACTCCAAGAGGAAGAGCGGGTAGTTCGATTGTTTGGCACAAATTATAGGTAACATTTTGTAGTTATGTGAATGGTATTTGTCTRTTTCTWTTTTCATTTAGGCTAACAAAGTCATCATTGCAATGTGTAGGTTAGCCCTGCTACCCTAGGTGGGATTTTGACAAGGTTCCCATCTTCCACTCACATCACTGAAGACACTCTCAAAGAGGATTGTCACACTGAAATTGATATTATAGACAATCCCCTTTATATTTTAAACTACTAATCTAGGTGGATATTGGTAGCAACCCACCTCCTCCATTGACTCATCATGGTTCTCCATTTTGGCCATTTTTTGTTATGATTTTTGGGTCCTCAACTTTCAGGTCCATTTTGAGGACCTAAAACATGTTTTTTTGGCCATTCGAGGGGCCTATGGTTTCCATAGCATGCCCAAGACCTACCAATAATTGTACTTCTCAATTAGATATTTTCAACGAGCTACTAAATTCCCTAAACGAAGATTGAATGCAAAAATTGTGCCCCTGAGAAGTTGACAAATCAACTGACCACCTTGGGGCACACATGCCTTTTGCTGCTTCACCTCCTAGAGTTAGGGTTTTGGACCTTCATGGTTCTTGATTTGTATTAAAAGGCCATTCGTACAACCCATTGTATTATATTTTTGTGAATGATCGTAGCCGACGTCTCTTTCTCTTCAGAGATAAGTTACACCATTCTAGCTAGTTTGCATTCTACAATATATGTTATTTTATTCATTAATAGAAGTTGGGTTTCACTGTGTTTCTATATTTTCTAATATAGTTTTGTTTCCATCTCATTTCATTTTCAATATAATTCAGATCAATGATATCATAACAGTCTACTCGTTATTTCTCGATGCATGTCCTTGACAAGGTCAGGGTATAGAGATTTGGGTCTTAAGCTTGTTTCACTTGTGAACGGTTGCTCTTGATGGCCCAAGAAACCTCCCATGGAAGAATAAAAGAGAGATGATGGAGTAGGTAATACTTTCAAAAGGTTGCTTGAGGAATCCCTCATGCGAAAATAGAACAAGATGATGGAAAAATTTTCCCAGATCCTTCGAAAAATGTCGACAACAGGTGAGGAACCTTCAACACGCAACCATTTTAGAGGTGTGACACCCTTAAAGGTACAATTTAACTTTGATATCCCATTAATTGAAGTCCAGATAAATGAAAATGCTTTGGAGAAATGGCTGAATCTATTGTAAGGGTATTACTCTATTAAAAAAAAATTAGCATTGAAAAGATCACCTTCTCTCTCCTTAAATCCCTTCCCCATGTCAAAGATTGGTGGGAATGTTACTTTGAGAGAAATAATGAAGATGGTATTTGGGACATGATGAACTTGGACGACCTTTGTTGATTCCCTCAAGGAGGAGTTATACCCTGTCAGAAACTACAAAGACCAGTACACAAGATGGATGACTCTATGCCAAGAAATAGGCTAGACGGTGCAAGAGTAAACTAATATCTTCAATATATTATGCTCAAAGTTGGGTAATAGAGATTCCGAGTGGCACCTGGTTTTGAAGTATTGTAGTGTCCTACATAGGTACATCCAAACATAGATGTATTTCTTAGACATCTCCTCACTTAGAGCTGCTTATCGATATGTTGTTGAAATCAAGCAAAAATTTAAGCAGTAAAATAAGTAGGAGCTCGGGTTTGCAAATCTAAAACAACAAAAGCATGGAAAATGTGGCCCTAATTCAGAGAACAAGGGACAAAGAAAGAAATAACAACCTTAATACAACCATTCCAAGCCACAAGTAAGGAAGGGTAATGGGAAGATGAAGAAGGACACTAGAAAATGGTGTGAGTCCCACAAAATCCCTTGGCACAACACTGATGAATGCTGCTCAAAACATTCATTATTGGCTGAGATTAAAGAAAAAGAATCAGACCTCGACTTAGACTCTAATTCAAAGCAGGATAAGGGAAGCAATATTGTCAGTGCAGAACATAGTGTTATAATTGCAATCACAAATATCCAACCAAACAAGTTAGAGGAGCTTGAGGAAGGTGAGTGTCACTTCTATTCACAGAGGTGGGTGAAGGGAAACCCAATTCATTTCATTGTTGATGATGGGAGACAAAAGAACCTAATATTGACTGAGGTCATCAAGATATTGACATTTCAAATGATTCCACCCCCAACCATACACCATTGGTTAGTTGAACCAGGGATGAGACCTTCACGTCAGCCAATAGTGGGATGAGACCTTCGCATCAATCAACAAAGATAGTGTGATGTTTATCCACTCGAAGTTTGTGATGTTATTTTACAACAACATTATATGTGGAAGAATCATGTTGTTTATGAGTCCTGACCCCATAGTTTCATTATCACTCTAGGGGGTCATCCCTATAGGGTACCTGAGGTATTTCTTACTACTACAATTTCATCGATCTCGAAAAAATAGTGCTAAAAAGTAATCTCACATAATGTGAAGTTTGTCCTCTTCATGGTTTGGTCAAAAGGGTAATGAAAGGTCACTACGACCACCACAACTTCAACATACAGTCTCTATACATAGAAGAAACATGTGGGCAAGCTTGTAGAGGAATACACATACCTCTTCACTTCACTTGTACTAGGCATGCCTATGCACTCTCAGTTCAAACATCCCATTGATTTGATACCTAGTTCTCCCTTGCCTAATGGTCCAATATACATATGCTCCCCTTTGGTGAATGAGGAAATAAAGCATCAAATTCATGAGCTCATCCACAAGGGCCACTTTTGACCAAGCTCCTCACCTTGTGGGAGCCCAATTATGTTGGTGCAAAAGAAGGATGGAATGTAGTGGATTTGTATCAATTATAGAGTCATAAATAAAATCAAAGTCAAGAACTGATACATGATCCCCCAAATTGGTGATCTTCTTGATCAACTCAAGGGTGCCAATTTTTTCAGCAAGATCGATATGAAGTAAGGTTATCACCAAGTTCCAATACAATCTACTGATGTATGGAAGACAACCTTCAAATATAAAGAAGGCCTCGTTGAGTGATTAGTCATGTGTAATACCCCTGTTTTCCCCATCTTGTAAATATAACTATTGTTGACGATAAAAATCGCAACGAGGAATTTCACCCACAAAGTATTGCTAAAGCCTATTATTTAAACTATGCTAATAATATATAATACTAGTAGGTGGGACCCCCTTGTAGATTGGAGCCTCTGAGATAGTCATATCACACATTTTATGCTACTGTTTAGATGCTGCTTGTAGGGTCTTATATGGTTGATGATGTAGTATTGGTTTCATTTTGACATAATGACAGGTGGATGATGCATTTTATGGGATGTTCTATTATCCAAATCTTTAATTTTATGTTATGATTGGCATATATTTACAGTTGTTATATTTGATCATGTCACCATGATTATTACCTGGATATATGTTAAGCCCTAATATTGGCTCATTACCCCTTAATGGGGGCATATTATATTAGTAATGTTATTTTATTTATGTCGGATTTATTCCATTAGTTGTATTTATACCTCCTACTCTCCTATATATACCAAGGAGACATTTTCATTTGGAATCATCTGGTACTTGAACATTTATGTGGGGTAAAAGGAGGTTCCCCCCCTTGAAGAGACTTACTATCTGAAATTCTCTCTTTTTCAAGGCGTTAAGTATTTATTTTGAGGTTTTTCTATGCTATATTGATATTTGGTTCTTAACATATGGTATCAGAGCTCAAGGTCTTGGGGTTTCGCTGCTACATCTGAGACACCGTGGAATTTTTGCCATAACTTTTTTTCTACAACGTTTCAGAAGGAACGACTTGGAGGATATTTAGTATACATATCAAGGTACATTGGGTTAAAAGTTAATCTCCTGAGGCCTTATAATTTAGGAGATACATCCTTTGTAAGATAGGATTATGGAATCATCCTGAATTGAGGCATTGCGGAATTTTCACTATAAATTTTTTTTTGTAACGTTTCAGACCCTGAGCTCCTAAGGATATTCTCAGAAATTCGTAAGGTATATGTGGTATAAATTTCAGCTTTTGGATCATCTTAAATTTGTATATACACCTTGTGGAAGATAGGGTATCTGACTAGACCTATTGACTAGTCTCAAGCAGGTGTTCCGGGTAAAACAATCATAAATTATTCCTAGAGTATCCAAATTAAGTGAGACCAGTTGCATTAGATAGTGGACAGCCAGTAGTAGTTCTGGTATGAGTTTCAGAATTTTATGTCAATTATTTTGTGCGGGGAACGCTATACAAGTGAGATCTCCTGGAAAGGACAAAAATCAACAAGTTGCGGGGAAGTTACCATAAATTCCACTTGGCACATCCAATTTCTATCAGAACTATGGCATTGAAGAGAAGAAATATCAGAGACCTACAAAAGATAATATTTCCTACTCGGAAGGGCCAAAATTTTGGTGATCTAGGTGGATATTGGTGGCCACCCACCTTTTCCAAATGGCTCAAAACAGTTTTCTGGCAATTTTGGCAATTTACTATTTTTAGTAGGTTTTAACTTCCGGGGCCATTTTGAGGGTCCAAATGAAAGTTTTTCAAGATAAAGGTTCTCAATTATAGGCAAAGGCATGATTTATCCCCCAAAATGAATCTCCTCAATGATACATTTCCAATGAGATATCACACGCCTAAAACGGAGATCGTATGCAAAAGTTACAACCCCGAGAAGTTGATGTACTCACTTACCCAAACGGGGCCCACATGACTTTTGGCACTTCATCTCCTAGGGTTAGGTTTTTAGATGTCTAGGGTTTTTTTCATTCCTTCTTATTGTAAAAAGGGCTTCAGAGCCTCATTGTAATCATCTTCTTGCGAATGCGAGTAGCCGTCACATCTCTTCTCGGAGATAAGCTGCCACCATTATAGCGAGTCTTTCACTTTGTATTTTTACAGTCTCTGTACTTTTCTTTCATTAATAGAAATCATGTATTACTGTATATCTGTGTTTATGGTTGCATCTCTGATACATTTCTGTTATATTATTGCATATCTGCGATATCTCTGTGCATTTCTTTATTATATCTCCGATCTCATTTTGTGCCGAAAATAATCCAGATCAGTGGTATCAGAGTAGGTTGCTCTTGATCGTTTTTCAGTGCATGTCCCCGATGAGGTTCGATTATAGCAAGTTGGGTCTCGAGCTTGTCTCTCTTGAAGACAATCGCTCTTGCACACCTAAGAAGCCCTCAATGGCAGAAGAAAAGAAAAACGACGGAGCAGACGATCCTATCAGTCTGTTGCTTGAGCAAGCTCTCACGCGACAGAGGGATGAAATGATGGAGAATTTTGCCCACATCCTTCAACGCCTTCCAATAGCATTAGACGCATCTTCATCGAGAGGCCACTTTGGAGGCACCTCGCCTTTCAAGGTACAGGTTAATTTTGATATTCCTGTATTTGAAGGTCAAATAGATGCAGATGCCCTAGATAAATGGTTAAATCCGCTAGAAGGTTATTTCTCTGTTCATAATTTTTTCGATAAGGAAAAGATCACCTTCCCACTCCTTAAGGCTCTCCCCCATGTCAAACATTGGTGGGAAACGTACTGGGAGCAGAGTTCCATAGAGGAGTCTGGAATATATGGGGCCGAGTCCACTTGGGATTTTTTTGTGGATGTTGTAAATGAACAGTACTACCCTATTGGAAACTATGAGGGCCAGTACATGAGATGGACCGCACTGCGGCAAGAGAGGGGCCAAGAAGTTCCAGAGTTCACTAATACCTTCCATACCTTGCGCACCAAGATGGGTATCAAAGACTCCGAGCGACATTTGGTTTTGAAATACCGTGGGGCTCTACAGAGATACATCGAGACTGAAATAAATTTTCTGGACATATCATCACTCGGTGTTGCTTATCGATATGCTGTTAAAATTGAGAAGAAATTTAAGCACCAGAACAAATGGGAATTAGGGTTTGCAAATCTGCAACAACCAAAGTATGACAAAGATGGCCCTAACAAAAAGTCTCCCGAAAACGAGTCCAAGACACAGGAAAAGAAGGGCCAGGGGAAGACAAAGAAGGACACTGGAAAATGGTGTGATTTCCATAAAATCCCCTGGCACAACACCAATGAATGTCGCTCAAAACAGTCATTGGTGGCCGAGATCAAAGACAAGGAGCCGAACCCTGATTCATAATCTGATTATGAAAATACTGGTAAAGGACAGATCATTGACGCAGACCCCATTGCTATTGTCACGACCACAACAATTCAACCAGAAGAGCCAACAGATCCTGAAGAGGGGGAGCGCCTTTTTCATTCACATATATGGGTGAAGGGGACCCCGCTGCATTTTATTGTTGATAGCAGAAGCCAGAAAAACCTCATCTCAGCAGAGGTCGTCAAATAGTTGGGATTGTCGACAACACCACACCCGCAGCCATACAACATCGGGTGGCTTCGACAAGGACGAGATCTTTGTGTTAGCCAACAATGTCGATTGTCATATGGCATCCAACCCTTCAAGGATGAGGTATTATGTGATGTTTCCCCAATGGATGTCTATGATGTTCTCTTGGGCCAACCATATATGTGGAGATGCCATGCTGTTTATGAGTCTCGACCCCATAGTGTCATTGTTACTTTGGGGGGTCATCTCTACAGAATACCAGAGGTAGTTTCAACTACTGTTCCACCTAAAAAGTGCCGCAAGGTAGTATCTCATACTGCAAAATTCATCTTATTCACAATCTGTTCAAAAGAAGAACAAAAGGACATTGCAACCATTATAGGCTTGCCCAAAGCACCTTCTATCCAATAGAAGCAGGTCGACAAGGCTGGATCAAAGTGTGAAGATTCCTTCTGCACATCGTCCTCTCATGTATCTCGACTTTTTGAATAGCCTCAACCTCAACAGGTTCGTGACAGATTTCCACAAACTGAGCAACGCGACGTCTCTAGCAAGACAAGTAGCTCACCAAGATGCAGATTCAACAAACACTTTTCCCTCTCCCTTGGGAACTCAACACAATGGAGACCATTGCCTCCTAAGGAGGGAGGATTGATCTAGGTGGATATCGGTGGCCACCCACCTTTTCCAAATGGCTCAAAACAGTTTTCTGGCAATTTACTATTTTTAGCAGGTTTTAACTTCCGGGGCCATTTTGAGGGTCCAAATGAAGGTTTTTCGAGATTGAGGTTCTCAATGATAGGCAAAGGCACGATTGATCCCCCAAAATGAATCTCCTCGACGATACCTTTCCAACGAGCTATCACACGCCTAAAATGGAGATCATATGCCTAAGTTACGACCCTGGGAAGTTGATGTACTCACTTACCCAAACAGGGCCCACATGACTTTTGGCGCTTCATCTCCCAGGGTTAGGTTTTTGGATGTCTAGGGCTTTTGACATTCCTTCTTATTGTAAAAAGGCCTTCAGAGCTTCATTGTAATCATCTTCTTGCGAATGCGAGTAGCCATCACATCTCTTCTTGGAGATAAGTTGCCACCATTATAGCGAGTCTTTCACTCTGTATTTTTACAGTCTCTGTACTTTTCTTTCATTAATAGAAATAATGTATTACTGTATATCTGTGTTTATGGTTGCATCTCTAATACATTTCTATTATATTATTGGATATCTGCGATATCTCTGTGCATTTCTTTATTATATCTCCGATCTCATTTCATGCCGAAAATAATCCGGATCAGTTGGAGATACAATAAAAGGAATATTGTCTAGCAGAACCACCTCAAAATCAAGGTTTAAAGTGATACTTGGCCAACATGCCACCAAAAAAGGGAACTTCTACACCAAATAAGCTTCCAGAAAATCCTACTTGGACTCTTGATGAAGGTGAAGAAATGTGTAGGGACATAAATGATTTACAAAACAAGACAATAACCAAAGATGAACTACAAGAGATGATGGATTCAATGGAAGCTAAGTTGGATACTAAGATGGATGGGTTAAAAGGGGAGATCATGGAAGGATTGAAAAATTTCCTAATAGAGAGGACACCTGAAAGTGAAAATGTATCCCATGAAATTCATGAGGAGGACACAAGGAAGGTGAATCAAGAATGGAGAAACTACAACTTTCGGTTGAAGACCAACCACGTTCCTAAGATCGATATGAGAAAGTTTTATGGCAAGGACCCAATCACATGGATACTTCAGATGGAGCAATTCTTTGATCTACATAATGTGCCACATACACAAAAGGTACAAATTGCTTCTTTATATTTA
>ML781510.1:81707-110298 GCA_009831015.1 Picea engelmannii
CGGGGGAAAATTGCCTTGTAAAATATTGTAATTTTGTAGTCAATATAGACCATTCATTATAAGGTCGCAAATTTAATGGTAGAAGTTATGTTAGAGTTTTCACCCAAGAATGAAACCCTCCTTTTTGTATGAGGGAATTGTATCGTGGCTATGTATGATAGAGAATATTGTATTATGAGACATGAGAATGTGAGAGAAGGAAGAGGAAGTTACAACGGGTATGTTGCATGCTGTATCCCTTCATTCGTTGGATAATAATAAAGGAAGGACTGCCAATTTCTCCATGGATGTAGCCCATATTGGGTGAACCACGTATATCTATGTCTCTATTTGTGTTATGCTCTTCTATGTTTTATTTCTTCATTATTTTTTTTCTCTATGATCTAATTCCTAACACTCGTACTTCAAAGGATCATAACAACTCCAAAGTATCTTTCGAAAGAAAACATGAATGAGGTTAAAACGTATTGATAACTTGTTATTATTTCATGTACTAATTGAGTCAAGATGTTTCTTGGAATGGAATCCTTTGAAACATTTCAATACTTTGTCACATAATTTGACAGTTAGTATATAATTTTTACATTACAATGTCTATCTTGTTACATGAGTACCATTATATGATGTTATGATTGGCTATTTGTTGGTGGGATTATTACAATTTGTCATTTAATATAATTATTATAGTTGTGTCATTCTCTACGATTAGTTATTTAAGTCTAAAAAATTAGTAATGATAGCATTTGTTTCATTTTTATGTTGGCTTATATCTTGATTAAATCATCTTCTTATTGTTTAACAAGTGCATGCAAAATTATTCTTAGTTAGGAAGAATGGTGTTTCTAGTATGCTTCCTATTTATTGAATAAATCATCATACAATGATGTTGGTATTATTGACTACAATGATGTTGGCATTGTTATCACATGAAGTTGTTTTGGGTCAATTAATCCTTAGATTTTTGTTTTTATCCTTAGTGTTGTTTTAGTTTTACTTTTGACCTCCTCCTTATAGTCTTCTTAGGTCTTAGAAAAAATAAAATTAAGGTTGATGTTGGCCCAAACCCTTGGTTTATGTCTTCATATTTATGACATGGTTAGACAAGCCATTGTCCTTATGCCTCCACCACTATCTTGACATGTCACCACTTCCACAATGTTCTTAAACCCCTCCACTTTGTCCTTCTACCCGTTAGAAGGTAAAATCCAGTTATTTTTGTATGTTTCCATCTCATCAGGACATTTCGTAGCGCATATAAAGTACACTTTTCTCTCATCACCATAATTACACTTATGATGCTTTGTCAGTTGATCTCCTTGTTTCCAGCACTCATTTTTTCAAAGAAATAATCCAGGATTTCATCATTTAAAGCATTTCTAATTGTTTTTCCAAGATTTCAAATTTCTCCTAGCTCGATGTTGCAGAAACTGCTATTTTCAGACAAGTGCTACAGAATTTTCTGCAAACTGGTCGATGAAGGTGAATTGGAGGTTAGACCATCTGTAGGTGGTTTCGTCCAAGATTGAGCATATCAATTTTTAAGCCACATCCTCTAGGTACTCCATGAGATTTTTTAATCCTTGTTGAAGAACAGTAAAAGGATGTGCTTGTATCTCCTCTCCTAGGTGTTGCGAATTGGTGAATCCATGCTACCAACCATCCCTTTTACCTTTGTTATCTCAATTTTCAACGAACTATAGAGCTCTCAGCTTCTTTGATATAAAAATTGAGAAAACCTTGCTGTCAAGCCATCGTGCCTATCTCTTATTTGGCTTTTTCTTCCTGCACTATGAATTATGCTGTGAATCCCCTGTTTTGGCATTGCAAACCCTGTACATCAACTCAACATTGGTATCCACTTACCTCACAACCTTTACCAGCTGGTTACTATTAAGATTTCCATTTTAATTTCAAGTCTAAATTCAATCTATTTTGTTTTGGAAATTGAAAAGAACTTTGCTGATAAAGTTATGATGATTTTGTAAAAGTGAGGGTGAGGTATTGAAAAAAATCGTTTGCAGCAAGCTTCCTCCTTGCATCTCCATTTTTCATGTATGGTATTCTTCCATTTCCTAACTATCAAATTCTCTTTCATAAGTCTAGGGGTCAAATTGGATGAAGAATATTAAAAGCCTAGACAGAAGTCAACTCTGAAAAGGATTATCCCTCCAAACCCTAAGACCCCTTTCCTTATGTTTTGCCTCTTGCATCACTCATATTGTTGTCTTAGTTTTCTTCCTATAACAGCAAATGGATAGTCCACAACAACAGAAGGATCACAAGGGTGGGGGCATAGTGAGGATTTAACCTTATGACATGCAACTATTTACTGTTTAACCTTTAATCAAAGAGGTCTTCCAAAAAGTGGGATGTTTCAATTTCTGTCAGAAGATGCATAGGGGGCACCCTGAGGTAGCTAGAGAGTTTTCCTTGAATTTTGATGGAACCAAAACTAAGGTGGTAACTCTTGAGCTTGAGGTATCTAAAGAAACCATATCAACAACTACTGAGATACCAAACACTGGTGAAAAATGGTTTAAATCCATGAATTTAAATGTAGCCTTCTATAAAGAATTCCTTAAACTAGAATGTCAGGGAGATAACCTATCAAAGGGAGTGCCTAGGAGCCACATGGTTGAGGGATTTGACAAGATGATAAAGGTGATCCAAATATATTTCACATGTGAGGGCAGGTTCAATATGATTTATCAGTACCATATTAGACTTTTGTTTCACTTCATAGGCAAAGACCTCATGAACCTCACATTCTATTTGCTTAGAAGAATTGGGAAAATTGATGACAGGGTCCAAGCCAAGTCCAACATTTTGGACACAAGTGTTTTTCACTCAGAGTTGATTAAGATGCTTGTCATGGAGGACTTGAAGAAGAAAAACATTAACTGGGATAAGTTCATTGCCTCTGCACATTTGCAATCAAATGTTGCTCCTAATCCACAATCTAAAGTGCAGATTTCCCTTCAGGTTGATAACACTGTTCACACAAAGACAAGTAGGAAGAGGAAGAGAAATAACATTGCTAAAAGTGATGAGGCTCCTAAGGAACAACAAGAAGAAGGGAGATCTCATTACTCTCCACAAAGGGAGTTTTCAACCCAAACAACTCCAGAATTAACAGAAATTCCATCATCTAGAGCCATAGGAAAAAAAGGAAGGAGTTAACTCTTCCCCTTACTAGCTACTGCAGTTGAAATTAAAGCTAAGAGGCCCTTCACTAGGTCATCAAACAAGAAGGAAAGTGTTGAAAAAGAGGTCATAACAGAATCTCCTATCAAGAGGAAGGGTAAAGGTAAAATTGAAGTTGTTGAAAAACATATTGAAGTCATAGACATAACCACTCCCCCTGAAAACCCTACCTTCAAAAGACTGATCAGACACCTCAGAGAATACAACAAGGAGATTGCTATCTTGAAGGTAGAAGGGTTGGCTGAGAGGAAAAAGTTGAAGGATCTGATGGATATGTATTTGGAAAATATTGATATGGCCAGGTTTACAACAAGGAGATTTATGCCCCTCCATAGGAAGCATAAGATTTTTAACAGACATAACAAGGATTTACAAGCTCAAATGAGAATAATTAAGCTAAAGGTGCAACCTTTCAAGGAAGAGTTAGCCCAAATAAATTTGAATGTGTTGGCCCAAGATGCCACCAAAAGGAGTACCAGACTCAGGAAGTGAAGTGAAATGTCTTAAATAATCTCATTTTTGAAAGTGGTTATCCTTGCATTTTGAATATTTTGAGGAAAATATAATGCTTATAGATGAGTTTTCACTCATACACCATATTTTGAGGCCTCTACATGCTTACTTAACTATGGGAAATTTTTTTGGGTGTTTTTTTCTCAAACTGGACAAATTGGACAAATACATGACATTTTTCAGTGCCTAGCACTCCGAACTAGTCTACACAGTCGGACGTTGCAAACTTCGTTGCGAAATCTACTATGAATTGGATGATACAGTCAATGCTACAAGATTCACTGCAAAATCCTATTTTGATGGGTTCAAGAGGATTAACGGTCCCAAATGGCTTGGGGAGAATAGTACAACTGTTTAGAGGTCAGTTAAAGCTAGAGGATACCTGGAAACAAAGGAAATGTGCTCAAAGGACACCTCATTTTGCAATATTAAGGTGTTATGATAGTTGCCAACATTGGCCTTTTTTATAGCAGTTTGTTTTTTCCAATTTGTATAGGTGTAAGATTTTCAGTTTAAGGTGGAAGAATCCTATGTTATAGGATAAATCTTGCATTTTATGCTATCATTCCTTGTTTAGGCTATAAAAGCAACATTAGAAGACATTTTGTAGGTTTGAATGGTTGAGGTAAAAGACCTTTTAGGTGATTTTAATGAAACGGAGCCTACTCTGGTTTTGATGTATCGAACTTGATGAAATATTGTTTAATGGAATTTAGCGTTCTTTTTTCCATATTATCTCTCTCACTCTGAAATTTTACTATCATTGAAGGATTCAAATGATATTTTGTAGTTGTATGACAATGGATGTTTGATTGTGATATTGTTATAGCTTTCTCAGAGTTTTGTTTGCTTGGATTTAAGAAGTTCTTGTATATGAAGCATTCTCTCCTTTGTCTACTGGCATAGCCTAAAGCTAGTGGTAGACTCACTTCATTTTCTTACTAAGTCTTCCTTATATTCACACTAATCCTAAAAATCCTGATATAAGTTAAACATGACCTCTTTTGCTAAAGAATTTCATCTAGAATTTCCTGTGTTTTGACATTGCTGAACATAGTTTTATCCATTTGACACCACATTTTAAGACTTATCTCATAAACCTATTGATGGGTACTGAGCTTGTACTTTAGCAGTCAAAGTGTAACTTTTAGTGCTAACATTCATTTTCACCTATATCTATTGTCGACAATACTCATGTTAAATGAAATAGGCCAATGAGTTTCTTTACCAAGTAACAACATGTTTCTTTCCTTGATAGGACAATAAGTAATTTTACTAATTCACAATCTGATATGTATGTTTCTTTATTTATTAAGTAATTTATAGCATGATAGTTAGGAAAGATTGATCATTTTGTTACAAGATTGATTTGATTATTTTGTTGCAAACTCTTCCTTTGAGTTCTTATTATTAGACGATTCCATTTATACGTATAATTCCATTCATTTTTCTTGTTAAACTTCTTCTTATACTAAGGGGGGGGGGTGAATCAATATAAGATACCTTTTACTTTAATTGAGAATTCATTAATCACTCATTAGATTTAAAATAGTAAATGCATGTAAACATAAATAACAGTACATAGAGTTTAACTTGGAAAACCTTGGGGGATAAAACCACAAAAACTTATCTGTATAAATGTTTGTAGGCACCAAACTACTATTAAAACTCTTGTAGGCACCAACCTATTGGAGACACCAATATCCTCAATTAAGCACCAACTCAACAAGATATTGTGTAGGCACCAACCTACTAGAGACACCAATCTCCTCAGCTAAGCACCAACTCAACAATATATTGTGTAGGCACCAACCTACTGGAGACAAAAATCTCCTTAGATGAGCACCAAATTAGTAAGAACGATATAGACACCAATATAAGATCTTCATGCACATAGTACTTCTAAATTCACTTGCATGATTCATAATTCATGCACTTCATAAAATCATCATACCCTTAAATTTCATGTTCCAACGCCTCTCCTTTCTTCATACCCCATACATAGATTCAAACCCTAGTCATATTTAGCCTTCATTCTCTAGCGAACCTCATAACATCATTCCCATAATATAATTCTAGACTGCAACATAACAACCTAAAAACCATGCACTTTGTAGTTGGTGGCATGCAGTGGGTGGACTCGGGGTTCAACATTAATTCACCAACAAAACCCTAAAGATACTGGCCCTTTCAGTATCACCTACAAGAAGGTGAAGTCTCACCTGAGGTACTTATGGGGATTGCAGGAACTAGGATTCCGTAGTCATGAAGGAAATTGAGACCTTTCTAACATTCATTCAACATGCCATATACCCTGTGCACGTAATCATAATATCATAATAATGTATGACAAATTCATCCTACTTAACCATTCAACATGTCCATGGAACCATTATATCAGTTAACATATCCATAACCATTAAACATCTATCATATGTGTGCATTAAACAAAGTAAACAAAATCATCGTGATAGAAAACAAATCAAAACACAAGAATTTAACGTGGTTCACCCCAACTTGGCTATGTCCACAACGATCGAATTCTTATATTATTCATTCATAATCTTTGTTACATCACTGCACATTGCACTCATACAATAATCTTCAGTTAAACCCAAACCTAACCATGTCATTCTCTGCTATAGTGCAAACTATCTACCCGATACAAGCCTCAGAAATATCAAAAACTCGACAAAATAGTGAAACTCACTCCATAATGACACCCTAACTATACATACCCTTTACATATTTATACTTTACATTAGGTCTTATCCCGTTACAAAGTGTCCCAAAAATTCTAATTAATTTCTTCCTTTTGTGCGCTGACCAAATTCTTTTCCTTCTTTTGCGCGCTCTGCTCCTACCCGACTTGTCACGTGGTTTTCTCTTGTGTAACTCCCAAAACCGGTCCAAAATGTCCTGCTCCAACATGCCCCCAACACTCACCTGTGGCTTGTCCCGAGCCACTTCAGGCCTTCTTCCATGTCACCTTGAACTTCTGAAATATTTCTCTTGTAGTTGTGATCTTTTCCCTTACTTGATTTTCTTGCTACACAATTCCCTCGACCATATTTGCAGTAATATGGGTCTTCAAATTTTCTTCACTTTCTTGCACTACCTGCTTGACCATGCCTCACATAGCTGCAAGTTCTTTTGTCACCTTGTATGCTTCCCCCTGCAACGTTTCTATCTTCTGTGCATGAGCCTGCTGCTCCGCCATCATTTGGTCCATCTCTGAGTATAATTTTCTATCCTTTTCTATTGTTTCCATCTTTTCTACTAGTGGTAATGTGCTCATCAGTTCCTTAAATGTTTGTGCCTTGTCATGCACAACCTGTAACATTTTCTCAATTTCTTGCAGTTTCGCATCTTCCTTCAACTAAGTCCATACCTCCATGCTTTCTTCGTACATCTTGGCGCACTCTTCTTCCAGACTTCTGATGTTATTCACAATTGTTGTAGTTGTCTTCTCCCTTTTATTCCTTTCCTATGGGGGGGTGCTTGGTGTTGCGTGCAATTTCAAATCTACTATCCATGCGCAGAAGCTCTGAATGGATTCACTAATCCTTGTGACTGTTTATTCTAATGGGGCATATACCTCCATAGGCACCTCTAGAATATTACTATAGACTCCCTGTACCACTTGTTTCAATATTTCCACCCTCTATGCGGCCTCATCTTTCTCAAGCATGAGTTTATCGTATTTTTCCTATAGTGCATACTTATATGCAACTAGCCTAGTCAAGTCCATCGATGTTGACACTACATGCAATTGAATTTCCTATGTGATGCTCATTTGCAAACTATGTAATACTTCTATGGGAATCTGAAATAACACCAAGTCGATATGACTAAGTGCTTTTTCATGCTCTTGCAACTATGCCATAGGGAACTCTAAAGCTTCTACTGCTATATTCATCACTCAATGCTCTCTTGATGATGTATATGGGTGAGATTTCATCAGTTGTGCCTCTATCATCCTTGTTGTACTGTCCATCTGCTCTTGTTCTCCTATCACTATCTTATTTGTCTCCAAAATTTGTCGTAGTGCGACAATATATGCTTGCATGTCCGAGTGCATTTCTTCTTGCTTCTGCGTCGCTCACTCAAAATCCTCATCAATAACCTGCTTAACTTGATACATGTTCATTTCTAAGTCACCCTCAGTTAATGTCTGTATGGCCATTTCCTTCACAACTTTCTTCTTCTTTCACTTTTGGACTACTTTCCCCTTGTCTGTGTCTTTCCTCTTCTCTCCCGGGCGTGGTACAGTCTTTTGTGTGTCTCTTGTGCCATTTCCTTATTGTCCCTGTCCTTCTTCTTCTTCATCATCTCCTACTTCTTCTACTTCTGGGTGTTTTGTCTTTGTATTCTCTATTTCTGTCGGTGGGATCTTCCACTGAGCATCCCAATCTTCCATGATATGTCCCATTTCTTCTTCAGTCACCCTATATCTCATGATCAACCTTTCTTGCATTGGTTCCTTCTTCACATGAATGTACATATGATGGAAACTTGCCTTAAAATGCATAACTGCAGTGTATGCTTCTACCACCTGTGGTAATATGTGTGGTGTATCCTAAATGCGTAGTCGAATTACCTCCTTATAGATGTAAAAAATAATTTTATTATCTAATTGTTTGTCCTTGTGCATGGTATGACACAAGTTAGCGTATCTTGCTTCCAAACACGGTTTGTTCATCGCTGACAGAAACTGTGTGTCATCCGACTCCCTCCAAGCCACTAATGCTATCAATATTAACAACTATGCATAATGGAAATCTATTCCCATGTCTTGATCTTCCCTGCAATATATCAAGAATTCGTTGAGTAAGAACGTCACCTAGTTCATCTGTACGCCTTCTACACACTTCTTCATTGCTTCTATCACACCTACTGGAACTTGATCCTTGCGATACTTCCTCAACAATTTTAAATCCAACACTTGCGTCATAAACATTACACAGTCGACATTGATACTTGTGATATCTAGATCACGTGTTGATCTATGCATATCAAACTTCTCTTTCATCCTCTCCGAAAATGATTTCTTGTTCGACTTATCTGTAAATAGTGGTAATGGGTCCTCCCCTACCATTTACAACTTTGTTATCTATGAAATCAACTCTATTTCAATCGACACCAGCTTCTCCAACCATAGAAATAATCCATGGATGAAACTTAATAGCATTTTGACAAAGGCATTGATTTCAACGCTCCTACCAAAGTGTGAGATATTTAACAAGTTCATAATCCCCGATTTCACTAACCTTGCTACCCAAGGCTTTGGCTCAACCCTGATAAATGATGTCTCTAGGAAAATGAATGTCTTCAAATATTTCCTAAGCTCTAACTCGAGGAACTTATTCTCATCTAATAGGTCATGATCTACAAACTTCAAATTTGGTATTGCACATAACATATCTCCTTCAACAATTACACTTGGTGGAATTTCTTCTTCCACGAGCTCATATTTCACTTCCTTTTTTAACTTGACTGACTTTGTTGTCGAATTTCTGGGAGGTATATAATTATTCAAAAAATTCGATGAACTTGGTTCTGACACAGATGCTCATGGGGTTTCTTCCTGTACTGCTGCTACTATTGTATTAGTGCGATGTTTCTTCATAACTAATGTTGATGCCATTGCTGCCTTGGGTGGTGCCATATTTATCTCCAACACACTTTTCTCGGAAACTAACTCCTTCAGCTTTGTCTACGTTTGCTCAGCTCTTTGATCTCACTGCTCTCTATGAAAACTCAAATTACAATAAGTTCTTTTCCTTGACCCCTCAACTAATTTTGTCGCCCAATGCCAACTGTTATATTATTCTTTGTGCCCAAACCTGTTGTCCAATCCAACTGTACTCACATTCAACTCTTTCCATACTCTACAATAACTTCAGATTATTTTGTGGATCATGGTCTAGATATTTTCAGTCTATGACGATTTCGTCGTTGTTTTCCATTTATGACTACGCGTATCCCCTACTTTGTCATCACGATCTCTCTTTAATGCTTGTCCCATCAAGTTTGATATTTTATTCCCTCAATCGTCATGTGTGCATATATCCAACCTTGCTTTCTTTCTACGCACTCTCATTCTCCTTTCTGCGTAGTGCACCTTCCTCTTTCTTGTCTGTGAAATTTTTCTGTTCATTCTTTCCTGCTTCTTTGAACAATGCGTGATTCAAAACTTCACAACCTCTTAGCTTTACAACTTTGTTTTCTTTTCTCATGTTCCTTCTTTATTTTTATCTTTTTTCTCTTTTTCTCTTTTTCTCTCTATAATAAACTATAGTACAATTACTATGGTACACATTGTACATAGTTCAAGATAGCGCACAGAAGCCAGACTGTCCCTATATAGTTTCGTCCGACTTCCATTCACTAGTCCTTCCACAATTTCTCCAACTGAGTAGAACCTAACTTTTTCACATATCTGATAACATATGGGCCCAACCAATGCATCTGAAACTTCCCAGGGTGCTGCAAAAGATTATTTTCATAGAGTAAAACCAAGTCTCCCATCTAAACTTTCTTCTACTTGATGTGTCTATCATGCCATGCTTTCTCACGTGCTTTCAAAACTTGTTGATGAAAACCTGCGACAAATTGGTCTTCCTCTAGTTCTATTATCTCTGACAGTCTTCTTTCCACTGCGTCGGAATTAGTAATATCTGTAAACGTGACAATGCGTAGACTCAGTACAATAAATTCCATAGGAATGACTACTTCCTGACCATACACTAATATGAAAGGTGTCTATCATGTCAACTTCTTACTTGTAGTCCTGTATGCCCAAAGAAATTCTAGAATCCTCAAGTCCCAGTCATATCGTCTTACATTACAAATATTCGTCAATGCATGTTCTAGGATATTATTGAATGCTTCTACTATTCCATTTTCCTGAGGATGATATGGTGTGATCTTCTAATGACGAATTTGGAATTTCTTTGTCAATGTAGTAATCATCTTATTCAGAAAGTGAGTCGCTTGATCACTCATCAGAATTATTGGACATCCAAACCTTGTCACAACGTTCTCAAACAAAAAATACACAACAATCTCCGCGCTGCAATTTATGATAGGTTATGCTTCAAACCATCTAGTCAAGTAATCTGTCGTAGTAATGATGTATCTTGCTCCTGACCCCTTCGCTAGTGGATTGATCGGTCCAACAAAATCAACTACCCACTTTTTAAACGCCTGTAATGTCACTTGTGGTACTAAGGGAATCTCATTTCTCCTGGAAGGCTTCCCAATTCTCTAACAGACATCACAGGTTTGAAATAAGTCCTTAGCATCCTTATGCAGGGTAGGTGTTGAACCTTATAACTTCTTCTTTCCTTTTTATTATTTTTCACTTGTATTTTCCCTAAGTATGTTTCCCTCCTTTAATTTTCATTTCCATATCTTACCTCCATGACTTATACCTTTTCCATACTTAGTTTATTTTTCATTCGTGAGTTGGCAGATTCATGGACTCACGACATATCATTTTTCTCTCCCAACATCTTCCCAACACTTAGTGGATTTTTTATTTCACGGATTGGCAGACTCACAGACTCGTATTTTCATTTCTTTGTATCTCCCGTCCTCACAAGTCCGTCTGACAAGCATCCATACTTAGCCATTTTCCTATCAAGGTGGACTCGTGGATTCACAAAATCACATTCTCATTTGAAATCCCCCACTCTGCCACCTCGTCGTGACGTGTCCTTTCTCTTCACAATTCTGGAGTCACATTAAATGCTAATTCTACGAACTCAACTGATAAATTAAATTTTGAAAAGGCCGTTATTAATGATGTTTCTATTGAGGAAAATATCATTTATTTCAGGTTAATGTTATCAATCAAGGATCCAACGTAAAATATTATTTCACTATTTGAGTAGCATTACGAAAAAGTATGTCAACCTGTTGAAGATGAACGAAAGAAGACAACATTTTTGCAGGGATACCTTAAATCTACTCGCCAAAGAAGATCAAAATTACCACTGGCCGAGGGAATATTGGTATTATTCAATGCTTCCAAACAAATATAATAATAAAGTTTGGACATCAGAAATAACTCTCGTTGGTTGTGTCCTTGAGGTTTTTGAATGCAAAGATATTGTCACCTGGTGTAATAACAAATTTGTCCAGATTAGAAGAACCATTCCTCTACAAAGTGGCTCCCCTGTTTCATTGGAACCTTTAATATTCAATAACATGTTAAAGCTACCAGAGCCGAACTTAACATACAAATGAGAAGATGCCATAAAATTTTTTAGAGGTAAAAATAATGGAATCTAGCTCTTGCAGGAATATCTACAAGACCCTACTACAATGTCATAAGAACTATGCTAATCTAGGTTAGTTCTTTAAAGGACCCCTATCGATAAATTGCTTGGTTGTTTACTAGAGTTATGGGTTAGGATTCTACAAAAACTATTCCTCGACTGGCCTTGTATATTTTATATTTTACAGTTCATGAGAATGTTGTTTTCGATTGGGAAAAGATCATATCAAATGGAATTTATGCACAATTATTGAATTCCAGAAGCGAGATAAATTTTTGTATGTCATCTTATCTGGTATTTTCTATCATGCATTGTGATATTTTTAAGAGTCTGAGTATTGGAAAAAGGTTAAATTCAAAGATTGACCCTGTGACTATGTGGTATCAAGCTCTCTGGAGGCAAAATGTTATCCATTATTTTTATGAATTTTACAATGATTTTGTCTTTGAATTTAAGAAATTACTTTTTGGGGAAGATAATTCTAGGATTTCATTGAAGCATTAATCTTTTTGGATAAAAAGGGAATTCTGGATAAAATGGATAACTACAACATCATTAAGATTTTTTGTTCTCATGAAAATCCTATATACCTTCGTTATTATGTTTTGGACAAGTTGTTTATCATAGAGGTGGCAAGGTAGTATAAGTTATGGTTTCATGCTTTTTATAAACGAAGGAAAACAATTTCATTCCTCTGTCTTGGAAAGTGGGTGAGATTATCTTAATAGCACATCCCAAAATTGATGAATATGCCTCTTACATTTACCAGTTTAATTTCAAGTTTGAAGAAGATATCAAAGGGTTTGACCCTAACAAATTTTTTTATAATCACATGGTAGCAATTGGGCTCAGCCCCACAATGATCAATACACTCATATTTGGAGAAGAATAATGTGACAATAATGACCCCCTTTTTCATGGTGTTAATAAAGATTTTGGAGACATAGAAACCATTGTGAGCACTATTGAAGGTTACAAGCAAAGAGGGAAACCCTCAAGTGAAATAAATGTTCAGTCACCTGCTATTTCTCACAAAAGTATTTTTCCTAAGGTAAACCCTCAGTCTACAATGACCCGACAAAGAAAAAACCCAAATAACAATTCAGGTGATGATGGAGAAAGGAATCCTCCTCAAGGAAGTCTAGAAAAACCTCATAAATTACAAGTAAAAAGGAAAAGGGTCAATTCTCAACAAGAGGAAGAAAAATAAAACGTATCTGAAGATGATATTTTTCTTGATAATATGGACTTAGATGTGGATATTGAAAATATCTAGTTTCCAGATGATGAAGAACATGCCCAAGAAAATGTACAGTCTGTTGCATTATCCGTTCAAGATGAAGTCTTCTTTGATGAAGAAACCTTTACTATGTAGAATGTTTTATTTGATAAGTCTTCAAAGAAATTGACCTTTGAAAGAACCTAGAAGAATAAGAAATAAAATTCATGGTCCATCATTGATACTAAAAACATGTTTCCATCAAAATTATCTTCAATTCATAGAATCACAGGGGATGCATTGGACGTTTCAATTGTTAATATGGAAGAAGAAAATCTCAGACTTAAAGAGAGAATTGGGGAATTGGAAGAAAATCTCATTCCCCAACCTATATTGGCTACCCTAGTCACCATGATACAACCCGACATAACTCTTCAAGGAACTCCATAATCAAATATGAGAGTAAAATGAATTTCAAGCTTAATCATTTTTGTTCGACACTTTGTTGAAAGTAACATAAAGAAAAGAATGTCGCTGATTTTGGATTTATGGGACTTGGAAATTTTTATTTATGTTCTCGGGATTATAATTCAAAACACTAAAGAATATTTGAATGTAGATTTGAAGAATGATGAAATATTATTCATAGACGGGGTTGCTATGTTTGTAGAGAAAGTATCGACAATGATGAACCATAGAAGAAAATAAGAATATTTTCCCTCCCAGAGCTGTATAAAACAATTAAAGGCATGTTGGATGGAAAGGATCAATACATTAAAGGGGTTGTTAAATCGAATAAAAGAACTATAATTGAAAAGGACTGAGGCACACTCAAATATTTTTGGTTTGGATATCGCGGGCTCCATTATTGACGTTTTGTATCCAAACTTAATCTCAAATTCAATGACCATGAATAAAGAGGAATTTGAAGAGCAAGCTGAAAATCTGAAGAAATCATCGGCCGAAAAATTTGATAATATGGTTGAGTATAATTATGATGACATTGATAATTGACTTGTTGAGTATAAAAATAAAAATGAGGACATTGAGACTATATTGCAAAATTTATCTATTGACCATAGGAAAATTGAGAGTGAATTGATAAGTATCAAAGTAATTCAAGAAGTAATTGTTTCCCCATTAAGGGATTATATTCAAGAATAGCTAAACAACGCTATAACCAAGATTGTTGAATTTCCAATGAAAGCGGTTACAACTGGCCAAATAACCGAAACAAGAAAATATATAAAAGACACATAAAAAATAAAATAAAAGAGAGAGATTCCATCAGAGTAAGTCCTTACTGATTACATACCTTCTTCCTTATCATATTTCATACAGTTATATTTATTCTTTCATTGGAAAAGTGTAACCAAATTCTGATAACTTCCTCTTTGTCTTCTTTCCATATCTTGTTGCTCTTGCTACACTCCATGTTCTTCTCTTCATCATATTTCTTGTAAATATTTTTTTATGGTCCATGTGAGCCCCAATCCCAATCCGTTTATGGACAAATGCATTTAAATTTCAAGCATTGTGACAAACATTATCATTTTTTAGAAACCTAGAGAACTAAGTCAGGATCAATTTTGATTGTATTTTATAACTCTGAGTTTTGAGTATAGAATATTTGAAGTCGATCTATCAAAATATTCTTTTGAGCTTAATAAGTAGTACTTTTTCCAAGTTCTCTTGTGCCATTGGACCAGTTCTTTTATTTGAATGTGATCGAAATTTTTATTAAACTGTGATGGATGTGAGGATTCTATTACTTTCTATATTGTGTATTGTTTGAGGTTCCTAGTCCATCTCTCTCTCTCTCTCTCTCTCTCTCTCTCTCTCTCTCTCTCTCTCTCTCTATATATATATATATATATATATATATATATCTTTTATTTCTTAGTATTTTAAATTTTATTGAGCCATAAAGAGTTGGATTCAATCATTTGACGGAGTCCCATTTCATTTAGGATATAAGATATTTAAAGAAAATCATAATCCAAAGAGAAGTACCACCTCATTAAAAACACATGGGAATTCATATCCTCATGAGATTGTTGTTTTGGTCTTGACATATTCAAACATCAACATTTTTGGCGATTCAATTGGGGAGGAATTTTAAGGATTGGTTTTAGACCACAAATTTTCACGACTTTTCCTCAACCTAATCAGCCCCAACTAGAAATTGGATTGAGAAACTAGAGAAGTATTCTGCATCAATTATATAATCTTACAATAACAACAACCCAAAGTTGAGAAGATTTAGAAATATCTTGGCATATTCTTGTTCAAGAAGAAGAACGAGAAATCCTCAAAAGACAAATAAGAGACAAAAGACAAATTCGAAGAGCTCAAGAAAAAAATAGAAACTGAATCTAGATGAATATAAAGGGCCATTGACCATAAGTAGAAGTAACCAACTCCAAGTTGAATAATGCCTTTTTGAATAAAATAAGAGATATCCAAGAATGGGTGATAGGGAAGAAAGACGATAAGAAAGACATGAAAAAAGACGATAATAAATATGAGAAGAAAGATGTGAATAAAGACAGGAACCAAGGTGTAGAATGAGAAGAAGGTGTTACAGATTATTTTCGTCATCCCTATGACCATTAATTATGTAAAACTATCTGTTTCCTTCAGAGGGGTCAATGGCTTGAATTCCTGAAGAAAGAAGGGAGAATGTTGGGCCCCAACAACTCCTCCTATATTTTTACAAAATTTAAAGGGCCCCTATTAGGATCTTGATAATTAAAATGAACTACATAATCGACCTTTTCAAATAGTTTCATGCCTTGGCTTGCTTTGAGACAAACTTAAGACATTCACTTTAGTATGAGACATTCATTACAAGAGTATATGTCAAAAGTTATAAACAAGCATAAAAATCTCAATTTAAACAAAACGTTAATTTTTATCAAATGTTTACTTTCGTTTAAATTATGATTATGTATTCATTCTTTTGCTCATTAGCAAGTTTGACTATTTTGAATAATGTGTTCAATACTTCATCAAATTTTATCTTGGTTGGTTTCTCATTTTCATGAAATCATTTCGTGATGTCAATTAATTAAATTCTTTTTGAATCTCATTTCAAAATAATAATAATCAAAGAATTATCTATCATTTGTTTGATTTTGTAAAAAACTAAAATTAATATTTTTTCTCCATTAATTTGAAGCTTCTAGATCATATTTGAAAACAAATTATAAATAATGTTTGTTTATAAGTTATAGTTAGTTTAATTTCATTTTTGATTTTTCTAGATTTTGTTTTATTCACAATTTTTAGGTTATTAATTTAGGTTTCTTTTTGTTTCACAGGTTTCTATTATCAAATATTTGATATGGATCTGATCATGACTTGATTTTATTATCCAGATACATTCAAGATGATTGATCCAAAAATAATTTTGGATTTCTACAAATAATTTTATGAGCAACAACACATAAAATTTGGAAAGGCGTCAAAATCAGACACACAATTTTGCAGGACTGATTGCAGTCAAACCGTGAATAATTTGGAGAAACGGTTGAAAACCCAGAACCAAAATGGACCCATTTACCTTCCGTGTAAATATTTTCCCAAAAAAATGCACGATTTGAGAGATATTTGGGTCTTTTTTAGAGGCAAATTTCAGGTGGCGGAAATTAATAGTGACACCCAGACTATTCATTCATTTTATAAATATATGAGAAAGATCAGAGCCATGGAGGATAGACGAATTGGAGAGGAGGATTTTAATCCTTTCTCTTTTGTATATTATTGCTTTTGTAAACTTTTTATTTCTTTTCTAATGGAGTAATGGATGGCTGGAAGCTTTGGGAGAATGGACAAATATTTTCAAAGAAGAATATGGAATTTCAGGTTGCTTAATGACTTTTGTCCTGTAAGTAAAATGGTTTTATTTTCATTATAATATCTTCATATTCTTTTAATATTTGATTATGCATTGATTTAAATAGCTTTAGTCTTTTTTATCAATACATGGTTAATTATTATCATTTATATATTGATTTTTCCAATCTTTAAAGTCTATTATCCAAAACAATTCTTCCAGGACTACATAATGGACAAATGATTCAAAAAACTTAATAGAACGACATATATGCATTTTGGCTTTAGCATTTTGTTTATAATGTTGTTATTTATGTTTTTTTTAATCTTGTTACATGTGCAGGTCTGATATCTTTAGATTAAATGATCTGTGATGTGTAGGAGGTTTATATTAGAAATACCATCTATCATTTGCTTCATCAAAATACAAATACTCTGATTATATCTTCGATTTAAATAATAAGATTTATCTTTGAGTTTTAAATTGAATGATAAAATGCATAGATTGATTCCAGATTTATCTTGTTGTAATCATGTATAATTATAAGATCACAGGTTTATGTTTGTGTTTCCTTTTCTGTCATTAAAACCTAAGCTGCCAATACATGTTCTAAATTTATTTAGAAAAGAAATAAGGTTCATTGTAGATTTCTCTCTTGGACATGGTAGTTGGATGTTCACCACTCATGCAGATGCTTGGATACACCTCACTAATTCACTAACATGATAGCTTCTTTGTATTTTTCTGTCATTTACATATAATTGAAAGTAGAATGTATGGTTCAACTTTGACTATCCACATGTTCATGTTTCATTAATTTTTTTTTATAAGATTTTTTATATTTATAAAGGAAAAACAATAAATATTTTTATGTGTTTTCTTTATCTGCTTCCTAGAAGCAATCATTTTTCACATCGATTTTCGTAAGTTTGGATTAAAACTTGCATCTTGTAAATCATGTAAATAAATGAGACTTGTATATCTTCTGCTTAAATACAACTACTATAGTTACATTTGAACATATGTACATATATATAGTGTGTTTAGTAATTAGTTAGTTATTTCTCTCTTTTATTTGTTTCTGTTAGGATTCTTAGATTGGCTAACGGAGCCATTAAACTCGTCAGAATGAGTTACACCAAACAACTTGGGTTATTTAGACAACCCCAGACCGGACTTGCTCTTCCAGTTGGCGGATGGTCAATTTCACCCGTCAACAGAGAAGAAATTTGCTTGAGAGAAGAAGTTGTATTTTACTTTGTAAAAACCCTATTAAGGAAGATCGCCACAGCGTGTGGAGAGGCTTTATTTTCGCACTATGCTCCGAAGTTAGATTGCGACATTTTCGTAGTCTGCCCTATGGCTAGGGTGCGGTGATTTTCGTACGTGGGAAAAACAAGCATCTTCCCGATGCTTCTAGAAAGAGAAGCTTCTATGGTGAGGTGGCCTCTGAATGGTTTTGATCTTACTCGCTTTCATGATTTAGTGGGATCATCCTACCCTCCTCACCTTATCCTCTTCAGCTTATAAAAGGAGAGGATCTCTCATGGAGAAAGTTAGTTGGATTGAGCTTTGGCTTTGTAGCTTGGAGTTTTTGGAGCTTGTATATTGGATTTGAGATTTGCTTTGTCAAGATAGATTGTTGATCTTAGAATCCTTGGATCAGAAGTGTGTGGGAAGCAAGGAACTGTTGGAAGGAACCTGATGACATCAAGGCATCTGGTTGTATTTTTCTTCCACATTATTTAATATAGATATGATTTTCTTTCCTATATGAATGTTATTTGTCCATATTGTATGATTCCTTGATCACATACAAAGTTTCATATCGAATAGAATTTATTATTTTTGTCTTCGTTGGCTTGTGTTCCTTTGTATATATTTCTCCATAAGTCTCACATCAGAGCTTGGATTACATTGGAGAAGTCAGATCTTCGATATTTAAAAGGTACGTCCTAGATCCATTTCTCATTTGATAATTGAAATCTAAGGAAAGAGTAGTGTACTGTATTGTTTTGTTCTAGTTTCGTAGTGAAGCTAGGGGGATTGATTTGTGTCCACACTTAACAATTAGACCGATAACATAAGGGTAAGATATTATCCTTTAAAACTCTGGGGAGAACAACATGAGATCCCTATCCTTCCAAAGGGGAGATTGAATACATTCTTAGGGGATGGAACGTTTGATCCAAAAATACATGTACATTTATTCTTGGATGTTTGTGATTTCCATCTTATTGAAAAGAATGATGTGATGGTAAGATTATTTCACCAAACCTTGGCTGATCAATCTTATGAATGGTACACATCACTGCCTGCAAGATCGATTGGGTCATGTGAATATCTTGAAATGATGTTTTTTAATATGTTTTCTCCACCAATTGCTTACCATACTCTTCTCACATACTTTACTCAAATTTGTCTAAGAAAAAATGAAAGAATTCAAGATTTTCATTTGAGATTCAAAAAAACATTGAACAAAATACCAAAAGAAAAAAGGCCAAATGCTTTGGTAGTACTTGGTTGTTATAAGAATTCCATTCCTTCCAATGTAATTTTTTTTATTAGAGCCTCTCAAATTGAAAACTTAGATTAAGCAATGGGTAAAGCCACAAAGATGGAAGAAATTATGTTTGAAACAAGAGATGACCCTGATATTATTCTTGGAAAAGTACGAAGACAAATAGATAATTTGGCCATTTCTGATTAGGGGGAATCAAGCTCAACGAAGAATGAGGATCGAAAAATACACCATCTCATAAGTCAAGGAGCCGGAGGAGGATTTTTCAAAGGGACCATACCAAATGTAAAAATTGACCTTGTTGCAGCACACGAGACAAAGAAGAAGACGTATATTGTCCAAATGAACAAAACCATTAGGTAGATGCAGAATGAAATAATTAGATTGAGAAGAAATAAAAACTTCATGCCTGGTTCAAGGATGCCATTTCCAAAAAAAAGAAGAAATCCTACTCAAGAACAAAGGACAAGAATCGAGAATATTAATGATCAACAGAGACAAAGAATCCCAAGGGCATGTAATCCCAATGCAATAATACTCGAAGAATCTTATGATGAACAAACTATTGAACAAGAGGCCAACTATATTCAAGAATAAATTATTGACTCTGTAGAGAAAGATGGATGTGAGGCATCCATGTATATATTTGAAGAAGATGAAGAAAATAATATCTCACAAGACAATGTTGTCCAAACACAAGGACAGTCAAATAAATCTAAACCAAAGGAAAATATGGAAAAAGAAAAAGAAAAGGAAAAATAAAAAGAAAAAGAGAAGAATAAATCAAGTGAACAACGAAGAATGGTAAATACTTATCAGATGATGTATAATGTGGTCAATGATCTTGGTAAATTGAGAATCACTTTACCCTTCACAGAAGTGGTAAAAATCTCGCAACAGAGGGAAAAAATTCTCAAACTTTTGGATGAGCCAAGCGGAAGAATTGAAGTTGTTATTGCAAATCCAAAGCAGAATCAAACCATATCAATTTCCAAGTTGAGAGGAAAAGTTCCACACTTTTATATCTCAATTGATAACCATGAGTTTTTACTCCACAATTGTTTGATAGATCCCAGAGCGACAAATAATATCATGCCTTTGGCAGTGATGGAGCACTCGATATGAGCTGTACTAAATATTATGAAATAAGTGAAAGTATTTATGCAATCAATTCTAGAAAGGTACCATCTTTTGGATAAATCAAGTACTTCTATACTTGGATTACTGATGCCCCACATATTATCACCATTTCCACTATCATAGTGGTTGATATTCCCCCGACATATGCTGTAGTCCTTGGAAGATATTTGTCTTCGACGATCGATGGTTACATAATGAATGATGGTAGTTGCATGATGTTGTTGAAGAAAGATGGGACAATGTGGAAAGTTCCTTGTGAGCCCAAAAAGCCATTTTCATTCAAAAAGGAGGATAATGAAATGATGCAGGATTATATAGATGTAGGTATTGGAAACTATGCTATACTTGATTTGGATTAGTTAGAATGTTTGAAAAAAAAAGATAATTATTTCACTGGATATTGGAGAATGTCATTTTATGGCACATGCTCAAGCTCATGGAGTGGGGTTGGAATTCTACTTAAAAGTATTGATAAAGTCGTATATCTACTTACTACCAGATTGGAACTTCCATGTACCAACAATAAAGCAGAGTAGGAAGCACTAATTCAAGGGATGATCATAGCATTGGGGATGAAAATTGAACACTTGATTATAAATGGTGACTATGAATTTGTTATAAATCAATTCATTTAAAGATATAAGATCAAGAAAGAAAAACTCAAGTTTTATGTCAAAAGAATAAATGAAAATTTGGATTCATTGGCACTTTCCACTTCATTATCTAATCTAGAGGACATAAAAAGCAAAATTTCATTTCACATCAAAATAATTTTTAGACCTTCGGTGCCCGACAATCAGGAATACCTTCAGGTATTCGAAAATGATGAAGAATTGAATGATTTCTTGGACAATGAAAATGATTCTGAGGAGAATGATAATAGTGTTTCCCTTGTTCCAAAGGAATGTGTAAAATCAGAGTCTCTTTTTACAAGAGATGATCAAGCAAATAATCTCAAAGAAGAAGTATCAATTCGAAAGGTGCAAGAAACAAAGAAAATAAATATTGGAACTAAGGATTTTTCAAAATATGTGAATCTTGAGATTGATTGTACAACAAAAGAGATTGACCAGTATATTTCCTTATTCAAAGAATATTTTGATGTATTTTCATGGAGTTATGATGATCTAAAAGCATATGAAAAATCTATACTCTAGCATATCATACCATTGAGGGAAAGGGAAAATCCTTTTAAACAAAAAATTATAATGATGAATTCCAAATTGAAGCCATTAGTAAAAGTGGAGTTGGAGAAATTAAAAAATGTTGAAATTATATATCCCATTAGACATTCATATTGGCTCTCAAATCCAATAGTGGTGAGGAAAACTACTGAAGAAATTCGAATGTGTGTTTATTTTAGAGATTTGAATAAAGAAAGAACCAAAGACATCTATCCTATGCTTAACATGGAATTCTTGCTTCAATAAGTTACTGGATCGACTTGTATGACCATGTTAGACAAATTTTCAGGGTATAATAAAGTATTGGTGGTAGAGGACATTCCCAAGACTTCTTTTATAACACCATAGGAGACACATGCTTATGCTCACATGCCATTTAGTTTAAATAATGTTAGAGATACTTTTCAAAGGGCTATGGATCATGCATTCAAAGATTTGATAGGTAAATTTATGGCTGATTATCAAGATTATCTTACCATCCACTCCAAGACAAGGGAAGAACACATTCACCATTTGAGGAAGGTTTTTGAAAAGTGTAGATTATATGGGATCTCTCTTAATCCGAATAAATGTTTATTTGTTGTATCTAAAGGAAATTTGTTGGGGCATATACTCATTAAAGAATTAATTTACATTGACCCTGAAATAATAAGATCCATCAATGAATTAAATCCTCCATCTTCAAAGAAAGGGGTGCAATTATTTTTTGGAAAGATTAATTTTGTGAGAAGATTCATCCCCGATTATGCAAGTATTGTCAATCCAATCAATTTATTGTTGAAAAAAGACCAGAGATTTGAATGGAATTCAGATACTCAAAATTCCTTTAACAATATTAAACGAGAAATAACCACAACACCTGTGATGATCAATCCATATTTTAAAAGAGATTTAATTTTATATTCTTTTGCTATAGAAGGGGTCGTGGCTTCAATTCTTACACAAAGAAATTATTAAGGGGGAGAGTTATCAATAAGCTTCATGAGTAAAACCCTTCATGATCACGGGCTAAAATATTCATAATTAGAGAAGCAAACACTCTCTCTTGTTAAGGTAGTATCACTTTTTCAGACTTATATGTTGAACTCCCATGTTATAGCATATGTTCCATATTCTCTAGTAAAAATGCTCCTAAGCCAACAATTGAGAGAGGGAAAGTGGGAGAATTGGCTAGCCAATATTCAAGAGTATGATATCGAGATCAAACCTTTAAAGGAAATTAAAGGAGATGGATTGTGTAAGCTCGTTGTTGACAATGATGCATTGAATGGGGTGGTCTCAATTTCAGTGGGAAAACCTATGTTGAATTCTAAGTGGTAAAAAGACATAATTTTTTTTATCTAAGATTTGGAAATTTCCCAATCAATATGACTCCTAAAGAAACGAGAACTTTGAAAATGAAATCCAATAAATATGCATTAATTGCATAGATATTTGTTCAGAAGAAATTATGATGGTATGCTATTGAGGTGTGTTGATGAAACAAAGTCTCAAGAACCAATAAAGGAATTTCATGAAGGAATATGTGGAGGACATTTTGCACCAACCACTACTTCCCATAGAATAATAAGAACTGGGTACTATTGGCCATCAATTTTTAAAGATTCATATGCGATGGTGAGGAAGTGCCTTTACTATAAAAAATTCTCAGGAAAGATGAAGAGGTATGAAATGCCTTTGCAACCTATATTGGTCGAACAACCATTTTAAAAATGGGAGCTAGATGCAATTGGGCCAATAAATTAAAATTCAAGTAAAGTACATGTATACATTCTCACCACCACAGATTATTTTACAAAATGGCAGGAAGTAGTGACATTACAAAATGTTGATTATGAAGAATTAATAAATTTTCTCAAAGATAATATTCTATCAAGGTTTGGGGTATCGGAAAAGTTCATCACTCACAATGGCTCAATATTCATTAGATCAAAGTTTACTGATTTTTGTGGGGAATATGGTATTGTAATGGGGAAATCATCAAATTACTTTCCTCAAGGAAATGGACTTGATGAATCAACAAACAAGACATTGATTCAAATTCTAAAGAAGACAATTGATCAAAATCAAAATAAATGGAATTTAAAATTGATATATTCTTTGTGGGAAATAATAATGGCACCAAACAGTAGCACTGGAATATCCCCTTATGCGTTGGTCTATGAAAAAGAAGAAAAAAATCCACTAAGTATTGAATTGAATGCTCTGACTTATGTAGTAAATATTGAAGACACATAAGATAATCCTCCTTTACAAAAGAGATTGAATAAATTTTTGAAGTTAGAAGAAGAGAGAGCCAAAGAATTAAAGAAAAATTTTCAGAGAAAACAAAATGTCAAGAAGTATTTTGATCAAATTGCAACAATAAATAATTTTCAAAAAGGTGAACTAGCACTACTTTGGAACAAAGCAAAAGAACATCCAAAAATGCATGCAAAGTTTGAAGCACTTTGGATCGGGCCCTACCTCATTGAAAATATTTTCGGTTTCAATTTGTACATGCTCAAGGATATGAAGGGAGTTTTTTTTATGTTTCCTATCAATGGGAAACATTTTAAGAGTTTGTTTTCTTGAACTTTTGTTCTTTCATGCACATAGTTTGTTTTCCTTGTTTTGTATATTCTCACCTTCTAGACTCCATAGCCCAATGGAGAAGGAAATTAGTCTTGAGATTCAGGATTCTTGATAACCCACAGGGGGTTATCATCCCATAGTTTGAGCCAGTTGTTGAACCTTGTAACTTCTTCATTCTTTTTTATTATTATGCACTTGTATTTTCCCTAAGTATGTTTCCCTCCTTTAATTTTCATTTCCATATCTTACCTCCATGACTTATACCTTTTCCATACTTAGTTTATTTTTCATTCATGGGTTGGAGGACTCACCACATATCACTTTTCTCTCTGGATCTCTTCCCAAAACTTAGTTTATTTTTCATTTCGTGGACTCGCAGACTCATATTTTCATTTCTTTGTATCTCCCTTCCTCACAATTTTGTTCAAAAAACATCCATACTTAGCCATTTTTTCAATCATGATGAAATCGTGGATTCACAGACTCACATTCTCATTTGAAATATCCCACTATGCCACCCCACTGTGATGTGTCCTTCCTCTTCACAATTCATGAGTCACATTAAATGCTAATTCTATGAACTCAATTGCTAAATTAAATTTTGAAAAGGCCATTTTTAATGATGTTTCTATCGAGGAAAATCTCATTTATTTCAGGTTAATATTATCAATCATCTAATGCAAAATATTGTTTCAATGTTTTGAATGGCATTATGGAGAAGTCTATCAACCTGTTGAAGATGGCCAAAGGAATATAGCATTTCTATGAGGATACCTTAAATCTACTTTCCATAGAAGGTCACAATAACCACTGGTCGAGGGCATATTGGTATTATTGAATTCTTCCAAACAGAGATAATAATAAAGTTTGGACATTAGGAATAACTCTTGCTGGTTGTATCCCTAAGGTTTTATAATTCAAAGATATTTCCACTTGGTGCATTGACAAATTTGTCTAGAAAAAAATAGCCATTCCTCTACAAAGTGACTCCCTTGTTTCATTGGTGCCTTCAGTCTTCAAGAAAAAAATTAAATCTACCATAGCCGAACTTAATGTTTAAAGGAGAAGATGCCATAAATTTTCTTAGAGGGAAAAACAATGGAATCAAGCTGTTGCAAAAATATCTACAAGACCCTACTACGATATCGAAAGACCTATCCAGAATCCAAGTTAGCTATTTAAATGACCCCTATCGAGAAATTGCTTGGTTGTTTACTAGAGTTACGGGTCAATATTCTACAACAAATATTCCCCAGATGGCCCTGCATATTTTATATTTTACAGTTCATGAGAATGTTGTTTTCGATTGGGAAAAGATCATATCGAATGAAATGTTTGCACAGTTATTGAATTTCAGAAGTGAGAATTGTTTTTATATGGCATCTTATCTGGTATTTTCTATCACAGATTGCAATATTTTTAAGGGTCTAAGTGTTGGAAAAAGGTTAAATTCAAAGATTGGCCTCGTGACTATGTGGTATCAAGCTCTCTGGAGGCAAAATGTTATCCATTATTTTTATGAATTTCACAATGATTTTGTCTCTGAATTTAAGAAATTACTTTTTGGGGAAGATACTTCTAGGATTTCATTGGAAGCATCAAGCTTTTTGGATAAAAAGGGAATTCTGGATAAAGTGGACAACTACAACATCATTATAATCTTTTGTTCTCATGAAAAGCCTATATACCTCCCTTATTATGTGCAGACAAGTTGTTTTTCATAAAGGTTGTGAGGAAATATAAGTTCTGGTGTCAGTCTTTTTATGAGAGAAGGAAAACCGAGTTCATTCCTCTGCCTTGGAAAATGGGTGAAATTCTCTTAAGAGAAATTCCTAAAATTGATGAATATGCCTCTTACTTTGACCAATTTAATTTGAAGTTTGCAGAAGAGATCAAAGGGTTTGACCCTAACAACCTTTTTTATAATCACATGGTAGCAGTTGGGCTCAACCCCACAATGATCAATACACTCATATTTGGAGAAGAAGAGGGTGACAGTCATGATCCCCCTGTTCAAGGTGTTAAAAATATTATGGCAACATAGAAAACATTGTGAGCACTGTTGAGGGTCACAAGAAAAGAGGGAAACCCTCAAGCTAAAGAAATGATCAGTCACCTGTTGTTTCTCACAAAAGTATTTTTCCTATGGTAAATCCTCAATATACAATGGTCCAACAAAGAAAAACCCCAAGTAACAATTTAGGTGATGATGGAGAAAGGAATCCTCCTCAAGGAAGTCTAGAAAATCCTCATAAATTACAAGTAAAAGGGAAAAGGGTCAATTCTCAACAAGAGGAAGAAAAAAAAAACGTACTTGAAGATGATATTTTTCTCGATAATATGGAATTAGATGTGGATATTGAAAATATCTGGTTTCCAGATGATAAAGAACATGACCAAGAAAATGTACATTTTGCTGCATTAGTCGATCAAGATGAAGTCTTCTCTGATGAATAAACCTTTTATGTGCATAATATTGCATTTGATAATTCTTTAAATAAATTGACCTTTGAAAGAACATCAAAGAATAAGAAAGGAAATTCATGACTCATCATTGATACTAAAAACATGTTGCCATCAAAACTATCTTCAATTCATAGAATCATAGGGGATGCATTGGATGTTTCAATAGTTAATATGGAAGAATAAAATCTCATACTTAAAGAGAGAGTCGAGAAATTGGAATAAAATCTCATGCCCCCACCTATACTGGCTATCTTAGTCGCCATGATAAAACCTGGCATAACTATTCAAGGAACTTCAGAATCATGTATGAGAGTAAAATAAATTTCAAGATTAATCATTGCTACTCGACACTTTGTTGAAAATAACATAAAGAAAAGAATGTCTCTCATTTTAGATTTATGGTACTTGGTGAAATTGTTTTTTGTTCTTGGGCTTAGAATTCAAAACATTAAAGAATATTTGAATGCAAATTTGAAGAATTATGAAGGATTCTTCACATATGGGGTTGCTATGTTTGTAGTGAAATTATCGACAATGATGGACCATAGAATCAAATAGGAAGATTTTCCCTCCTAGAGTCATATAAAACAATTAAAGGAATGCTTGATTGAAAGGATCACTATATTAAGGGGTTGTTAAATCAATTAAAAGATCTGTCACGAAAAATGACCGAGAAATAATCAAAGATTATTGGTTTGGATATCGCAGGCTCTACTATTGAGGTTTTAAATCCAAACTTAATCTCAAATTCAATGATCATGAGTAGAGAGAAACTTGAAGAGCAACTTAAAAATATGAAGAAATCATTGGCTAGAAAATTTGATAGTATGGTTGAGTATACTTATGATGACATTGATAATTGGCTTGTTAAGTATACAAATAAAAATGAGGACACTGAGACTATATTGCAAAATTTTATCTATTGACTATAGAGAATTTGAGAGGGAATTGTGAAGTATCAAAGTAAAGAAAGAAGTGAGAATTTCCCCATTAAGGGATTATATTCAAGAATGGCTAAACAAAGCTATAACCAAGATTATTGAATTTCCAATGGAAGCAGTTACAACCAACCACATAACCGAAATGAGAAAAGATAGAAAAGGTGCATCAACAAGAAAATGAAAGAGAGAGGTGCCATCATACTAAGTCCATACTGATTAGATACCTTCTTCCTTATCATATTTCAGACAATTATATTTATTCTTTCATTGGAAAAGTGTAACCGAATTCTGATAACTTCCTCATTGTCTTCTTTCCAGATCATGTTGCTCATGCTCCACTCCATGTTCTTTTCTTCATAATATTTCTTGTAAATATTTTTTTTATGGTCCATGGGAGCTGCAACCCCAGTCCATTTATGGACAAACACATTTAAATTTCAATCATTGTGAGAAACATTATCATTTTTGAGAAATCCTAGAGAACTAAGTCGGGATTGGTTTTGATTTTATTTTATAGCTCCGAGTTTTGAGTATAAAATATTTCAAGTCGATCTATCAAAATATTCTTTTGAGATTAATAAGTAGTACTCTTTCAAAGTTCTCTTGTGCCATTGGACCATTTCTTTTATTTGAATGTGATCACAATTTTTATTAAAATGTGATGGATGTGAGGATTCTATTACTTTCTATATTGTGTGTTGTTTGA
>ML781510.1:110348-137758 GCA_009831015.1 Picea engelmannii
TCATTATTTAAATTTTATTGAGCCATAAAGAGTCGGATTCAATCATTTGAAAGAGTCCCATATCATTTTTGGTATAATATATTCAAATAAAATAATAAGCCAAAGAGGAGTACCACCTCTTTAAAAACTCAGGGGGATTCATATCCTCTTGAGGTTTCCATTCCAGTCTTGATAGATTCAAACGTCAACAGTAGACCAACATAATCCCACACATAAAATCTTTTGAGTTGTCGCTTTTCCTAGATAGTGACCTCCTGGAACTCCTTCATGTGCTTCTGACATATGTCTTTCATGCTCTAATACACATCATCATAGAATACCATATGTGCCTAACTTGTACAAATTTCCTTCTATTAGTTGATAGTATTTTTCCTTCACTACTAATTGTTTTTTCTGCACAACTATAAAATCAGGTGGAGCTACTCTTGTACTTAAGAATTGAAATTTGTATGCAAAGTAGTCATTAACCATCTGTAATGAAAATAAGTGCACATCTAGTAGACTATCATCCAAGTTCCATGCATATTCTCATGTGGTTATGAGCGAAAAATGATCAGGTCCTGATTTCAACTTCCATGGTTTCACTATCACTTCAAACCCATATTCCTGGAATAAAAACAACCATTTTCATATATTCCCCCCCCCAAAATGGCTTGTTGACTAGATACCTTAGCATAGAAGGATCTGTATACATCTTGAAATGAGAACCCAAGAAATAGTGCAAAACTTCTGTAAGGCATACACCATTTCCAGTCCTTCATGCTCTATCATAGTGTAATTCTATTCAAACATTGATAACTTCATGTTGGAAAACACAATAGGATGATCCAAGTCTCCCTCACCTAGTTGATCTAGAATTGCACCTAGGGCTATCGACGATGCATCAACATGAACTTGGAACTCCTTCTTCCATTATGGAAACAATAGAATCAACACGATAACCAACTTCTTCTTCAGAGTGTCCAAACTCTTCTGGCATTCCTCATTCCATTGAAATTTCACTTTCTTCTTCAACAATTTTTCTAATGGAGTTGTGATCTAGGCATATCCCCTGATAAAATTTCTATAGTATCATGTATGACCCAACATCGCTCTCAATTGTTGCACAAAAGTAGGTGGTGGAAAATCCATAATTACAAAAATCTTCACAGGGTCAAATAACAATCCTTTCTTACACATTACATGGCCTAACAAGATTCCAAATGGTGCACAAAAAATGTAGTTCTTCAAATTCAAGGATATATGGAACTGCCTACATCTATCTAATATCAGACGAAAAGTTTCAACATGATTCTTTAGAAAGATAAAAATTGTCCAGTCATGCAAGTAAAATTCTAAAAACTTATGAATGAACTCTTTAAAGGTTGGGACAACCACTCAGGAAAACACTACTGGTGCATTCTTTAATCCAATTGACATAATTGTGTACTGATAACTTATCCATTCTGTTGCAAAGGTCATCTTATGTTTATCTTCCTGTGCGATCTTGATATGGTGATTGTATATTTTAACCTTGTACAATATTTACTGCAAACATATTTTCCGTAAAAGAACAAAAAATATATAATTGAAAATACACACATTACACATATATTTTTCCCCTCGAAACCCAAACCGGGAAACCAACATATTCTATATTCATTCATAGTGATACATTGTTTACAATAAAATATACATATAGGATCCAATGACATCCAAAACCCTAACCCAATGACCAAGATTAGTCAACAACCCTAATTCCTTAACCGGAAATAGAAAACCATCGAAAAAAACATATGTCAAAAAACCACCCAACAATGGACACGAAAAATTGAGGTGACATGAAAAATGAGGCAAAAATGTGACACCTTTACCGAGGAAATTTTTTGTTGTTGTTGTTTTCCTTGCATACATAACACATACCCAACATTCTCCCACTTGTTGTTTTCTTTTCATACAGGGGGTTACAGGGTTACATTGTCAACAATCCAAGGCAACAATGCCCATGGATCCTCCACACCAAGAGAACTTTGTAGTGCTCACAGATTTTTTTAATGAATGTACAACATTCTTCAAAGTGTCCACCTTCATCAACAACACTTTCTTTTCTTCAACCATGTCTCTCACAAAGTGATATTCAATATCAATATGCTTTGTCTTTGAATGATAAGTCTGGTTCTTCGCTAGAAAAATTGAACTCTGACTGTCACAATCTATCCTTATAGCTTGTTGTACCAACCCAATACCCGAACAAAATATTTGTAACCATACTGCTTCCTTACTTGCATGAGTGGCTGCCATGTATTCAACTTATGTAGTTAAAATTGACACTATAACCTATCTTTTGCTCATTTGATTGCTCCTCCAAATAGGTTAAACACATACCCATTTGTATATCTCCTACGATCCAGATCTCCAGCCCAGTCTGCATCCACAAAGCCATGTATTTCTAACACTTTTTCCAATCGTACTATTACTTGGTAGAACTATCCATAGCTAGCAGTGCCATGCAAATACCTGAAAACTCTATTTACCATTGTCCAATGCTCCTTCCCTAGTTTTGACATATACCTGCTCAAAACTCCCACTGCATGTACAATGTCCGTTCTAGTATAGACCATTTCATACATCAAACTGCCAACTGCACTCGCATATGGAACACAAGACATGTACTCCTCCTTTGTCTTGGGACACTGATCCACATATAACTTTACACAAATAGGAATAGGAACCTTGACCGGTTTACATTCTTGCATATTAAATCTCTGGAATATTGTCTCGACATATTTTCTCTGATTCAACCAGAGTTTCCTCTTTTTCCAATCTCTTTTAATTTCCATGCCCAAAATGAAATTTGAAGCACCGAGATCCTTCATGTAAAATTTAGAGGACAACTGAGTTTTCACATCGTGGATAATCTCCTTGTTGTTTCCTATCAACAATATGCCATCCACATACAAGACCAAATAAATCAAATGATCACCAATTAATTTAAAATACACACAGTGATCCTCTTTGCTTCTTGTGAAGCCAAGTCCCAACATATAAGTATCAAATTTTTGATACCACATCCTTGGTGATTGTTTTAAACCATACACAATTTTTTTTTATCTTGCATACCAGCTCCTTCTTTCCCTTCACAACAAATCCTTCTGCCTGCTTCATATAGATTTATTATTCTAGATCCCCATGTAGGAATGTTGTCTTCACATCCATCTGTTCTACTTCAAAATCAAACGAAACAACAAAAAATAACAAAAATCTTATAGAAGTTAACTTGGCAACAAGAGAAAAAATCTCACCAAAATCAATCCCTCAACTTGGGAATAACCCTTTTCTACTAACCGAGATTTGTATTTCTCAACTTTTCCTTCTGTATTCAGCTTCTTTTTAAATACCCATTTGTTGCCAATGGGATTTTTTCCATTCGGAAACTCCACTAGATCCTAAGCCCCATTCTTATCCAAGGCTGTTATTTCTTCATCCATGGACTTTTTCCATAGCTTTTCATCCTCTGAATCCACTACCTCCCTGATAGTTCTAGGATCATCATCAGTAATAGAAAAAACAAAATTTGAACAAAAATCATATAGAGTATACCTTTCTAATGGCATTCTTTCTCGAACCGATCTCCTCAATACTAGAGTATGAGGATCTTCTTCTTCTAATTCATGTTCTTTTGTAGAGTCTGATTCATCATCCTTTAAATCATACTCTATTTTCTCTAGTTCTCCCTTACTTGGTAGGACTTCCTGTTTAACAACATCCTTCATTTCTCTAAATACCACATCTCAACTATACACAACCTTCTTAGTTTTTGGGTTCTAAATCTTATAACCTTTGAGACCATCTTTATACCCAATAAATATACTCATGTTTTCCTTTGGAACATGAACATATGAATCACAACCAAATACCTTCAGATGTGTGAGAGAAGGTTTCTTACTAGTCCATACTTCTTGTGGAGTCCTTTCATCCAATGTTGATTAGGGTGATCTATTGACCAGGTAACATGCAATATCCACTGCCTCTGCCCATAATTCTTTCCCTAACCTGGCACCACTGAGCATGCACCTTGCTTTTTCCATCAGCATAATATTCATCCTTTCTACAAATCCATTCTGCTGAGGTGTATATGGAGTATTCTTCCACCTTTTTATACCACACTTCTTACATAATTCTTCAAATTCATTCCCGTAGAACTCTCCGCCATTATCTGTCCTCAACACCTTAATTATTTTCTCCATTTTATTCTCAATAAGAGCCTTAAAATCTTTAAACCTGTCAAAGACTTTAGATTTCTTCCTGAGGAAATATATCCAAGTATTCCTCGTTAATTCATATATAAATGAGACATAGTACACATATTTTCCCAATTATGGGACCGACACACATCCAAAAACATCACTGTGAACTAGCTGTAAAATTCCTTCTACCCTCATTGCTCCAGAGGGGAATCTTGCTTGATTTTTCTTCCCATATACACAATGTTCACAGAAATCAAAATCCAGAGAGAAGTTAGACATACCTTCAACCATACCTTTACCATGTAGTAGTTGATGACCCTTCTCTCCAATATGCCCTAGTCTTTGATGCCACATCATAACCTTTTCTCCAGAGACTATAGGAGTGATTTCTTATTCAAATCAAATATTAGGAACAATGGAACTATTACACCCAACACTAATAGTGCTTCCTTGCAGCTTATACAAAGTTCCAAACCGAACTCCTTTCAACAACACCATTTCTCCTCGAACCATCTTGCAGGTTTTCTAACTTTCAAATATCGATTTTACCCCTGCATCATCCATTTTTCTTACAAAAATCAAATTTATGGCCAAACCTGGGATGTGAAGAACACCAGGTAGTGTTATAATCCTTCCATATATGAGCCTCAACTTGAATTTTCCTCATCCTATGATTATGTTTGTCAAATCATCACCTAGGAAAACATTACCTCCATCATACCTTTCATATTCACAGAACCACTTCCTGTGGGGAGTCATATGAAAGGATGCACCCGAGTCAACCAACCATGGTTCATGATCTACATGTGTGCTTGAAGAAGCCAAGTCCACATCCCTTCCTTCTTCCTTGGAGGTCTTTTCTTCTGTAGAAGGAGATTGTTCAGATCCCTTCTTTTTCTCAATTTTGGATCTACACTGCTTCTTGTAGTGCCCTTCTTTTCCACATCTCCAGCATAACTTTACAAAATTTCTAGGAGATTTAGATCTACCCTTAGACTTAGATCTCCCACTTGAGGACTTAGATCTATTTCTTTCCTGGGAGTGTCCTCTTGCAAATAATGCATCTATGCTCTGTCCTTCTATGTTCTTCCATCTCATCTCCTCCGACAATAAGGATGAGACCAATTCATCAAACTTCAATGCATTTGTATTAATACCTATGGCCACAACCATACTATCCCACGAGTTTGGTAAAGAGAATAGTAAAATGATACACTTATCTTCATCTGAAATTTTAATATCAACAGATACTAACTAACTTACCACAACATTGAAGGCGTTCAAATGCTCTGCCACCAAGTCTCCATCTCTCATCCTCAGGTTAAACAACTTCTTTCTCAGAAATTTTTTATTTACTAGGGCTTAAACTGATACAACTTCCCCAACTTATCCCATAAATATTTGGTTGTAGCTTCCTATGACACATTCAGTAATATTGAATCTGAGAGACACAATCAGATTGTGGTCTTCTCCTTCCTATCCAACTTTTTCCAATCATTTGTTGAATTTCTTGTAGGTGTAGTACTTGGATCCACCGCGATACACTAATCTTTTTCCACCAAAAAATCTTCCATATTGAGCTTCCACAACTCAAACATTTGCTGATTAAAATTCTCAATCTTCATTTTTCGAACTACTTGCCATTTCTTTTCACTTGAAAAATCAATACCATAAATCTCCCACTATAGCAAGGCTCGAACCAAACCCTTGACCACAAAGGTGGCCCCCGGAAGCCAACAAAGCTCTAATAACAAATGTAGATTTTAACCTTGTAGAATATTTACTGCAAACAGATTTTCAGTAAAAGAATAGAAAAGACACAATGGAAAATACACACATTACACAGAGATTTTTCCCTTGGAAACCCAAACTGGGAAAACCAACATATTCTATATTCATTCATAGTGATACATTGTTTACAATACAATATACATATAGGATCCAGAGACATTCAAAACCATAACCCAATGACCTGGATTAGTCAACAACCATAATTCCTTAACTGGAAATAGAAAACCATCGACAAAAAACATGTGCCAAAAAAATGCCCAACAATGGACACGAAAATTGAGGCGACATGAAAAATGAGGCAAATCACTCCTGAAGCAATGTAGCAGACACTATAATTAGTCATGCAAAGAATATAACACATACCCAACAATGATATCCCAAGAATCCATGTGTGAAGGAGTAAGCTTCTTATTCCCCCACATTCTCCAATACTCTGTTCGTAAAACAAGTAGGAAATGGATCATGCACACAAGCATCATTCAAGTTCCTCATATCTACGCAAGTCCTAATTCCAATTGTCTTCTTATCTCGAACTACCATCTGACTAATCCATTCTAACTATGTGGCAGGTTCAATAATTCTTGCTTCCATCATCCTGTCTATGTCTAATTTCACCTTCTACTTATACAATGATTTCAACTTATATTGTCTCTTCCTCACTCGCTTAGCATCTGGGTTTAAATGAATCTTCATCTCTCCTTGTTCTCCAACAATCGCTTTCATTTATGAGAATGAAGTTGGAAATAGGTCCCAGTACTCGCATAGTAAGTCAACAATATTTTCAATAGCCTAATCGTTTAAATAGTCTCTGATATTCACAAACTTTGGGTTCTTCTTTGTTCCAGCATTCACTTTGCGTGTTCTTAATGGCTTTGCATACACAACATATTCCAACTTTGGACCCTCTACTGCCTGCTCTCCTTTAATTTATGGTATTTGCAAATTCCCCGGATCTTCTTCATCCTGGGCTTCCTCAACAATGTTGTAACATTATAATACTTTGTGAACTGTCATAGTAGCTCCATGTGCACTAGAAACTAGTACTGATCTGGTCAAATATATATATACAAAAATGTTGTCTCTGATGAACTATAAGTCTGCGTTGACCAAAGGCTCATCGTCTTCAAAAATGAAAGTCACTTTAAAGTTACGAGCCATTTCTTCCCAATTTATTTTCCCTCTGTGAACTTCCAGTTCTAGATACCGGTTCTTCATGATCATGTCTAGAGTGTGCATAAACAAGTGCGTTCACTCCTTCTTAGGCACTTCCCTCCATGTTGTTATGCACTCTGTAACATGTTTTGTTGGAAAACTCAATCCTATATACTTCTGTGCACTATATTTAGCTTCTTTCCCAAACGTAACTTGCAAAAGTCTTCTGCATTGTTGTCGATCATACATTCCCTCCTTATGCACAACCCTCCATATCGCCGGGGTCTATTTAAGCATGACATCCAAAGCTAGTAATCTTTATTGGTCTATATCTGCAATTCAAAGGATCTCACAAAATATCCTATATCCGTTAGTCCATCATACTTCGGAGGTTCACATACCTCATTTCCAATCCAACGCAATGATCAGGTAATACGAGAACATCTTCATTTGGACACTTCATGCAACGTTTTCTGCCAATGCTCCAAATCTTCTTATGAGTCCGATGCACAAGAATTGATACTACGTCAACTAAGTATGTCTTTAGCTGTAATATTGATATGATCATCCATTTGCGTAGTCACATTATATAGGTATTCAATCTCCTTCCCCTTTACTGATTCAACATGTTGTCTTCTTTCTCTGGGATCCAATGACACAATAACCATCAAGCCTACAACTTCAAACATTATCTGTCTCTTCTTCAAGTCAATAATTTTATGATTATCAAAGGCCCAATAAAGTCCAAGAAATGTTGGATATGGATTACTGTCATCTATTATTTCGATTACCTCGAAGTTTGATATACTACACACTCCATCTATGTTCACATCTACCCCTGTCAGCCTTCCTATTGGAACAATCTTATGTTGATTCGCTAATATCAACTGAATTGGTGACCAAATCAACTTCAACTTTCCCATCATTATCATATTTTTCAAAGGACATTCACATAAGATCCTAGGTATCAAATGATATTGTCCATATCATAATCTGTTATTGGTGCATTAAGATGAAATTCCTTATTTTTACTCTTCTTACATAGTAATTTCTTAATTGTTTGCTAGGTGCCATGTATCTCCTTGTCTCATGCATAATGGTCAATCATTTTGCACAGTACATTCAATGCATCTTCATCCTTAATAAATTCCAAGAAAATCTTTAAAAATCTTTGTAAATTACTTACCTTCTCGACTGTTCTTTCTATAAATGAGTGATCATATATCAGAGGCATGCCATGTATATGAGGCTTGTCATACGATATCAAAAATCCCCAATATGTCTCTATCAACTCCTTCCTTTCTTTCTTATAAGTTTCTCTTTCTTTCCTAGGATCAAATTATGGTGACCCACTGATGGATGCTTTCTTCCTATTCCGTCGCATTAGCTCCTTTTCTATCTCCTTCGCGTGTAACAATTGCTATCTTCGACTGATCATCATGCTCTTATGTTGCTATCATATGTACATTCTAGTTTCTCTTTTCTTACCACTTTGCAATCAGCTGCATACAGTCTTTTGTCACGTGATCCAACTATCTAAAATATGTGCATGTCATGCAGGGATTAAAACATTCTCATGCCAAGTGCCCATCTTTATTACAATTATAAAAGATGATCTAATTCCCTCTTCCTTTACCAAATCCTCCTCTTCCTCGACCTCTAAATCCTCCTCTTCTGCCCTGGTTAAAACCTCTCAGGGTATTATACTATGGCATCCCTCCTTCTTATCCATATTATCCTTGGAATATGTATGCATTTGTAGTGCACTCTCTCATCAGATGAAGTGTGTGAAAATCCTTTTCATCATGTCCGACATATTTACAAAAATTACAAAATAAATTCTTAGCAATGCTCTGGTACTTTTGCATTAACAGGGAGGAAGTACGGTGATGACCTAATATCTTGCATATTTCACACCATAACCCTAATCCTAGTCCCAAGGGATTCTCCACCCCTGTATCCATATAATCCTTAAAATATGGACACTCATTCTTTTGATGAACTTTCATTCTGCATGTCACACACCATAATTCCTCACACTTTTCTTTTCCTTTAGCGATTTCCTGCAATTGAATTGCCAACTCCCCTAACTACGATTGAACTTGATCCATCCCTGCTCCATTATCTCCTACAAGCAATGCTTCCACTTTCATAGAAATTTCAAGTGCTTATGACTGTGACACAATATTCTACTGTGTCAAAGGGAAACAGATATATGTGGTAACAATCCTACAATAAACCATTGCTTATTATGTTCATCTAAAATCTCAAAGGTCAATCAATCCTTTAAAATATTAAATCTCTGATCAAAATCCTAAACTAACTCAATATCTAACTGTTTGATTTTCTTTAGATCTGTAATGCACTACGAATTAGACTTTGATTTATGAAATTATTTCAATAGTGCTTGCTTGATCTCTACCTGTGTTATAGCTTGTCATGTCAGTGCAATAGACTGATAATTAATGTACCATAGTAATGCATGTTAACTAAACATCGCTGCCAACTGCACAATCTTCATGTCTTTGTCTTGGACATTCTTCACTGTCCATATCACTTCACAGACGAACAAATGCTGCTATCAATTCTCTATCCCCACTCCATGGAAGACATGCATTCTTAAATTTGGTTCTACTCCATCCATCGTATACTGCATAATACTCTTCTTCGATGGTACTAATTTATTCTCGTGTACTGAACTACTTACACTACTATAACTACTTTTATTATTATCACTACTTGTAAGTAACAAAACTTCAGATCTTACCCCAGTTCTCGGAGATGCACATGGAGTTGTGGGTTTGACGCAGGTTCTGGAATGAGTGGGACTTTCTTCTGCTGGACCAAGATGAGAATCCTTTTCCTTCTCTTTTTCTTCTGTGTGTGGGATCTCGATATGAAGTATTACACTAGTGTCTCTTTCCTTAAACTCACTATTCTTCTCTTCTCTCTCAGCCATATACCTCTTCCTATTGTACTAAAACCTTTTATCACTACGCAATACTCCAACCTCTTCCTTCAACAGACCTTATTCTTCCCTCGACATCCTAATCCCATCCATTCCTTATTCATTCTTTCCTTCATCCTTCATATTCTCAGACCATACCCTAGTCAACCCTGAGTTCCCCAATGTGCACGAATGGGCTTAGCAATAAGATTCCATCTTCATAACTCCCTTGTCACACAACAACATATTAATCCAAGTAGACGGTGACCTCAAGTACCTTCCACACAATCCCTTAAATAATTGTCTCTCTGCAGTACTATAAGACTGGGTATAATCTATAGCAAACTCTGTAATGTAACCCCCAATATACTATCCAACCAAAAGTCAACTGCATGGGAAATTGGGTTACTTACTATATTCACTTGACAGATCAATTTAGGGGTCCAAACCTTTGAAACCACAACTAAAAATCTCTCGTTATTCTCAACTAACCTTTCTAATCACTCTACCAACACTAATGCAAAATCAACAAAGAAAATTTCATGAAAATCTGTAAATACATACCTCTGTAACCATTTCTCCGTGTTGATCCACGAGTTCTTATTATTCCTTTTATAAAAATCTTGTTCCTTTGTCTTCACCCATTTTCTGATATCTTCCTTAGTCGGCCTCTGCATTCCCCTTAGTCACAGATCCCAGACCCGACAATAGAACCATTTGTTGGCGCACAGTGGGAAGACCCGAGGTTCAACATTAATTCACCAACAAAACCCTAAAGATATCGACCCTTTCGTAGGAACCAAGATTCCACAATCATGAAGGGAATGGAGACCTTTATAACATTCATTGTAACTTAAAAGTCATTCAACATGTCGTATACCCTATGCACCGAATCATAATAGATTAATAACGTATGACAAATTCATCCTACTTAACCATTCAACATGTGCGCGAAACCGTTATATTAGTTAACAGATCCATAACCATTAAACATATATCATATGTTTTCATTAAACAAAGTAAACAAACACATCATGGCAAAAAACACATCAAAACACAAGAATTTAATGTGGTTCACCCCAACTGGGCTACATCCATAGTGAATGACTTCTTATATTATTCATTCATAATATTCATTACAGCACTGCGCACTGTGCTCATACAATAATCTTTAATTAAACCCAAACCTGCACATGCCATTCTCTGCTGTAGTGCGAGATATCTACCCAATAAAAGCCTTAGACATATCAAAAACTTGACAAAAGAATAACACTCACTCCATAATGACCCCCTAACTATCCCAACCCTTTACATATTTTTACTTTACATTAGGTCTTATTCCGTTACAAAATGTCCCAAAACTTCTAACTAATTTTCACCTTTTGTGCGCTAACCAACTGCTTTTCCTTCTTGTACATGCTCTGCTCCTACACAACTTATCACAGTTTTCTGTTGTGCGATTCCTAGAAATGGTCCAAAATGTCCTTCTCCAACAGTAACATCATAGACCTCAGTCCTTTATAGTGCACCCTTAACTCCAAAAACTCCTCTTGCACGCGTTTAGACCCAAAAAAGACTCCCCAGGTCCTCTTGTGCACCTCAGATCTCTTATATGCACCTTAGACTTGATATTCTTGTTTGGATTCTCTTCAAATGCATGCATATATCCTGTATTTATAATGTTTATGTGCTCCTTTTAGGGCCGACTTGTAAAAACTATCTAGGCTGACCTGAACTTTTTGATTGGGTTGTTTGATAGAAAAATTTATATATCCTCATTCCTAAGGAGTTAGAGGGAGTGCCATATACTGTTGGGAAGGTGTTGGAATAGATTTTCCAAACATATGACTTATGCTCCCATTTGAGCTAGGTATTTAGAGTAAATAATCCTTTGAAGATAGGGTATCCAAACTTAGCATAAAAAATACAAAAACAATATTTCCAAAAATCTTCATCTTGCAATATTTATATTGGACATATATAGTCTCCCCCTATATTTGAAATCAATGAAAACAATGTTGGGCCTAAAAATGACACATTTTATGAGGCCATTTAACCAGTTTCACTTACTTTACCCTTTCATCTGCATTCCTTCTGTCACTTATATTTTCACATTTGTCCATTTCTACCCTATATGAGATTCACGTGACATATGTACATTAAAATGGTTGATTTCCCATGTTGTGATGATTACTTAGGGTATATATTGTGGTTTCCTAACTTGTGCAGTTCAAAAATTTTACTACTGGAATTACAATCTATGTGACTACTTGAATAGTAGGCATCTTTTGGTTCTTGTAGTACCACTGGAATACCTGTAGTGGTCTGTTTCTAGACAATGAACTTTGGGCACAATTTATGAGCATATGAGGATGAATATCAAAATTCTAAAGCATGGGTTTTGTGCAGAATGCCCCAAATTAGGTGAAACACAAGAAACATTTTAAAACAAGAAATGATTTGGGAGATATGGGTGGATATTTAAGACATGTTTTCCAAGAAATCATGTAAACGCCTAAATTTCTATAGTTGCACCTCTTATGGATGAATTTTGGAATATTCATTTTTAGGATCAGGTTTTTGTGCTTCTATTTTTCTTATTCAAGTTTGTGTTGGTTGTAGATCCATGTATTTGGGATTTCATCTCACTTTGTTGTTACCATTTCCTTTCTATGAGATGTAAGCTACATGTATAAATGTAAGGATGATCGATGTAGATAAGTGGAGGAAAAGGAGGATCATTGTAATGCTTGGATAATTCTGAATAAAGAACTTGTTGCAGATCAAAAGCTCTCTATTGTAGTCTTTCTTGGTAGTGTATGCCAAGGGAGGCAGGGGAGCCTCCCTTTGGTATATGTTGTCCAATAGTTTCCTTCTTTTTGTGTGAGTTTATTCAATTCCCACAGTTTTAGTTATGTGTTATGGTTTCAGAAGTTGATTCGGGTATTGTTATGATTCTTGTAATGTGTGATCCACATTGATGCTTGTCAACAACAAAATCATGCTTTTACATTAGTAACGACTTCATGATTCTTAGATTAACAATGATGTATTTTCTTTTTATGCAATTTACGATCATAAATGTTACTACTCAATGACTTCTCATGATTGAAAGAGAGGTGTGACTGCATATATCAACTATAGTTTCATTATAGGTTGTTTATTAGGCTCACGAGGAATATTGAGATTTTTATGCATATACTTTGATGAACACTTTAGAAGTTTACTAATCTGGGTTTAAAATTCATGTATCAAATTATTGGCTTATAATTTAACCCACATTTTGGTGTCATTGTCGAGGAAGTGCTTAAGGAGCTAATCTCAAAGTACGTGTAATTGGTTTTAATTTTTTGTTGAATGAGCATTACAGGAGAATTGGAGTGTAATTTGAATGCAACAACCAATGCAACAAGCTCTAGTGAGTCTCTACGGGCCTTGTTATGCTGGGAATTTCTTTTTCATGGAATCGACATTTCAACGGAAGCCTTGGTGACAACAAGGTCTTAATAGCATGAGGTATTCAAGTACATGCTTTTCTTTGACATTTGTTTTGTGTAGAAGTTGTAGTTTTTTTTCAAAAAGACCCCTTATACACTAGTCCATGTGCAATATAGGGATTGATAGCCAACAAGGAGCCTTCAAAGTTTCTCGAGAGTTTTTGAATAAAGGAAGATGCTACTCCAAGAAATATATCAAATCTTGGCAACAACATGAAACATTTCTGCATCTCAAGAGGAGAAAATCCTGACAACATTAAGGAACATTCTTGCACTCCAGGAAATAGAAGATCAAAAGTTCCATGAGAAACAAGGATATATAGAAGTTTTCCCTGATTCTCCTTATGAATCTAGAGAAGAGATATAAAATCCATGGACAACATTTGATGAGGGGAAAACATTTGAACCTGAGGTTGAAAAGTTTCCTGCAAAATTGTAACCAAATCCTTTATGCAAAAGACAATTTCTTGAAGCTATACAAGGTATGATAAAGAAGGACATGCAATCCATCACTACTAATGAAGAAGATGGTCAAATGAGTAGCAATTACATTGAAGAATGGTTCTAGATAGTCATCAGGCTAGGGTACCACTCCATCCTTCAACACTTCTTGGCATCATCTCCTCTCGAGCAACTAGTACCCCATATCCTAGTACTTATTGAGGTATACTTCTCATGTGTGGATATGGGTACATTTGTAGTTTTGTTACACACATGGATCCATTGGAAGTACTCTTATACTTGAGAAGAGGTTCTCCTTTTTCTCAAGTAGGGTAGGGTAGTGAATAAAGTTCTAAATAAATATTGGTTCAATTTCAAGTATATTTCAGTAGCCTAAGTAGTAAGAAGGTATCATTCTCTTCATTTTATATGTTTAGAATTACTMCAACAGTCATTCCCAGATCTTCTTGTTCMTGTTCCTGTTCCTGTTTCTATTCCTATTCTATTAGTATTTCATTTCCATAAATRTTTTAGTTGCAGGATCATTTTGATGGACAAGAGTGAAAAAATGAATGTTTAGTAATAGTACAATGACATTCAAAACATATACCTACTGCAAAGAAAAATGGAGCAAGGATTTGGTAGCCACCAACATGCAAAGGGACAATTTCTTGTAAATGTTCACGCCTATAATTCCTATAGAAATATTGTCCCAAAAATAAAACAGAGGTCATTCAACCAGTTCAACAGTTGGTTTTCAACCTTCATCCCTCCAATTTTTCAATACCCACAATATTTGTTTGAGTGTGCATGTTTTAAGAATTGGGTGTTGGATGTGATCATGCTACCACAAAACTCTTGGGAAACCATCTCATTCCCCTACTTCACATGCATGAGGAAATGTAATGATTTGAGTCTTAGTGGGGGGGATGTAGATTTCCTACGTCCAATTTAAACCATCCTATAGAAAATTTATTTTCTGTAACAGTCTTCTTCCTGTAGCAGACTTTCCATATTTTCATGTAGCAACCTATTTAAAGGACACTTTTTGCACAAAGATTGAAATCAACAGAGAACAAATTAAGGAATTATGAGATATGGGTTTTGTACCCCATATAGAAAATTGGGTAATTGGCAGATGGAATTTCCAGAAAGTGAAAAATTATAGATATATGGGTATGTTTTTGAAGTAGATTTTTATAAGCTTTCCAAAAAATTTTGTAGCATCCTATTTGAAGGGCACTTTTTGCATAAAAATTGAAATCATCTTAAGGCCAAATTAAGGAATTTCGAGATATGGGTTTTTTTCCCAATATAGAAAATTGAGGAAAATGCAAATGAAATTCTCAAAAAGTAAAAAATGATGGATCTACGAATATGTTTTTGAAGCATATTTTTTTAAAATTTCTAGATATTTTGTAGTAGAATTCAATAACACCCTCATTGATTTTCATATGAACACACTTCAAAAATAATATCTTCCACTTGGAGGATGTTGCACATGTCCAATGCACATTTCAATACCTTTCAAATGATGCACTCAGAGGAAGAAACTACTAGAACTCCAAGTTTTGATGTGGATTGCTTGATGAGGAGGCTCAAAAGTTGCTACACATTGGATAAATATTTTGAAGACCATCGTTTTGTTTTGAATTTGTTATGTGCACCCAAATTTAGTTCACAAATCAACTTCATGGACTTCATTTATAAAATTGTTTGTAGTTGTCTCAATGTCATGTTTAGTAGATGATTGGTAATGTGGTTCATACCCAAGCATGAACAATGGCATCATTAAAAGTGTGCAACAACCACAGGGAATTATTTGTAGAAGTTGGTTTCAGACCCTTCAGACTAGCTTCAACATACTTTTTTGGCCCAAATATTCAAGCATTCAAATGTTCATCTTCTTATCAGATCATCATGGTAGCACCCACAAAGAAGTCCAATTGTTCAACATATTTCTATCCATATGATGTAGTACTCTTCATTAGATTCATCATTAAAATAATTTAGTAAGCATCAATTGACTTTCTTTAGCCATCCACAAGTGCATCCGACCTTTTGTAGCAGACTATCATGAGTAAATTGATATTTCATGCACTTCAATCCCTCAAAATTTCATCACAGGTTCAATCCTCTTCCTTCACTATTCAACAACCTTGTCATAAGGTTCAACAGACCAAGCTGGAACATAGGTAAAAGGAAAACTGTAACTAGGTACAAGTTTACAATTTATATTTCTAAGTGAAAATCCAACTTGGGGATTTAGATCATTAAACTTTTGAGGCTCTCCCATATAGTCCCTATACATTACCCTTCGTATCCATCTCATACTTTGATGTAATGTTTAATAAGAATGATTACACATGCCTTACACAATTTGAATCACTACAAGGATTCAACTCGAGAACACCCAATTCCTTTCGCATTGTCTAAACATTAAAAGGTATTAAGGGAAAACCAAAATTTTTCATTCAAAGTCTTGCACCCCTAAGATTGTATAAATAAGATAAAAATAGGGAAATTTCAAGTTTTTTTGACCTCATCAAGAGTGAAGTTCATCACATCCCTATGATGTAGAAATAAAACTAAGGGACTGGACATTCCAAGTATGCAACATTCATTCACAAGCTTTGTTGCATGAGGACATGCAATGACTTGAGTGTGGGGGAGAAGTTGGGCCTCGAAAAAAACATGTTTTATGAGGCCATTTAAACCATTTTCACTTACTTTACCCTTTCATCCTCATTCCTTTCATCACTTGTTGGGATAAACTGGTCTACGCACGGGTTGTAAGACCCAAGGTTCAATTAAATTGTGACCAACAAACCCTCAAGACACTAGACCTTTCGACATCACCTGCTTGCACAAATGAAGTCTCACCCAAGGTATCTATTGGGACTACAAGAACCAGGTTTTTGTAGTAGTAAGGGAAAGGGAGGTTTATGCGAGAATCATTTTTCCTTATCCTAACTTATGTATGCTCTTGATTTTTATAACCATTCATGAATATTGCATCATAACCAATCCACACACTAAATATAGTTTATGAAGTATAAAAACATCATTCATAACCGCACATAAACAAGTAAATAACACAATATGCAATATTATCTCTCAAACTCTATCTTTATTCATCGTATCAACTGATTACATTCATGATTCTTACATAATCTCAACCTTTACAGATTCTACCCATTCTCTCTAGTCCACTATCTCTCTCACTCCCTATTCATTGATAACTCTCTCTTTTCACCCTACCCATTACATATTTATACCCAAAATATAGGGTTTAAAGACCTATTCTTATTTATCCCAAAATAACCCATTACAATGCATGGCATGGCCAACTTCAGTTAACTAGTTGTTTTCCTTCTTTTACTTCTCATTCTTTATACAAGTTTTCGGTTTTTCTTCTATTTTTGGGAAGCCACATTATCGTCCTTTATTCTTCCTTCTCTCGCTCACTTGCTTCATCCTTATATCTGTGCACTATCTCTGTAATGCGCACTATCCATCCTTTTGTGCCCTTTTGTGCACTTTCTTCCTTCTATGCGATTTCCTCCTTCTGCATGCTTTCTTCCTTCTGTACCCTTTATTCATACTTAGGTTTTTCTCCAAAATTATATCCAAAACTGCCTGTCCAACAAGCCCCCAACACTCACCTATGGCTCGTCTCGAGTCACTCATTCGTGTTTCTTGTTCTTTCACTAAAAAATGAACTGTTGTGTAGTATTGTTAGCCACTTCTACCTTTGTAACTTCTTCAGTTACCTTTTGGACTACTCCTTGGGTCGTTTGTTCCATGCCTCTGACTGCTAGCTGGGATTATTCATTTGGTTTCATATGCTTCTTCGCAATATGCCTTAGAGGGTCATCCTTTTCCCTCTTGAATACCTCTCCCTGCCTGATGGTGGCCTAAGTATGGACAACGATATCAAGAGTCATGTTTCCTAGGGGGGAAACACCACATCTCAGAAAAAAAATAATTGTTAAGCCTCCCCTTCCTGTAATCGTCCTCTTTGGTGAGACTCTACTGAGGTTTCCTAAGGACGACACCATCCTCCTTTTTTCCTCCGGCCTTTGGAAAATTCATCAGGTTTAGTTTAGGGTTTGTATACGAGGCCAATTTCTAGACAACCTCTCTTTCAATGGGACCCTAATCCATTTCCTTCTCTTTTACTTTCATGAGGTGTTCATATCCCGGAACCTGATACTGAATCCAGTTAGATATTTGTGCAACTTTATGTTGGAAATGATGTGAGTCCCTGCATCCGATATGCATTCAACCCATGATTATTGGTCCCTAGCTAGATATGGAAATGTTTGTTCATAAGTAATGTCATGGTCCATACACTTTAGGTTGGTAGGCTTGCCCAACATATTTTCCACCTTAGGGGGACCAATGGTATTGTTGGCGGATCTTTCCCCATTTGTTTAGAGTGTCTGCTTCTTGAACTGTCACCATGTGCGAGTTCTGCTAGTTGTATCTCGACTCTATTCTCACCGGGTCGCTCTAATTTTCTCATAGTGGTATGCAAAAATTGGTTCCTCTTAATGATATTCTTATTCTTTTGTGATTTCGTGCCGACCATACCTGTCCCATCCACCACAGAATTTGATGAGTTGTTCCATCATTACATCTTAATTATACAATTCTTTAGGTGATTTCTCCCTCATACTGCCGATCGACTGTGATTGCTGGTGGCTTTCCAAATTTACTACTTATACGATGATTTTATGACCCATCATGCCGACCGTCCAACTGTCTTTTCCATGCATGAGTGTATTTAACAATATTTTTGTGCCAACTTGCGTAGTTGTTGGCCTTTGACCAAGTTTTGAGGGTTCTTGGTCATGTTTGAACTATTTTTGGGGACTTTGATAGGTTGTCAAAGGCGGAGCGCAAGACAAAGCGGAGATCGCAGGATCTTGGCCCCTTTTTGTGTCCTTTTTGGTTTTTGGGATTATGTAACGGGCATGGGACATCAGCCCATGGGTTTACCCATGCTTAGGCCTATTTTGTAATATATAAATATATGTCTAGGCGATGCAAGGAGGGAGAGATGCATCTATGTGATGTTTTTCTAAGTGCAAGTGTGGCTTGTAAATGCTTTGTGCATACTGTGGGAGACTTGCAGAGCTAAGTGCAAGTGGTTGTGAGAGACTGTAGAAGGATTTTTGTTGTAACGCAAGGAGGGAGGATCTAGTGAGGTGCATATGTCTCCTGTCCTATGCGAAGTAAGGTTTTTGTGGCTCTATGCATGTATCTGAGTGAAGAATCTAATAAAGAACAAGAGTTGGTGGATGTAGCCCTAGGGTGGGGGTGAACCACGTATATGATGTGTTGCTCTACTTTGTGCGATGTGTTGATGTGTTATCTAATAAGTGCTTGATATAGATAGATAGATAGATAGATCTGTTTATGCTTTGTGCTTATGATGAACTTGGATGCTAGATCTGACCTATGCGAACTTGCTTAGTGCTTGAATCTGCTAGATATGATCTAATTATTTATGTTAAGTGCTTAGATACATTAGTTCTGGGTGAATGCTGCGATGATCTGTTTTCTCTGTGGAGTAGATATTGGTTAAATAATGCTGAATTGACAGTGCTAAGTGCTCTATTAAGTATTACAATCACAAATCTGTGTCCCAGCTAAGGTTCCAGACACTGGAGTCCTGCAACCACCCCTACCTCTACCTCGGGTGAGACTTCATCTGCTTCGCAGGTGTTGCCGAAAGGGATAGTAGTTAGCATTTTGTTGGTGCGTTGTTGTAGAGTTGAACCCTGGGTCTGCCCCTGTGCCAACAAATGGTTCTGTTGCCAAGACCTGAAAGTGTGATTGCTGGGAACTAAGAAGGAAGAAGATTTGTGCAAAGATTCGACCTGAAACTATGAAATCTCCATGCATATATCTGTTTCCCTAGTGCACAACATTCTACTTTACTTGTGAAGCTCTGTGCCAAGAAAATATGTTAGATCTGAAGAAAAGAGGTAAGATATGCAAGCTCTGTGCTCTGATAAAGGTAAAAATAGTGAAATTTTTTAGATCTGAAAGCTTTGTGCTCAGATATGAAGAAAAGAGGTAAGATCTGCAAGATCTGTGCTTTGATAAAGGTAGGAATAGTGAAAAGTATTAGATCTGAAAGCTTTGTGCTTTGTAGAAGTAAGACAAGTGGAAATTTTTGTTTCAACAATATGGATCTAGGTATGTTTGATAGAGTCTGTCCTAGCTTTAAAATTAGGGTACTGGTAGATGAAAGAAGGTTTGATATGAGTAGATCTAATAAGAATAGTGAAATATATGTTATACCTATGCATAGAAAGAATGTTTGGACTAACAAATGGATGCAAGATCCTAGAAAGAATTTTTTGCAGGTTAGCTCCTATGATCCTAGCACGCAGTACAGGAAGGGTTGGGGATAATTTAAAATAAAGAGAGGATTAATCCTCTATTACAGTTGCAGAAGACCGGGACATCTTGCTAAGGAATTCCCCGGGATAATACCTAGTTGTGTTTGTTGCAAAGCTATGGACCATGAAGTGTTGGATTTCCCTAAAATGATTTCTAAAGTTGAAAGAATGATTCTAAACCAAGAAAACCCTAAGTCAGATCCAAAAACTAAGATTATGGAAGAATCCCAGAAAGAATCAGAGAAAGTATTTCTATAGATGAAATAAACCCTGAATGACCACCACCATGTCAGATTATCAGAGATCTTCAAAGAAAAATAATGCATTGAAGCAAGAATAGGAGATTTCGACATTGACTGTGTTCTGGATAAGGAAACACAGGTGAATGTTATGACAGAAAGAACTCAGGAACTTTTAGGAAATCCTGCTATGATTCCTTCACTAAGAGGAATAGAATTATTCAGAGGAAAACTGATAACCCTACGTGGGAAGCTCGCTCAGATACCTATGAGTTCCAATAAAAACTTCGACAAAAGAAGATTTTGAGATTATTAAATTTGTTGAGAACATCGCTCCATTTACCACGTTACTAGGGAAACCTTGGATTTAAAGAGATCAATCTAGAAAGAAGGAAGAAGAAGAGGTATTAGAATAGAAGACTCAAGAGTTAAAGGATTTTATAAATAGAAGGATCACACACTTAATTGAAGAACAAGAGAATAGATCACAGCTATTTAACAACAACGACATAGATGTTGAAGTTGCAAGAACACTAGAGGACCCATAGAAGACTGAAATACCTATCCCATATAAAGAAGAAGTATTACCCTTGAATCCTAGGAAAGAATCTCGACAACACGAAGTCACTATGACAAAAGAAGATAAGAATCAGAATGGAAAAAGGAATACCGAGATGAAGCTCACTGGAAAGAAGGCTAGAAAACTAAGTAAGAAGAGAGCTAAGATAGAAAAGTTGCAAAAAGATCCATAAGGAACCCCGTAGAAGGAAAATTTTCAAAATTGGATCTTCACTGGGATATCAGGACAGCGACACATGGCACTTCGCCATGGCAAAGAAATATATCCTCTGGGGACATTATAACCATTCGAACGACGCTCTGAATGGGTAGAAAAGAATTTATGGTCAGATAGCTCTCCATCAGACCATTGGACCGCATCATAAGGGTCATAAAAAAGTTAACGAAGGCCTCATACCCTTTGCAAGTGACCCATTGCCGAGTTACCTATTTATCTCGTTGCGCCATGAACTGAGAATACTTTTGCTAACCGAGAGTTTGAGCCCACAGACTAAGCTGTTTTTTCACAGTGATCATCGCATTGTTTCCATCTATTCCGTTGCAGTGTCTAAGATAATCTTGAACCCGATCTAGTTAATCCCGAGTGTGTATGTCCGAGGAACTTGACGCAGTCGAAGAATCTATAACAGAAGTAGTCATCGACCTGATGAATGAAAGATTCATGTCAGAAAGAGAATTATCTGTAGGGGTACAGGATTCATCCACAATAATAGTGCAAGCATCATCATCGACTGCTTGCGAAGCCGAACCATCCCAACCATCAGATGAAAAGTGAACCAAGCACAGGGGTGACTTAGCAAATTCCAAATTGATCTCGACCATATTACCCGCCTACATAGCACCTCTTAGTGGCATAGTAAATCGAGATAGCGTGCCCATATATTTTGAGTATAACTTGGTCACTGCATACCTCCCTAAGGGGATCCGTTTTTATCAGACTAATCGATAGGTGAAGACACTAACAGATCTCCATAGATCCACCTGGATCTAGAACAAAACAGGATAGGACATGACTCTTTCCCTCAGTTTTGACCATTGAATTAGCTAGTAGGGAGGAACAAGTAACATATCGCTTCCTAGGGTCTCTGTTGCTCCTGCTTTGCTCTGGTGCTCTCGTGAGGTCAAGACCAAGACAACACAAACCAACCAAAGTGAAGGTAGCAAAATATATTCAACTGTCAACTTATGTGTATGATCAAGGAATTACACAATAAAGTGAGAATGACTTTATGGGAAAAGGACATGCCGCTATATCATATTAATCGAAAGTAGAATATACAACCTGATCGCCTTGATGTCGCAAGATTCCTTTCAATGGTTCTTGGCTCCAACACACACTTGCTCGATCCTCGTATGAAGAAGATCCAATTCCTTTTGATAGACTTGCTAGAATCTCCAAGCTCCTGTTCAAGCTAAGTCCTTTACACAATTCTTTCACCAATTCTCCAATGAATCTTGCTTAACCTTTTCCATGAGAATTCCATCAATATATAGGAGAGAATGAGATGGTTACTTGGATAAGAATGATCCCAAAATATCAGGGAAACCAGTAAAAGCATAACCATTCGAATGCCAACCCATTCTTCTAGAAGATTCCCTTCTAGAACCATCGAGACTTCATCTTTTTCCAAGCTTTAGAACAAGTTCGCATCCTATCTATGTAGCACAATGCGAGAAGTTCGCACCCTAGCTTAAGGCAGCCTACGAGAATGGGTCATTCTCGCACCCTAGGATATTAGCAACCTATGAACTCTCTTCAAAAGTAAGTTTTCTGGGAAGAGATGAATGTTACTTTTCTCAGGAGAAAGTTGTTATGAGGAGCCTGAGTACACCATCATCAATACACCATCAAGATTGACTAAAATCATGGGTAACAAAATGCCCCCCAATGTATGAGGCCAGAATCAGTGACAACCGAAAGACTTTGTAAACTGCATGTGTGTGTCGGAAACCAGGAGTGCACCTAATCGAAAACCTGCGAACAATAAAGCATCTGCAGAATATCATATATATTAATTCTGAGGTAGGCATTCCTATACTCAGATCACATACGGATGACATTATAGACATAGGTCATGGCCACCAATCATACACTGTGGATCCATGCCATCAAAATATAGCATAGCCACCAGGAATACACTGTGGATCTATGCGAGAAAATTCGAATTAAGACGACATAGCCATGAGACATACAAAGTGGATCTATGTGTCGCAGATTATACATATTCCATCGCAACCTGGACAAAGAGATTATATCTAGGGTCTTCAATCTTGTCACCCAAAAGTATGAATCTAACCATGTGATTACATGTGTTGAAGTCAAACCTGATCTACAATAGTTTTACCCAGGAAAAGCCATGGATCACGCTCTAGCATAGAGGATCAAGTAAACTTATGGAGATGTCGAGAAGGGGACATGAGGCTACAAGGTAGCTTCTATCCAGAGTGGTGCATTGCAGACCACATGTCAGTTGAGTGCAGAGAAGTTAGTAAGAAATAACCGACCTACCCAAGTCATCGGCTTCGTAGTCGGCCTCGCAGGGAAGTGCGCGGAAGGCCTACAGATGAACTGGATGAAGTACCTGGTGAACCAATTGGAACTTGAATGCAGAGAAGCACAAGATCAAGGTTACGAATTCCATTTTAGTTGGTTCTTGATGCTTATTGCCTTCATTGCCTAGGAGATGCCGGAAGGTGAGACCTTCCCTAACATTGAGCCATTTGAGCTGTTGGCCGCAATGTTCAGTATACTATGGTATTCAAGCGATATGAACAAAAAGTGGCAGTCAAATTTTGTTTTTCATCCCTACTACAACCAACTGAAGAGATCCATAGAGTCTGAGCCTCACATGACTTTGAACACTCTACACCGGTTTCGATCCTTGATGAAGTTTAGCGTAGATCAACATTTTATTTACATCACAGTGCGAGCCGATGAACATAAGCAACAACTTCAGTCCTACTACAAGCTGATAGAGGAGGACCTAGAGGAGATCACTAAGGACTGGTCAACGAATATCCTTATTCCAGCAGACCCTGTGGAGATATCCAACATTGACAGCTCAGAAAATGTGCAGGATACACCCGGACCCAATAGAACAAAGAAGACCGAAGAGGTCAAAGAATTAAACAGTGCATCCGTGAAGACTGCTTCCATATCACCAGAGCAAGGAGGTGATGGCGAAGAGTTGGATGAAAAATAAGTCAAACATAAGCAAGGAGACGAGGTTGATCCCCTAAAGGAGAGGAAGGGTTCACCTCTGAAACCTTCCTCCCAGAAGAAATCGAAAGCCGCCATGACTAAGATGCATACTGTCGTCACCTTTGATGACTTTGACTTCCTCATAGCAGCCCTGCAAGATGCTTCACTGGAAATAACAGAAAAATAGGAAGCCAAGCAAGAGGAGATGTATGATAGAATTGAGATTGAACTCTGAGGGGTATAACAGGCCCTATAGTCCAGCTGCACAGTCTCCACTGCGCCACTTCCACAAGGAGAACTTACATTGGGAGATCAGCCAGCCCAAATCCATCGCCTAGCTGATACAGTCGAAGCTCGCCTTTGATGGGCACAAGAAGAAACTGAACAAGCCAACTAGGCCTTGAAGCAAGTGCAAGGCGTACATGTATAACAACACAGTGCTGTAGAACAGGAAAATATTGCTGTCCAAGAAAAGTTCGATGAAGAAAACGCACAGATGCAGCAAAGAAAGGAACAATTGCTCATTGAGCAACTCGAAGTAAAAGAAGCGGTCAACAGAGATATTCACTCTGTGACAGTCTTAGAAATCAAGGCAAAAGATCGAGTTCCACAATAGGTATAAAAACTCACAAAATCCATCCAGCAGCTACAACAATGCATAGAATATTTGGAGCTATGCACTGTACCTGAGACTCCACAAGATGCAAGGGATCAAAGAGAAGCAACTACTCGAAGCATAGTTGAGAGACTAAAGGACCTTGCCATGGAATGCAAGAAGCTGAGTGATCGCAGTGCCCATACATATGAATAACTTGTTGAGAATCCATAATTAAAGACACTGTAGTCGCAACTCCAGGAAGAGAAGTAGCAAGCAGAGACACTATAGACGTAGTTGAAGATCCTATCATCTTTGGAAAGAATGAAGCGATCTCAAGAGAAGCGCACAACCCAACAAAAGATCCACACTATTCAGAGCAGAGTTATGGAAGTAACTCAAAGGATCTAACCTGTACAAGATAATGCTTACCAATTGTTTATAGAATTAGAGGGCAGAGGAGCAGAACTGGAGCAGGTTGTCACTAGAGTTGAACAATTCCTAGAGGGACCTATGCATGATGAAATTATCCAAGAATTTTTTTGAACATGAGGTCGTGGCACAACAAAAATTTGAAGCAGCTCGAGCCAAGATCGAGGCTTTTGAAGCAGAACTAGTCAGACCAGAGTGACTCAGGATGAGTCACAGGTGAGTGTTGGGGGCCTATTGGCCCTTGACCAAGTTTTGAGGGTTCTTGGTCATTTTTGACCTATTTTTGGGGACTTCGACAGGCCGTCGAAGGTGGAGCGCAAGACGAAGTGAAGATTGCGGGATCTCGACCCCTTTTTGGGTCCTTTTTGGGTTTTGGGATTATGTAACGGGCATGGGATGCCGACCCATGGGTTTACCCATGCTTAGGATTATTTTGTAATATATAAATAGATGTCTAGGCGATGTAAGGAGGGAGAGAGGCATCTATGTGATGTTTTTCTAAGTGCAAGTGTGGCTTGTAAATGATTTGTGCATACTATGAGAGACTTGCAGAGCTAAGTGCAAGTGGTTGTGACAGATTGTAGAAGGGTTTGTGTTGTAACTCAAGGAAGGAGGATCTAGCGAGGTGCGCAGGTCTCATGTCCTATGTGGAGTAAGGTTTTTGTGGCTCTGTGCATGTATCTGATTGAAGAAGCTAATAAAGAACAAGAGTTGGTGTACGTAGCCCCAGGGTGGGGGTGAACCACGTATATGTTGTGTTTCTTTGCTTTGTGCGATGCGTTGATGTGTTATCTATTAAGTGCTTGATATAGATAGATATATAGATAGATCTGTTTATGATTTGTTCTTATGATGGACCTAGATGCTATATCTGACCTATGTGAACTTGCTTAGTTCTTGAATCTGCTAGATTTGATCTAATTCTTTATGCTAAGTGCTTAGATACATTAGATTTGGGTGAATGTTGCGATGCTCTATTTTCTCTGCGGAGTAGATATTGGTTAAATAATAATGAAATGACGGTTCTAAGTGCTCTATTAAGTATTACAATCACAGATCTGTGTCCCAGATAAGATTGCAGACACTGGAGTCCTACAACCACCCCTACCTCTACCTCAGGTGAGACTTCATTTGCTTTACAGGTGCTGCCGAAAGGGCCGATAGTTAGGGTTTTGTTGGTGCGTTGTTGTAGCGTTGAACCCTGGGTCTTCCTCCATGCCAACAGTAGTAATGCATTGCTTGTTACAGTTGGGCCTATCTGTATCTTATCTTTGAACTTGGTGCAGTTTTTTCTTCATGTGAGATGATCAATCCATCTGTGTAAGTTCTGATACCTTGGGATTTCACTCACTCTTTTTCTTTCTCCTATCACTACCTTCTTGTTTCTTTTCTTTCATTTTTTTACTTTTTATTGTGTTTTTCTTGCTACTATGGTACACTAACTACAATACAATTGTTTTGGCATAGCCCATATTACTACATAGATGGTCGACTATCTCTATAGAGTTTCACCCAACTTCCATTCACCATTCCATCAAGGACTTGTCCATCCAAGAATCCCAATCATGAAACACCTGTCTCATTTATCTATTGTATCACATAGGGACCTAACCAGTGCATGAAAAACTTCCCTGAGTGTTGTATATACTTATTGTCATAGAGTAGTACCAAGTTTTTGACTTGAAATTTCTTGGTTTTAATGTGTCGATCGTGCCAATCCTTCTCTCTGTCTTTTTGCACTTGCCGATGGAATTGTTGGATTACTGAGAGGGGGGGTGAATCAGTAATAATGTAATTATAATCATTTTTCTTCAAATGTTATATCAATGTAGAATTATTATCCAATAATGAGCAGTAATAAATAAACAATCACACACATACACAGTACACCAG
>ML781510.1:150241-165417 GCA_009831015.1 Picea engelmannii
TTTCCTTATTTTAGGGTTGGGTCCACTTCTAATTTCTCCATTAAAATTATTATTGAAATAATTTATTTTGTATTCACTTTGAATTATAATACACTCATCACTTCACTTTATTATTTACCTTTTAAAATCTCTTAAACTACTTTTATTACTTTGACCTTTTGGGGCTTCTAGATGACATATGAGGGTCGTCCAACTTCGTAAGGCCATAACTCTCAAACCGTGAGGAGTTATGTGACATTCTACATACCACCAGAAATGGCATGAAATGTACTATCCATATAGAATAGTATTATCTGAAAATGTATCATAACTCATACCATTACCCATCAAACAAACTTGGGTCCGTTACCCAAACCGAGGGTCTCCAACTTTTCATGGCCATAACTCTCTAACCGTGAGGAATTATGTGACGTTCCACATACCACCGGAAATGACATGACAAGAACTATCCATCTAGGATATTTTCCCTGACAAATTCACTTTCCTTCATCTCATTATTCGACAATTAAGAATGGGTTCTCTTACTTCACAAAACGTCTTCCCGTGGGGGATTTCACCATAAGGGGACCACTTTGGAGTTCATCCATATTTACTTCTTATCAACCATGAAAAAAAAATAATGAGTCATATTTACATCAAACACTATTGGGTCCATTACCCAAACCTTTGTGCTACGGGTCTTTCTTCAAGGGTTGACATCAATGACAACCAACCTTAATCAACAGGAATCCTACAAGAAACTGGTCTTTCTCAAGATGGACTAAATACACTAATATCTCCTATATTGCAACCATGTCTGATAGATAATTGATGGATGCAATTTGTAGACTAGGTACAATGAACTCCATTGTCATGACTACTTCATGTCCATAGACCAACTGAAAAGGTGACTTACCTGTCAACTTCTCATTGGTAGTTCTATATGCCCATAGTACTGTGAGGATGCATAAGTCCCAATCATCTCTTCCAACAATGTAGATCTTTGTCAAAGAATTATCCAAAATATTATTAAACACTTCCACTATTTCATTATCCTGAGGGTGATATGGTGTACTCTTCTGATGATGAATATGAAATTCCTCAGTTAGTGCGGAAATTGTTGTGTTCATAAAATGAGTACCTTGATTGCTAAGTAATATGCATGGACATCCAAACCTGATGACTACATTCTCAAATAGAAGCTATGCAACAGTCTCTAAAGTGAAATTAGTAATTGGTGTTTCTTTCACCCACCTGGTTATATACTCTGTCGTAGTAATGATGTATCTTTCTTTTCATCTCCTTGCTTGTGGGTTGATCAGACCTACACAGTGAATTTCACACTTCTCAAAGGTTTGCAATGCAACTTGTGAATTTAATGGCATTTCATCGTGCCTAGATGGTTTACCCACTCGTTGATAGACATCGCAGGACTGGAAATACTCCTTTGCATCTTTGTGCAGTGTAGTACACCAAATCCCTATGCATAATGAATTTTGTTCTGTTGCTTTTCCTGTGTAATGTATTGCAAAAATTCCATTGTGCGCTTCCTCTAGTATGACCGACCTTTCATGTTCCAGTACACACCGCCTCAAGATTCCACCTGCCCCTAGCTTATACAAGTTCCCTGCAATCAGCTGATAGTCTACTGCTTGCACTACTAAATCTTTCTTCTGCGTAATTATCATGTCGGAGGGGACTGCACTTGTATTTAGAAACTCCACAATGTCTGTGAAGTAACCATCCACCATTCTTACTACAAATAACTGCGCATTATGTTACTGCAAATTACCTGCATCCTCTTCTGTTAGTATGTGCAAGAGATGATCAAATCCTGCATTCAACTTCCTTGGTTTTACTACGACCTCAAAGTCATATTCCTGAAATAGTAACATCCATTTGCACATTCTTCCTCCTAAGATAGGTTTATTGACTAAATACTTTAATGTAGAATGATCTGTGTACATTTTGAAGTGAGACCCAAGTAAATAATGTCGAAACTTCTAGAGCGCATAGACTATGGCCAATCTTCCCGCTTTGTAGTGGTATAATTATTTTCAGATATAGACAACTTCTTACTTGCAAACACAATCGGATGATGAATGTCTCCTTCTCCTAGTTGTGAGAGTACTACACCCAGTGCAATGGATGATGCATCTACTTGGACATGGAACTTCTTGTTCCAATCTGGAAAGATTAAAATGGGAGCGGTGACTAGTCTCTGTTTTAACGTGTCCAACCCCTTCTGGCAGTCCTCGTTCCATTGGAAATTGACTTCCTTCTTCAATAACTTTTCCATGGGTGATGTAATCTATGCATATACTTTGATAAGTTTCATGTAATATCCTATATGACCCAAATTTTCTCTTATCTGTTTTACTAATGTCAAAGGTTCCAACTCCATAATAACAGGGATCTTGGTTGGGTCAATGAATAGGCCTTGTTTGCATACTAAATGTCCTAGTAGGATTCCAAATGGTGCAAAAAATATACATTTATTCAAGTTTAGAGAAATATGACATTGTCTTCAACGATCTAACATAAGATGAAGTACTTCTATATGATCCTACAGTAGACTGAACATCATCCAATCATCTAAATAAACTTCCAAAAATTTATGGATGAACTCCTTGAATGTTGCCACTACCACTCTAGAAAATACCGCATGGGAATTCTTCAATCCAAATGGCATCAACATGTACTGATAACTTCCCCATTCTGTCGAAAATGTGGTTTTATTTCTATCCTTCTACTTAATTTGTATCTGATGGTATCCAGAGAATCCATATGTAATTGAATACATTTCTTTACCTCCTACATTCTCCAATACTTCATCTGTGAATGGTGTTGGGAATGGGTCATGTAAACATGCGTCATTCAACTTCCTTAGATCCACGCAAATCTGAATTCCTCCGGTCTTCTTGTCCTACACCACCATTGGGATAATCCACTCAAAATATTCTACTGGTTCAATAATACCTGCATCTAGCATCTTGTCTATTTCATCCTTCACCTTCTTCTTGTACCTTGGGTTCAATCTGTAGGGTCTCTATTGTATTGTCTTGGCTCCAGATTTTAGTGGAATATTCATCTCACTTAAATCACTTGCTATCCATTTCATATAAGAGAGTGTGGTTGGAAAACAATCCTGATATTCCCATGATAAGTCTTCGATCTTCTCAATTGTATCATCGTTCCAATAGTCTCCTATCTGTGCAAACTTAGGATTCTCCATTATCCCAATGATGAATTTCTTTGTTTTTATAGGGTGTGTGTATGTGACAGATAAAATATCTAGCTCTTCTACCATGCGTGTTCCTTCTGTCTCTGGTACCTGCACATTCCTGGAATTGTCTTCCTTGTATTATTCCTCTGTGACATTGTAGCATTCCAATAGCTTCTGGACCATTATCTTGGCTTTGTGCACATTGTCTAATGGTACTTCTTCCATCGATTCTACCATCGATAAGATATTTTTTCGGATGGCCTGTAGTGATTCATGTATGGAGGGGGCTTCATGTTCAAATGAAAATTTTATTTCGAATCTCTGGACCAAACCTTGCCATTCTGTTGTCTCCCTGTGCATATCCAATTCTAAATACCAATTCCTTGCGACTGTATCCAACGTGTGTATGAATCAATGCATCCACTTTGTCTATGATTTTGAGCACCATAAATCTCTACATCTATTTATGTGACTCACTGGGTCTCCCTCTCCTGTGTATTTATGCACACTTTCTGCTTCCTCAGGCCCAAAACGTATATGCATTAGTCTACTGCACTGTGCCCAATCCTCCATCTAGTTGGGGTTGCTTTTAAGGCGACATCTAATGCAAAGAGCCTTTTTTTTTCAGGTACTTGTAACTCAAATGATTTTATAAACATATCAATCTCAGTTAGTCCATCATACCTGGCTGGGTCACATAGCTTTGTGTTAATACAGTGCAAGGATCGGTTTATACGTTCACAACGTCTAGTTGATACTTCATGCATCCTTTTCTACCAATTATCTAGACCATATTTTGAATATGATGCACATGAACTGATACTTCTCCAACTTATCATGCCATCTGTTGTTAGGTTGACATAATCCTCCATCCGCATAGTTAGATTATATAATTTGTCCGTGTGATTTCCTCTTATTGACTCTACTATGGGGAAAATTACCCCTAAACTGGGTCTAAGGAATAGGCAAAGTGATAGCTCCCTTAAAATACTGACTTATCTCTAATCTACCCCAAAAAAATCTAGACTAAGTGATGAGAGAGAGGGAAGATAAGGTTAAGAAGAGCACCTTGAATCCTTATAGTTGATGTAGACCTCTTCCACTTGTTGTTGCCTCTTAGATCATAGATCTCCTCCCAAAGCTGACCTGCAATAGACTAAGAACATGACACAACAACATATACAATATCTAGTAATCACTTAAAATCCTAAATATAGATGTAAATGATCAAATAGATAAGAACATGTACACATAAAGTTTTGGGACAAAGATAATCTCTTTTAGTCATAAACAAGATGAAAGGCTACAACCTTTGCTTGTGGACACCGCTCTATGAATCAAGTCTGGGATCCTATGTCATGAATCCAAGTGCACCAATCCCACATAGAATTATCACAACCAGCATGCCAACATTGGGAGAAGCAAGGGTTGCATAGGAAGAATGGAAGGAGGGGAAAGATGAGGATAAAACTCAGAGCTAGATGCAAAACTTGGGCAATGAGAGGGAAAGGATTTTGGTAGAGTTTTCTTATTCTCTTGTTCATGTGTCTAAATGACTCCCCTATACCTCTTTTTATATGAGAAAAATATGGTTATTTGGTTTGGGGAAGTGCTACAGGGGGTTAAATGGTTAGGAAACCCTTCATAGCCCATAAACTCCACTGAAATATGCACAATTTTATATATTTTTTCATTTTTTGGAGGTAAATGCGGGATAAGTAGCATGCAATAGGCATATGTACGTGGGAAGAATAACTTGCAACACGCGTGTGTACGCAGAATGATAGTCCAAAAAACCGCGTACATTATCCAAAAAATTGTTTTTAGAAGGAAACCTCATCAATATTCTTGGAAAATGATCCAAATGGATGGTCTACGTCTTGGATGCATAGATGTGACATTTTGTGTTAGGTGGCTAGAGAGGTAGTGGAGGTCATTGAATGTAAGGTGGACTAGGTCCACTATATTATTAAATAAGGCCCACTATGGTAATTAGATATAATAAATGGGTAGTTAGATATAATAAATATAAAATGACTTCTTAGAAGGGTTAAGTACCAAATAATTGCATATAGAAACACCACAAAGATTCAAAGAACAATATGCAAAATCTCCTTTATTATTATCAAACCTTTAGGGTAGGGAAACACCATATAATGGATCCTTTTATGGAAGGGATCCTCTCCTATTCACTTGCTTCTTCGAGGGGGAAACCTTCTAATGAGCTTCAACTCAAAATACAATACTTATTTTCATATCCCATTACATTGCTTGAACCCCTTTATATAGTGCTACCATCACCTAAGAACATTCTAGAGGAGGAATCTTCTAGAAGAAAAACCTTCTAAGAATTCCTCTTACATTTATTATATCTAACTACCCATTTATTATATATAACTATCATAGTGGGCCTTATTTAACAATATAGTGGACCTAGTCCACCTTACATTGAATGGCCTCCACTACCTCTCTAGCTACCTAACATTTTGGACTATAACAAACTCTATGTATCTCTTCCCTTCTGATGGGTCCACAGGTGCAGTAACGTTTAGATCCCCAACCTCGAAGATCATCTCTCTCCTTTTCAAGTTAATGATTTTCTAATTATTGACTGCCCATTCCAATCCCATTAAGGTATGTTATGGTTAACTATCATCTGTGATCTCAATAACTCCAACATCTTCCATGCTGTGCACCCCATCTATTTTCATAGGTACTCTCATTAGTCACCCATTCGGGACTATCTTATGTTGATTCATGAGCCTTAACTGAAAATGGGACCATATTAGCTCAGGTTCTCCCATCATCTCCCATGTCTTCTTAGGTAGTACATTTATATCTGATCCTAAGTATATAATAACATTATCCACATCGTACTCCCCAATCTGTGCATTAAACTTGAATTCCCTGTTGGTTCTCTTCCTACACAGTATTTGATTTACCATTCTCTATGTGACAGGGGTGTCCCTTCCTTTTTCACAATGATCAACCATGTTACATAATATTCTGAGCACAGTTCTATCCTTCATTAGTTCTACACAACACTTTAAGAATTTGGTTAGTGTACTTACTTGCGCACTTGACTTTTCAGGTACCGTTGGGTCTTGTATATGAGGCATCAATGATGTTGATGCTCCCCCATGTGGTCCAAGTATTTCCTTTCTTGTGCTCTGATATGTCTCTTTTTCTATTGTGGATTGAATGTTGGTATAGGCCCTGTTGACTTTCTTACCCACTGCTCTAATTTGTTTCCTTGAGTTGTTATATTCACGCCTTTTCGAGCTCCTCCATGAGTAAAAAATATGATTTTTGGTCCTTCACTACGCCTTTCGATTGATATCATCTGCACATTCTGATTCCAATGTTGATTCTGGTTTGGGTTGCCTCTAGCTTGCCATTTTGCAACTAGTTGGGTATAGTGCTCCGTTGCGTGATCTAGTGCTCTACAATATGTGCATGCGGTACAAGGGTTTTGAAAATATTGGGAAAAGTGTCCAGGTTGATTACAATTATAATAGATAATTGGTCCTCATCCTCCTCTACCAAAATTCCCTCCACCTCGATCTTTGCCAAAAATTTCTCTATTCCCCTGATTAAAACCTCGATGACCGTTATAATGCACACTATTTCCATCTGCACCGGTATTCACTTCCTAGATCCTATACATATTCGATGTGCACTCTCTTAGTAAGTCGAACGTACGACAATCCTTCTCTTCATGCCCTACCGACTTGCAAAAATTGTAAAACAAATTCTTTGGAATACTCTAATATTTATGTAGTAATGGACACTCAGTGGGATGATGGCCCCATTTCTTACAGATCTCACAGTATCCTCCTCCGAGTAGTGGATTCGATGTTTTAGCTGCCAAACACTACGCGAATGGTGGGCATTCATCCTTTTTATGACCTTTCGTCTTGCACTTCGTGCACCAAACCTGTTCTTGTTTTTCCCTTCCCTTGGTAAGATTGGATAACTAGATTGTTAATGCAACCAACTGCGTCTGAACCTGTGTCATTCCTCCCATGTCTCCTGTCGGTGATGCTTCTAGTTTCATTGCAATCTCTAGCACCCCGGGTTGCGATGTAACCTTCTTTTGAATGGGGGGCCTCTAAATGAGTGGTAGAAGTCCAAAAATAAACAACTCTTAATGTCGTTGATACATAATTTGTAATGTTAGTCTCCCCATTACATCCTTAAAGCATTGATCGTAATCCCATACAGACGTTGTTTGTACCTATTTTATCTCTTTTAGCTTGGTGATGGATAGTGATTCTAACTTTAGATTTTTGAACTCCTTCAATAACACTTTCTTTATATCTGCTAAGGTCATGGTCTGTCCTGTAGGCGTGATGCTATGTAATTTCATATACAATGCTAACACATGACCTCTAAATATTGTTGCTAACTGCACAATTTTTATGACATCATCTTGTATGTTTTTAGTGGCCCAAACTGTTTCGCAGAAAAAAAAATGTTGTTCTGGATCCTCTGATCCTACCCCATTTAATTCAGGAAGTCTAAGTGTATTATCTATTCTCGCCATGTTGGTTTATGTATTCCCTCCTCTCACTGATGTTGGTGGACTTTGATTTTGACTCTGCATACTACTCCCATTATTTTGACTACTACTAGTCTACACTCCTTGACTAACTATGATAAATTTTGACAAGTCTTCAACTGTTATTCGTGACTATGGTGATGCACATGGGGTCATGGATTCAATACACGATCCTTTCTGAGTAGGAATTACAGGTTCCTCTATTACTAGGCTGGACTGAGACTCTTCTTCTTTTCCTCCTCCATATGGTATCTCCATAATTCAAACTTGTTCGCAAGGTTTTGCTTCTTTCGTCTCATCGTGCTTCTCTTCTCTCCCATCCTCAATATTTTTCCTCTTATACCTTCTTCCTCCGTGCAATTCTCCAAAATCATACTCTTCCTATGGTATTCTTCCTTCTTGCATCTTTAGTCTCTTCCTTCTTCGTTTATTTCTTCCTTCTCTCAGACGATTCCCATGTCATCCTCTGGCTCTGCTTATGTCCATGAAGCCCCTTTAACCGTCATAATTCATAATCATCACGTTTTTTTCACATAACAACAAATTTATCCACATATTTAATGATTTCAAGAACCTTTCGCATGGTCCTTTGAAAAAATTCTTTCTGCAACATTGTATAATTGAATGCAATCTACTCAAATTCTGTAACATAACCCCCTAATACACTATTTAACAAAAAATCAATTGCTTGAGTAGTTGGGTTACTTATCGAATTCAACTGTTTTACCAATTCAGGAGTCCAATTCTTTGGCGTTGCAACACTAAACCTTCATGTGTTCTCAACCAATCTATCTAGCCACTCCATCATAATTTCTGGGAATTCACCAAAGAAAATTTCATGCAAGTCCATGAATGCATACTTTTGCATCCATTACTTGTCACTCATCTGAGGATTCCTTTTCCCTTGTCACATGAATTCTTGTTCTTTTTGTTCCAACCAGTTAGTGATTTCCTTCTTAATCAGTCTCCAAAAAATTCCCTTAATCACAATTTCTCAGTCCCATCAACATAACCATTTGTTGGGATAAAATGGTCTATGCATGGGTTGTAAGACCCAAGGTTTTGTTAAATTATGACCAACAAACCCTCAAGACACCAGACCTTTTGGCATCACCTGCTTGTGCAGATGATGTCTCACCCAATGTATCTATTAGGAATGAAAGAACCAGGTTTTTGCAGTAGTAAGGGAAAGGGAGGCCGATGCGTGAATCAATGTTCCTTATCCTAGCTTATGTATCCTCTTAATTATTGGAACCATTTATGAATATTGCATCATAACCAATCCATACACTAAATCTAGTCTATGAAGTATACCGACATCATTCATAACCACACATAAACAAGTAAAGAACACAAGATGCAATATTATCTCTCAAACTCTATCTTTATTGATCCTATCAACTGATTACATTCATGGTTCTTACATAATCTCAACCTTTACGGATTCTACCCATTCTCTCTAGTCCACTAGCTCTCTCACTCCTTATTCATTGCTATCTCTCTCTTTTCACCCTACCCATTACATATTTATACCCAAAATTTAGGGTTTAGATCCCTATTCTTATTTATCCCAAAATAACCCATTACAATGCATGGTATGGCGAGCTTCAGTTAACTGGTTGTTTTCCTTATTTTACTTCTCGTTCTTTATAAAATTTTCTGGTGTTCTTCTATTTATGGGAAGTTGAACTGCCATCCTTTGCGCTTCCTTCTCTCACTCATTTTCTTTATCCTTTTGTCTGTGCATTGTCTCCATCCTACGCATTTTCTGTCCTTCTATGCCCTTCTGTGTGGTTTCTTCCTTCTACGCGATTTCCTCCTTCTGTGCGCTTTCTTCCTTCTGTGCCCTTTCTTCATACTTAGGTTTTTCTCCAAAATTATATCCAAAACTTCTTGTCGAACATCACTCATATTTTTGCATTTGACCATTTCTACCCTATATGATCTTCACGTGACATATATACATTAAAATGGTTGATTCCCATGTTGTGATGATTACTTAGGGTAGATATTGTGGTTTCCTAACTTGTGTAGTTTACCAAGTTTCCTACTAGAATTGTAATCTATATGACTACTGGAATAGTATGCATATTCTGGTTCCTGTAGTACTACTGGAATACTTGTAGCATCTTGTTTCCAGAAAACACATTTTGTGCATGATTTCTGAGCATATGAGGACGAATATCAAAATTCTAAAACATGGGTTTTGTGTAGAATGCCCCAATTTCGGCGAATTATGTGTAAATTTTCAAAACAAGAAACAATTTGGGAGATATGGGTGGATCTTTTAGATATTTTTTTTAAGAAATCCTGTAAACACTTGAATTATTGTAGTTGCACCTCTTTTGGATGAATTTTGGAATATTGGTTTTTACAATCAAGTTGTTGTGCTTCTAGTTTCCTTAATCAATTTTGTGTTGGTTGTAGATCAATGTATTCGGGATCCAGTATCACTTTGTTGTAACCATTTCCTTTCTATGAGATGTAATCTACATGTATAAATGTAAGGAGGATCCATGTAATTAAGGGGAGGAAAAGGTGGATCATTGTAATCTTTGGAGAATTATGAATAAAGAACTTGTTGCAGATCAAAAGCTCTCCATTGTAGTCTTTCTTGGTTGTATGCCAAGGGAGGCAGGGCCCCGTTCCTCTGGTATATGCTTCCCAATAGTTTCCTTTTTGTTGTGTGATTTTATTCAATTCCTGCAATTTAGTTATGTGTTATGGTTTCATAAGTTGATTCAAGTATTGTTATGATTCTTGTAATGTGTGATCCACACTGATGCTTGTTAGTAGAAACATCATGCTTTAACATTAGTAATGACTTGGTGATTCTCTTATTAGAAAATATGCATTTCATTTTTATGCAATTTATGTTCATCAATGTTACTACTCAATGACTTCTCATGATTGAATGAGAGGTGTGACTCCATGAATCGGTTCTCATTTCACTGTAGGTTGTTTATTAGGCTCACGAGAAATATTGAGATTGTTTTTCATATACTTTGTCGAGCACTTCAAAAGTTTACTAAATAAGGTTGAAAATTCATGTATCAAATTATTGGCTTATAATTTGACCCACAAACAATATTTCCAACAATCTTCCCCTTTGTCATTGATGGCAACCCTTATTCAATTTTGATACTCCCACTGTATGCAACTTTCCTTGTGTCTGCAATTATTCCTCTGTTTTCAAATTCTCTCCCTTTGGCATCAATGGAAAAGGGATGCTCCCCCTAATATTGTGCTTGCCTTTACTGATGACATCAGAGGTATGCCACTCCCATAAAACATTTTTCTCCTTTGAGGACATCGATAATGTATACATTACTCAGGGTTCTGTTTTCTTTTGCCACTAATATTCCTAAACTTTATTTCCTTATTTCACATCCTTTAGAATGAAATGTGAGGTTGTAAGATTGATCAAACATTTGAATAACACTTAGAATATTGTTTTTTAACCCTTCAACATACAAGACATTCTATGTTTAATATTTCCATTATTAATACTAACAATACCTTTTTCCAACTATCTTTGCAGAACCATTATCCCCAAAGGAAACATTGATTCCTTTATCTTCCTTTAGGGTGAGAAATTTGTTCTGATCCCCTGTCATATATTTTGAACATCCACTATCGATGTAGCACTAGATTTCTTTGTCTTGAGCATACATTTCAAGTCCACATTCTTCCTTCTTTGGTTCTTCTTGCTTCCTTTTCCATACCCTTGTGTATTCTTCTTTATGCTTGGTAAGAACATCTTCTTCCCTATTTTGTTTAGGAGACTTTATTATGCTTCTTCTACAATCATGTTCTATGTACTCATAATTATTGTACTTATAACATTCAATATCATAATCACATAGAGGAGCAAATGAATTGTAGTTTCTTTTTGCAAACCCATGAGAACTTTTGGTTTAACTGCTCACATAATCATCCTTTGAGGTATTTTAAGGACTTGTATTTATGTTTCTCACATGGCCACTTCTTGTATAAGATCTATAATCTATTGCTTTATGACCAAAATTATTGCAAAAAAAAAAATAGCCAAGAAAGAGATTTTTGTACCGGGTTGTGAAAGGCCTTCTTGGTGGAAGAGATCTTCAGAACTCATTCTTGTTATTCTTGTGAGAAGAATAAGGTTTTTGTTGGACATTGTTTCCTTTCTTTTTGTTGTTTTCATTGTTTATGGAGCCTTTGAGAATATTAGCATATATTTTAGGCTTTTCTTCATTTTCCTTTTATGATGGCTTTGTGACCTTAGTGCTTGTATTTCCTTCGAGGGTCTTTTGTTTTTTGTCATAGCCAAGATTTGTCTTGATGAATGATGACCTTTTGTGATTGGGAATATTATCTAATATTTTAATACTTTTTCCAAAATTTAAGCTTCTACTCCACTGATCAATTATTTTCTCTAGTTCCTTTCTTAGAGAAACTATTTCAGCTTCTAGCTTCTCAAAATTTTATTCCTTTTTTTCAGCCGACTTCTCACCACTTCTTCTATCATTTTTTCCTCTTTTAGTTGATTCTCAAGGATGATAATTATCTTCTCTATTTCTTCAAGAACACAATCCTTCTTTTCATGTTTCTGCAATTGCTCCTTCTACTTTATATTCTTTCCCCTGAATCTGTCTATTTTTTCTAAGGAAATAATGAGTTCTGCTTCAAGATTCACTTCCTCTAAATCTGTCTTTTCTTTCTGATTATCTTCATTTTCTTCATCGACAGTTTTTTATTCCATGGTTATGGAGAGAGATTCTTCTCCATCATCACTATCTTCCCTTTCTTTTCATTTTCCAATTCCTCCTTTTAGCTTTCTCCCAAATTGTGCTTCTTCTGTCTCTGATTCATAGCTAGAACAATCACCAGACCTCTCTTCATAAATGATTTGTAGATTGTCCCAAATTTGTTTAGATGATGTACATTGCATTACCTTGAGAGTCTCAAAATCCGATAGGCCACTCAAGATGAAATATATTTCTTTTGGATTTTGTTCACTTGACTCCTTCCCAACTTCATTTGTATAACCTATTGTGACTGATTCCTAGATACTAAACCCAAGGGCCATCATATATGTCTTCATTATTATACTCCATGATACATAGTTTGTTCCATCAAGCACAGGATATCTTTTTGTAGGGAGACCTTCCTTACAATCAATATGTGCTCAAGATCTTCCTTCCAGTGGTTAAATTGTTTCTAAAGGAAATCACTCTAATACCAATTGTTGGACTTATGATTATACTGAGAGGGGGGGTGAATCAATATAAGATAATTTTTACTTTAATTGAACATTCATCAATCATTCATTAACTTAAAAAAAAAAAAAATATTGTGAACTCAAATCATGGTACACAAAATTTAACTTGGAAACCCTTATGGGAGAAAACTAAAAAAAATTATCTTTATAAATGTTTGTAGGCACCAACCTACCATTACAAATATTATAGGCACCAACCTACTAAATACGCCAATATCCTTAGTTGAGAACCAACTTAGCAAGATATTGTGTAGGCACCAACCTACTGGAGACATTAATCCCCTTAGCTAAGCACCAACTCAACAAGTTGTTATGTAGGCACCAACCTACTAAAGACACCAATCTCCTTAGCTGAGCACCAACTCAATAAGACCTATATAGACAACAATCTAATATCTTGATACACACAATACTTTTGGCTTCACCTGCATGCTTCATACTTCATGGATTTCACAACATCATCATACCCTTAACTTTCATGTTCCAACACCTCTCCTTGCTTCATACCGCATACATAGCTTCAAACACTAGTCATATTTAGCCTTCATTCCCTAGCGAACCTCATAGTATCAATCCCAAAATACAATTATAGATTGCAACATTACAACCTCAAAACAACACACTTTGCAACAACATAGACCTTAGTCCTTCATAGTGCACCCTTAAAACTACAAAAACTCCTCTTGTGCACCTTTAGACCCCAAAAAGACTCACCATCTCCTCTTTCACACCTCAAATCTCTTATGTGTACCTCTGAATTGATCTTCTTTCTTGGATTCTCTTTCAATACACACATCTATCCTATATTTATAGTGTTTTTCTGTTCACTTTTAGGGCCGACTTGTAAAAACTGGCTGGGCCAACCTAGATTTTCTAAATAGGTTGTTTGACAGAAAAATTTATTTCTCTTGTTTCCTAAGGAGTTATAGGGAGTGCCATATATCGTTAGAAAGGTCTCAGAATAAGATTTCCAACCATGTAACTAATGATCCCATTTGAGATAGAAATTTATATTAAAAATGCCTTCAAATACAGGGTATCCAAATTGAGCATCACAAATCCAAAAACAATATTAACAAAGTTACCAAATTAACGAGAACTGTGACCTCAAAATGAGAGCTCTAGCCCTTAAAACCCATTTTTTTGCATAAAAAACATGAAACTCAACCCCCAAATCAAAAAGTGGTGCTACCGGTAAACAAGGTCAAAATTACAACATTTTTCAAGCATGGCCTTCAAAACTCATACAATAGCTTAGAAAAACCTTAAAATCAACACCCAAATAAAAACGTGGTGCTACTAGTAGCACTATTTTTTCTAATTGGGTCAAAATTACAACCATTTTCAAACTTACAACCATTTTCAAGCATGGCCTTAAAAACTCATATAATAGCTCAAAAAAACCTTAAAATCAACACCTAAATAAAAAAATGATGTTATCTAAAACAAAATGTTTTTTTCTAAACGTTAAAATTATAGCCAATTATGACCTAATTGAAACTGTGGCCTTGACAACAAATCCCTATGCAAATAAAAAACCCAAAATTGGATCCTAAATGGTCATTTGAAAATTTATTCACTAACTTTTTTCTTAATTTACGTTAAAAAATAAATAAAAGGAGCAGAAAATCTTCACAATTCTTTTTTAAATTGAAGAAAAAGACACATTTAAAAAAATATATTCAACCTCCCCAAAAAGACAAATAAAAAGAAATGAAAAAAAATTAAAATTTCCACAGAAAACAATAATTTAAAATATACTTAAAACGTTATAAAAAAACTTAAAAAAACTAAAAAATATATATTAAAAATCCCTCACCTAAAACTTTATATTAAAAAAAAAAACCAAAAGAATACTTAAAAAAAAAACTAAAAAACAAAGGAACTTCAAAAAAATATATTACAAATCCCTAAACTAAAACTTCATATTAAAAAAGTCATATATATATATATATATATATATATATATATATATAATTTTATTTTTATTTTATTTTATTTATTTATTTATTTTTAATAAAATATTATATTTATTTTTTTTATTTTTTTCACTATTTTTTTAAAATTTAAAATTTTAGGTTTATTATTTTAGTGTTCATATATATAAAGTTTTTCATTGATAAATTTGTTTTTTTATTTTTTATTTTTTA
>ML781510.1:166459-184095 GCA_009831015.1 Picea engelmannii
TTAAATAGTCATGTTCTTCAATAATTCATAACATCTTTCTTTACTAATTCATAACATGATTCCTTACTAATTTATAGCATAATAGGTTAGCGGGTTTCTTTAGATGAAAACAATTTTTTTGCATGTTTCTTATAATTAAACAACTAGGTTTTTTCATTATCCTTATATGCTCACTATTCATGTAATCTCACTATTCGTGTAATCCCAGTGAGTATAAATGCCTTTATTGAACAAGGTAATTAATAGTATTTATGTTTTGGAAATTATCTTGTCATGTTGGCTTTGTCTAACTGTAAACAATGGAAGAATCTAATTGTAATTTTTTCCAGTAGAAAATTAACTTAATTATATTAGAAAATAATTTGTTTACATCTTTCAATACACTGCAGGGATAATTACATAAGCCAAAAATTGCCACCTAGATCCATGATACAAACTTTCCAAAAAAGTACAAGGCCTATCCTTTCACAAAGGTGACCAAAACAAAACAAACGACCAAGTCTCTAATACAAAGATCAAAACTCTATCTCAAAAAATGTACTTTCAAAGAATCTGAAAAACTATAGGCCTCCAAACACTAAAAGATCTAATGGATTCTAAAAATTTCCCTGGGTCCTTCAACCTCATTAGACCAGCAAAAAAAGGAAATAATTCCTTCTGGCTCGCCTAGTGCCTACTTTGCGAGATGACCAACTACTGTGTTGAAGTTCCTATAGATGTGATGAAAACTAATAGACTGGAAAAACTTGATTAAGTCTTTAATTCTGGTTTTCTAGCCTTCAAATGCACACACCTGGAGTCTTCTCTTGTTTGACAGCTAGTCTGCTAATTATAGATTCATAAACTTCTTATATTCCATTTAAAAGTAGACATCGACAATGTTCAAGGATAAATGATGAAGATCCCCGACCCTCAGGCCAAGATCCGCTCATGATCATTCTAAAATTCCCTTGAGTTGAAATGGATCCTTTGATTCCCGCTGGAACCTCCAACGAATCCACAGGTCCTTTGTAAAAACTCTCCCTATGTAACTTGACACCAGGTGCGAGCTTTTCCTTCTCAAAGTGATCACGACCTTGTCTTAACGTAAGCATCTTTTGAAACTCGCATGTTCGCGAGTTGAAGACCCTTAACTTTTCTTTACCAAACACCGATACTCGAGGTGCGATGGGGTATGGCTCCTTTCCTTGTCAGTTCCCTCCACACGTAACCATCGACTAGGGCTAAGTACTAGCGCCTCTCGCAACTCACAATCTCGCGAGTTGGAGTTTTGAGCCTTTGTGCTCCTCCTTTGCGAAAACCCAAGAGGTGATGGATCAACTATGGGTTGACTCCTTCAATGCGGCGAGTATATGCCACCTGTCATCGCTTACACCTTTCTCAAGGGGTTAGTTATTCACGCCACTTGTCAACCTTGCGGTCCCCACTTGACGGATGTGTCGCGCATTCACACGAGCCCTCGGCTCTCGGCACTTCGCGATATCACTCATTGAAAAGAACCTCTTTCAACCCTCGAGTCTTCGATACGCGATAGCTCTATGGGGTTCTGATCCAATGGTTCTCACGTACCTTGGATCCAATGATTGTTCCTACTCCTTGCTACTCATAAGTTCGCACAACCAAAGAGTTTGGTTTGCCCTCCGGACTCATGAACCCTGATTTGCCGAAAAGATCCTGACGGCTCCACTATCACGATCAACGGTCCACATTGAGTCTTACCTCCCAAAGGGTGGATTCATCCAACACTTAACCTCCTTGCAGCTTCGCTGAATCTCACGGTCCTTGTGACTTCGCGAGTTCTCCAAAGAGAATTTCAACCGCTCGTTTCTTCCTTGTTTGAACTTGGCTTCTGTAAAGCAACTTCACTTAGTCTCCCTTTTAACACTTTAAAGGTGTTAACCCTCCTGAGCTTTCTCTTGCAAACTCAAGTCTATCAAAAGGACTCCTGCACGCACTCCTTGCAACAAACTTCCAAATAACCCCTGGTTATTTGATTTCTCGACCCTGTGCACTCTTTGCAGTAGTGGTCCTTCAATCTTTTCATTAGGTAATACTTCTAAGGCTTCGAATAGCCTGTGCACACCTTGCACGACTTCTGTGATTCACCTGCACTTCTGCTGGAATGAGAACAATGGTATCCTTCTTGAGCTTTCTGAGATAAAACTCAGAACCCTTATCAATGCACACCTTGCAGACATTTCATTGCACTCCTTGCAAGAACTTCTCTCACTCAGGAAGAGAAACAATTGAAACTCATTCTCTCTCTCTCTCAGACTTCAAACATTCAACATGAAATCATACATTCAACCTAGTATTAAAGAAAATGCATAACAAAGAGAATAAAACTACTGTAGGCATACCATTCACCATGTATAAACATAAAACATCATAAACCATGAAATCTAATTCAAAGCTTCTTGTATTAATTCAATCTCCTGCACATGGGTCTTTCTTTACACTCTCTGCTATAGCTCTATGCTAATGTTCTAATGATACAATCGTACAACAATACAAAGGTGAGGGTGTCTATATCTGTTTTCCCTCCTGCTCTTCTAAACTATCTAATCTATAATTCAAATCTACCTACTTTCATTAATTGGGCTTAAATGCCTTTTACATTGACAGATGAGAGAAAATATCTCATGATCTGTTTACAACAGCCAGATATAAATGCAAGTACACTTCTAGATACTACATTAATATCCGCTTCTTCATATTTCAAAAAAATTTCAAAACGTGGAAAATGTGTGTTGCGCTTTTCCCATCTGGCTTTTTCTTTCACTCTCTCTTGGCTGCTGGCGATACTCCTGCATCATACTCCCTCACTTGAAAATTTTCATGAACTCCTATTCATGAGCTCTTGCATGGTCTATCCATGCTTCTGAGTTTCTACTTCATCTTCCCAACTGGCATCTTCAACTGGATGCCCCTTCCATTTGACCAAGTATTCAAAATACTCCTTTCTCCTGGTCTTTTTTCTAATCCTCTTGTCAATTATGCTTTCCATCTGTGGCTTTTCAACGACAGGCATTTGTTTTGTCCATTGAATTTTTTTCTGTTCATCTTCTGCTCCTGCTTCTTCAACTTTGTAAGGTTAGAAATCCACAACATTGAATACCGGTGAGATTCTAACCCCATCGGGTAATTCAATCTCATATGCGTTTGCCCCAAATTTATTTATGACTTGCACGGTCCAATCTTTTTCATTTTCAGTTTGTTATATGTTCCCCTTGGGAACCTTTCCATCCTCAGATGTGCAAGAACCAGATCACCAATTTCAAATTGAAGTTCTCTCCTATGTTGATCTTCTATGCACTTGTATTCTTGATTTGAATTCTGCAACCGCTCCTTAACTCGGCTGTGAAGCTCCTTTATTGCTTCTGCAAAGTCCTCTGCACTAGCACTTTTGAATTCATTTTGTTTTGAATCTTTCAATTCAGAAACTCCCCTTGGCTGTATTCCATATATAATCTGGAATGGACTCTGCCTTGTGCTTCTGTTAAGCGAATCATTATAAGAAAATTTCACCTGTGGAAGAATGTGATCCCACTGACTGTGGTGTTCAGTCACTAAGCTCCTCAACAAATCTCCCAAGCTCCTATTTATGACCTATGTATGTCCATCCGTCAGAGGATGATATGTTGAGCTAAAAGACAAACTTGTCCCTAACTTCTTCCACAAAGTCTTCCAGAAATGTCGAACGAACTTGGTATCCTGGTCAGAAACGATACTCCTTGGCAAACCATGAAGTCTGACGACTTCTTTGAAAAATAGGTTCACAATATGAGTTGCATCACTGGTTTTCTGGCATGGTATGAAATGTGCCATATTGGAAAATATGTCGACTACCACAAAGATCGAATAATAGCCTCTCTGTGTTCTTGGCCGTCCCAATATTAAATCCATGCTCACTACGTCCCATGGCCTTTCTTGTATGGGTAATGGTTGATATAACCCTGTGTTCTACCTTTTCCCTTTTGTGTGCTGACAAATTCTGCATTTGTCCACAAATTTCTTAACATCTGTCCTCATCCTTGGAAAAAAATATGAGCCATTCAATTTTGAGAACGTCTTATCATGACCAAAGTGTTCGGCCAATCCTCCGCTGTGTTTTTCCTTCAGCAGATTCTCCCTCATGGAGCATTTTGGAATACATAGTTGATTTCCCTTGAATAATAATCCACCTTGGATCATATACTCGTTCCATTGGCTTCTGTCCCTGAGAATTGGATTCTTAGATGCTTCATATGCTTCCTTAAAATCTAGGTCATCCCTGTACATTTCTTTGAGGCTATCAAAACCTAAAGTCTTGACTTTGAATTCCTGCATAAGCAAACATTCCCTGCTCAAAGCATCAATAACTTTGTTAGCAGTTCCAAAAATATGCTTAATCACAAAAGTAAAATTTTGCATGAATTCAACCCATTTAGCATGCTTTTGGTTCAGCTTCTCTTGTTGAGTCACAAATTGTAATGTGTGATTATCACTGTACAAAACAAACTCTTTGGGAACCAAATAATGTCTCCATTTCTTTAGCATTTGTATGACTGCATAGAATTATTTTTCATATGTTGAGTACTTGATCTTTGCTTCATTCAATTTTTCACTGAAATATGCGATCTCCCGATCGTCTTAGCTCAAGACAGCTCCAATTGCAAATCCACTCGCATCACACCTGACCTGGAATGTCTTGTTAAAGTCTAGCAAAACTAGAATTGGCTGCTTAGTGATCTTTTTCTTTAGTAGGTTGAAACTCTTCTCTGCTTCTTCTATCCAGTGAAAATATTTGTGTCTTTTCTTCACCGTATCCATCATTGGTGCGCTAATTCCACTAAAATTTCAGATGAATTTCCTGTAGAAACTAGCCAAACCATGGAAGCTTCGAACTTCAAACACATTTTTCGGCGATGGCAAATTCTTAATCGCATTTACCTTTTCCAGATCCATTTTCAGCTCATTTGCAGAGATAACAAAACCCAAATAAATGAGTTCTTTCCTCTTAAATGATGATTTCTTCACATTAATCACCAATTTCTCTTGCTATAATCTCCTCATTACGACAACTAAATGATTTAAGTGCTCTTCTTTTGTCTTGCTGAAAATTAATATATCATCAAGATATACAATGATGAATTTCCCTATGAAATCCTTCAGGACTTTGTTCATCAATCTCATGAAAGTATTGGGTGCATTTTTTAAGCCAAATGGCATAACAAGCCATTCATACATCACCTCATTCATTTTGAATGATGTCTTCCATTCATCACCTTCTCTCATTCGAATTTGATGATACCCACTTTTCAAATCAATCTTTGAAAAAAAATTTGCTCTACTCAAGCAATCCATCAAGTCGTCCATCCTTGGCAATGGAAATCTGTATATGATGGTAATCTTATTGATTGACCTTGAGTCTATACACATCTTCCAACCTCCGTCTTTCTTTGGGCTGAGCACTGTCGGAACAACACATGGACTCAAGCTCTCTCGAATTAATCCTTTGTCCATTAAGTCCTGGACCTGTCTCTTGACTTCTTCATTTTCCTATGGAATCAACCTGTACATGGATTTGTTTGGAAAACTGGCTTTAGGTATAAGATCGATATGATGGTTTATACTCCTGATAGGTGGAAACGAACAAGGTCGTTCGTCCACTACTATATCGGTAAACTCTTCCAGCAACTCTTGGATTTCTTCTGGTAAATCATCTATCCTTGTACTGGTCAAAACAATTTTAGGCTTTCTGACCACAATAAATTGTGTGTCTTCCTTCTTCTTAACCTTATTAAGAAGTTCCTTCCCACTCATGAGAAGTACAGTGTTTCTCACCTCTGTTTTCACCTCTTTATCCTTAATTGGCAACAACATGTGAGTCCTACCATTTTTTTCCAGGGTGTATGTGTTCTTTCTCCCATCATGAACTACGTTTCTATCATATTTCCATGGTCTACCCATCAATAGATGACAAACATCCATGGGAATGACATCGCATAATATTTCATCCTTATATCCTCCTATTTTAAACTCAACTAAACATTGTTTAGTGACATTTACCTGATGTCCTTTTTGTAGCCATGAAACTCTATATGGGCTTGGATGTACAACAGTCTCCAGCTCCAGCTTTTCTACCATCTTTGTAGATTCGAGATTGTCTGTGCTACCGATGTCCACTATGACCTTACATACCCTATCTTTGGTTTTGTAAGCAGTCCGAAACAGACTGTTTCTTTGGGCTGGGTTCTCTGCCTCTTTCTCCGGCTTCAAGAGAACTTTCCTCATCATTAAAGATCTTCCACCCTCAGCGTCTTATGCCTCAATATTCCATCCTTGAGCTTCAGCAATGTGAGTTTCACCACCATATTTCTTCTTATCTGGACACTCATAGGACTTATGTCCAATTTTTCCATAGACAATGCACTTCACTTCACCTCCTCTGCCTCTTCCTCTTCCTCTAGCTCGAGGAAAAGTATTTCTATCAGCATACTTCCCTCTCTGTGAGCTTCCTCCTCTCTCATGTTGAGTTTGAGGTTTCTTTCCCTCTTATTTAGTCTTCTAAGTCCTATCTTGGGCAATTGTTTTGCCTTTGGATTGACTTCTACCTCGGCCTCTTTGACCTTGCTTCCAGCTCAACTTTTCTTCAACCTTCAGAGCCATCTGATAAGCATCTTCCACAGTCTGAATGGTCATCATGATCATTTCATCTTGAATGTCATATCGCAGACTATTCATGTACCTGGAAACCTTTTCATCATCGCTTTCCCGATGACCTTCTCTGATGTTTATCTTGTAGAATTCTTCAATGTATTCTTTCACTGACATCAGCTTCTGTCTCAAATTCTGCATCATCTGAAACATAGTGATTTGATAATCCTTGGGTATGAATTTGGCTTTCATCTTTGCAACCATTCTATCCCAGCTCTTGATTTTATGCTTTCCCTTGCAGCGTCTGTCTGCCTGCAGTTCATCCCACCATAGTGCTACATGCCCTTTAAGTCTAGTGACAACATGTTTGACTTTCTTATCTTCCTCGACATCCTCATAGTCGAAGTATTTGTCTAGAGCTCTAATCCATTCTAGAAGTTCTTCAACATCTAAGTTTCCTTCATACACTGGAATGTCCATTTTTCCTCGACTTCTTCTCCTTCGTTTCCAGCTTCATTTTCACTTTCAGCCTCGCTGATATCCCCAACATCCACTGTTAACCTTTGTGTTGTCTCCATGTCATCAAGCCTAGCACGTAATTCGTGCATTTCTCTTTCAACTGCTGGATCAGGAATTGGCATTGGCCTGTCTCTTCTTCTTGGCAGCATGGCTATAAAATGTTCCTCTTTTCTCTGCTACAGAAAGCAAAGAACTTTTTCTATGCTTTGATACCACGCTTGATGCAGATCCCCGACCCTCGGGCCAAGATTCGCTCAAGATTGTTCTAAAATTCCCTTGAGCCGAAATGGCTCCTTTGATTCCCACTGGAACCTCCAACGAATCCACAGGTCCTTTGTAAAAAATCTCCCTATGTAACTTGACACCAGGTGTGAGATTTTCCTTCTCCAAGCGATCATGACCTTGTCTTAACACAAGCGTCTTTCACAACTCGTGTGTTCGCGAGTCGAAGACCCTCAACTTTGCTTCACCTAACGCCGATACCCGAGGTGCGATGGGGTATGGCTCCTTTCCTTGTCAGTGCCCTCCACGCGTAACTGTCAGCTAGGGCTAAGTACTAGCACCTCTCACAACTCTCAATCTCGTGAGCTGGAGTGTTGAGCCTTCATGCTCCTCCTTTGTGAAAACCCGAGAGGCGATGGGTCAACTATGGGTTGACTCCTTCAATGCGGCGAGTACATGCCACCTATCACAGCTTACACCTTTCTCAAGGGGTTAGTTATTCATGCCACCTATCAACCTTGCGGTCCCCACTTGATGAATGTGCCGCACATTCACACAAGCCCTTGGCTCTCGGCACTTTGTGATCTCTCTCATTGAAAAGAACCTCTTTCAACCCTCGAGTCTCCGATACATGATAGCTCTGCGGGGTTCTGATCCAACGGCTCTCCCATACCTTGGATCCAATGGTTGTTCCTACTCCTCACTACTCGGAAGTTCATGCAACCAAAGAATTTGGTCTTCCCTCCAGAATCACGAACTCCAATTTTCCGAAATGATCCTGACGGCTCCACTATCATGATCAATGATCCACATTGAGTCTTACCTCTAGAAGGGTGGATTCATCCAACACTTAACCTCCTTGCAGATTCACTGAATATCATGGTCCTCGCGACTTCGTGAGTTCTCCAAAGAGAATTTCAACCGCTCCTTTCTTCCTTGAAGACTTCTACGAAATGAACCACTGTTCCTTGTCTGAACTTGGCTTCTGTAAAGCAACTTCGCTCCATCTCCTTTTTAACACTTCAAAGGAACTAATCCTCTTGAGATTTCTCTTGCAAACTCAAGTCTCTCAAAAGGACTCCTACAAACATTCCTTGTGGAAAACTTCCAAATAACCCCTGGTTATTTGATTTCTCGACCCTGTGCACTCTTTGCAGTAGTGGTCCTTCAATCTTTTACTTAGGTAATACTTCTAAGGCTTCGAATAGTCTGCGCACACCTTGCACGACTTCTATGCTTCACTTGCACTTCTGCTGGAATGAGAACAACAGTATCCTTCCTGAGCTTTTTGAGATAAAAATCAGAACCTTTGTCAACGCACACCTTGCAGACGTTTCACTGCACTCCTTGCAAGAACTTCTCTCACTCAGCAAGAGAAACAATTGAAACTCTTTCTCTCTCTCTCTCATACTTCAAACATTCAACATGAAATCTTACATTCAAACCAGTATTAAAGAAAATGCATAACAGAGAGAGTAAAACAATTGTAGGCATACCATTCACCATGTAGAAATAGAAAACATCATAACACCATGAAATATGATTCAAAGTTTCTTGTATTAATTCAAGCTCCTGCACATGGGTCTTTCTCTACAACTCTCTGCTACAACTCTATGCTAATATTCTAATGATACAATCATACAACAATACAAAGGTGAGGGTGTCTATATCCATTTCCCCTCCTGCTCTTCTAAACTGTCTAATCTATATTCAAATCTACCTACTTTCATTAATTGGGCTTAAATGCCTTTTACATTGACAGATGACAGCAAATCGCTAACGAACTGTTTACAATAGCCAGATATAAATGCAAGTACACTTCTAGCTACTACATTAATATCCTCTTCTTAATCTTTCAAAAACATTTCAAAACGTGGAAAATGTGTGCTGCGCTTTTCCCAGCTGGCTTTTTCTTTCATGCTTACTTGGCTGCTGGTGATTCTCCTGCATCAATAAACATGGTCTATCATCTGCGTGGACTAGTAGGGGATATAGTTTTGTCTATACAATTGTACATTTGTAGGTTGTACCATCTCGCACACAAATTATGCTATAATGAACCACGAAAAACATTATGGAAATCAATATCAACATTAGTGGTTACTAGGTCCAAAGGAGCCAATTCACTCTCCAAGATGTCTCCTATTCTCAGTTCCAAGAAGTGCTATTTTATTAGGTTGCTTACGTTGGATACTGTATCTCATATGCTTTGTAGCTATGACAAACATAGAAGGTTCAATGTGCACTTGTGGGTTTTTATGTAGATCTTTTGAAATGTGTTTTGATAAAGCTCCTTGGGTACTTGTAGGAATACCTAGTGTTGGTATTATCCCTTTTCATAATACTTAAAATTTGCGATTGACAAGTCAAAATATCCCCTAAATATTTCATCAATGTTGCACAACTCATTGTTTTTGGTTTAAACATATTTTTTCTCTTAAATGCTTCAACATTGTTGCACAACTCATTGTTTATAATTTAAACATATTTTATTTTTATTTTGTAAAATCATGCTAATCAATAACCTTATTTAATTCCTTAATCACTCACTTATCAATACTTTCATTTATGATACTATGAGATCATGGTTTTCCTCTTCATCCCCTTCACCAATTGTTGTGTCATTGCTCAACAACTTCAAAAGTGTTGCACTCGAGTAATAATGCTAGTGGCAATGCAAAGTGTGATAATAATGCTGGGAATTATGTAGAATCTAGTAATAACATTGAGCCCACCACAAGAGAAATCAATGAGTGATTAAGGAATTAAATAAGGTGGAACACCATGGGGAATCAAATGGACACTCTATTACTGTACATATCTCCCCTCTTTGCATTCAGATGGTTGCAAAAGGCCATCTCTGATAAGAGATTATGTATAGTGTAGAGCATATCTAGCCATCTAGATAGTGACTTGATGCTCATAACCTTAGGGTTGGTAGGGTCATAAAGGACATGATGTCGAGGATGTTAAGTGCACTCTCCCTTGAAATATTGTGTATCTTTTTTGCCACAAAATTTTGGAAAAATCTATTTTCTTTCATGAACATAGAAAACCAATAGTAGGAGTGTACTTATAGTATATGTTTCCTAATAATCCAATCCATTTTGTAGGAAGAGGCATTCTAGACTCGACATAAAATTGTTGTTTTTTGTGATTATGGTATGACTCAATGTAAGCATTTATTTCCTTGTTTGATTGTCATAAATCCCTACATGATTTGACCCACATTCCTACAATCTTTCACATAACATATCAATGTAATTAATAACGTCGACCAAATCACCTATAATCATGAAGAGTCATTGCAATGGATTTACTCACTTAGTTGTGGCTCTCAATGATCTTTGAAATAGCTTATAAAATCAATTTGCTCGAGAAAATAATCCACATTTATGAAGGAACACAATGAAATACATAAATACACATAAACACAGAGATGCAGTGGAAGTAAAACTTCATTTCATTAACAACAAATGACTGAAATATGCTTACAGACATAATGGAAATAAAATAGCTCAGGTGCTGGTAGCTTATCTCTGAGAAGAGATGTGGTGGCTTCTGGCCTCTAAACTCTATGTTACAATGAGGTTAGAAGGCATATATATTATTGAGAAACAATGGAAAACCCTAAACATCCAAAAACCTAACCCTAGGAGATGAAACACCAGAATATGGGCCCCGTTGGGGTAAATTGGTACATCAATTTCTCGGGGGCGTAACTTTGGCATACTATCTCCCTTTGACGCACATGATACATCGTTAGAAATATCTATCCAAGGAATACACTGCTGACAATGAATATCAAGTCCGGAACAGACTCATATTCGTCGGTGCATTCATGCCCAAAAAACGTCGTTTAGGGCCTCAAAACGGCTTTGGAAGTTCAGTACCCGAAAAACTGCCAAAAATAGTAAATTGTGCTACAATTAAGGAAAATGAAAGAAAAAATGGTGTGGGTCCAAGTGGAATAGGTGGGTGGCCACCAATATCCACCTGAATCATTCCTCCCCCCTTAGGAAGCAATGGTCCCCATTGCGTTGAGTTCTTCCATGAGATGAGGAAACTTCTGCTGAACGTGGTCCTTGGTGAGCCACTTGCCCTGGTAGAGGAGTTGGCCTGCTTTGACAACTCGATATAGTTGGATCCTCGGTTGGTGGGTGTTCTTGACCTGTGTGTCCATAATTTGATTAGTTGTGTCTTGTTCCATGCAATCTGGGTTTAACTTTGTTGGTGTGAGTTGTTCTTCCATGTCGTATGTGTCCAGTAGAGGTGGAAAGTAGGGCTGAAGGCGGTCCACATTGAACACTAGGTGCAGAACAAGGAATGGTGGAATATCGAGCTCAAAGGAATTGACCACTATAGCCTTACTGATGGTGTATGGCCCATATCAGAGTGGGTAAATCTTGCAGTAGGGTCCAGTGAGGTGCTCCTTTTGCAAATGTAGCCACAATTTTTCGCCCACCTCGAAGTTCTGTGGCACCCGATGTTGATCATGTCGCTACTTGTACTTAGCATTGGCTATGTCCAAGATGCCACGAACCTGTTGGCGAATGTGATGAATGCACTCAATGAAGTTGTTTTTCTTGTCAGCCTTAGATTGGACATGGGCTGAATCTACCTGAGTAGCCACAAATGGCATGGCTATGTCAATGGGACATAGTGGCTGGAATCCCAAGCCCACCTCAAAGGGGTTGTGACTGGTTGAGATATGGAGAGCCCGGTTGTAGATGTGTTGTACATAGGGGAGGCTCTCATCCCATGTGCGTGGATTCTTTGAGTTGTACTTGCACAAAATGTGTACAATCATCCAGTTGACGACCTCTGTATGGCCATCAATTTGCAGATGGAAAGCTATGGACTTGGTGAGCTTGGTGTCCAACATCGACCAGAGGTTGGAAAAAAATATACTAAGGAACCTGTTGTCCTGATCTGAGATGATAGACTATGGGATCCTAAAGTGTACCCACACTCATTCAAGGAAGAGTTTAGTAATGGTTTCTGCTGTGATATTCTTCTTGCAGGCCATCATAATGGACATGTTCAAAAATCTGTCGACGACCACAAAAAAAAATTCATTGCCATGCTTAGTAGAAGGAAGGCCTGACATGTAATCCATGGAGATGGATTCCCAAGGTCGACTAGGGGTAGGCAGCAGGGTATAGAGGCCTTGATTCTTGATGGTCGGTTTGGAAATGGCGCAAGCAGTGCAGGACTTGATGTATTTCCCGAATTCCTATCAAAGGTTTGGCCAATAGAAATAATTTTGTAGAACTGCCATGGTTTTCTCGACCTTGAATTGCCCAGTGACCCGACTGTAGTGTGCCTCCCAAATCATCTTGGCATGCTTGCTTGAAGGAACAAAAAGATGTCCCAGGTGACATAGCAAGGCATCCTAGAGGTGAAAATTAGGAACTTGTTTATCCTCCAAGAGCATATTGTATGTGTGGCCAAATTCTGTATCACTTTTGTAGAGAAGCGTCCAATCAGAAGTCTTGTGCCCACAAAAGTTGAGCACCGTGGTTAGCGCCATGATAGGGGGTCGACTAAGGCAGTATGCAACATTATTGGTGCTTCCTTTCTTGTACTTAATGTTCAAATGAAATTGTTACAGGTATGTGGACCACTTCTATTGGTGATCGTTCTACAACTTCCCTTGTGTCTATATGAACTGCAAGGGTTGGTGGTCTGTGTGGATGACCGTTTCCTTTCCCAAAATGTAATGCTTCCACTCTCAGCAAGAATGCACAATGGAATACATATCTTTGTCATAAGTGGGATGCTTCCGGACTGTGTCAGAAAGTGTCTCACTGTGATATGCCACTGGATGCCCTTGTTGAGTAATGACTGCCCCAATAGCATAGTCAGAGGCATCTGTGTCGATCTCAAATGGTTGTTGCAAGTCTGGTAATGTGAGCATTGGTGCAGAGTAGAGGCGATGCTTCAAATCGTCGAACACCTTCTGTTGAGATTTAGACCAAAATAATTTTTCTTTTTCTCCTCCCTTGGTGACTTGACTCAAGGGCCAAGTGATATGAGAGAATCCCAACACAAACTTGTGGTAGAAATTGGAAAGACCCAAAAAGATGTGGAGCTCTGTTAGGGTGGTTGGGGATGGCCAATCCTGAATGTCTTGGATCTTGGCTGGATCTACATGCACCCCTTGCTCATCAATAATGTATCCCAGATACTGAACCTGGGTCATGCCAAAATTTCACTTATCCAAATTGGCACACAACTTGTGTTGCCGCAATGTTTGGAGGACTTATCGGATGTGGTGGAGGTGCTCTTCCCAAGTTTGGATGAAGATCAGAATGTCATCCAAGTACACCACTACAAATGAGTTTGTGAATGACTGCAAGATGTCATCCATTAGTCTCATGAAGGTTGCAGGGGCATTCGTCAACCTGAAAGGCATGACCAACCATTCGAAAAGGCTCTCCTTGGATTTGAAGGCAGTCTTCCACACATGAGAGGGTTTGATTGGTACCTGGTGATACCCAGACTTCAAGTCGATATTGATGAATTATTTCTCCCCCTTGAGTTGGTCCAAAAGGTCATCAATCCATGGGATCGGGTACCTATTCCGGACAGTGATCGTGTTCAGTGCCTGATAGTTAATGCAGAGTCTCCAAGTCCCATCCTTCTTCTGCACCAGCACGATCAGGCTCCCAGAGGGCGATGAACTCAGATGGATGTGACCTTTCTGCAACAACTCCTGAATTTGCCTCTTGATTTCGTCATTCTCCAGAGTAGAGTGTCGATAGATTGGTCCATTGGGCAGTGACGCACCTAGGGTCATATCGATGGGGTGCTTCACTTGACAGTGTAGAGGCACCCTTGCGGGGGAGGTGAAGATGTCCTTGTACTTCTCCACAACCTTATCCATCTGTTTTTGTCATGCAGAGGGGCCTTGTCTGGAGGTTGTGGCCACAATATTCTTCTTTCTCTGAGGGCGGATCATCAGGAAAACAAATTTCATGGTTTTGGCAATGAGCTTACTGCATTTTTTTGTAGTAAACAAAGAGATGGTTGTAGGTGGTGCTATTTGAGATATCTTGTACAACTTATTGTCCAGAATAATAATAATAGCACGGGGCCTGGACTCATACAAAACATGTCTCTTCCACAAGTATGGTTGGCCTAATAATACATCAGAAACATCAAGAGGAGCAATGTCACATAATACCTCATCAGTGAAGGGATTGATGCTATAGGGAAGGAGACATTGTTGGCTTACGCAGAGGTCCCATCCTTGGTGAAGCCACCCGATGGTGTATGGTTGTGGGTGTGTTGTGGTCGAAAAGTCGAGCCGTTTCACAACCTATACTGAGATGAGGTTCTTCTGGCTCCCGCTGTCGACAATGAACTACAATGGGGAACCCTTTACCCACATCTAGGAATGAAGGAGGCGCTCTGCCTCCTCTAGATCTTCTCGTTCATTCTTTTGAATCTTCGTGGTGGCAACGGTGGTGTTGGGCTCTGCATCGATAATATTCTTCCCCTTGTCATTCCCCTTGTTGGGTTGTGATTCATAGTAGGAGCTTGCATCCGATTCAGAAGCCTTCAACTTGGCTACCAGTGACTGCTTGGCCCGACAGTCACTTGTGTTGTGAGTGGAGCTCTTATGGAACTCACACCACTTTCCCGTGTCCTTTTTTGGTTTCGTGATGTTGTTCTTTGCTTGTGGATTTGACGGGTTGTCCTGGGTCACCCCACCTTGGCTTGGTCCTTTGTTCGATGGTTTGGGTGTACCTTTCCCTTGCTTCTGATTTGCAGACCCAAAGTCTCGCTTCTTCTATTTGAACTTCTACTCAATCTTGGCAGCATACCGGTATGCTGCTCCAAGAGAGGAGATATCGAGGAACTCCATTTCCTCTTGAATGTATCTATGAAGACAACTACGGTACTTTAACACCAAATGTTTATCCGAATCTTTGATACCCAACTTTGTGCATAGGGTATGGAAGAGATTTGTCAACTCATGCACATCTTGGTCCCTTTGTTGTCATAGCATAGTCCATTGTATGTATTTGTCCTCATAGCTCCCCACGAGATAATATTGTTCCTTGATGGCATCTCGGAAAGAATTCCAAGTGGGTGCGATCGAGAACAGAGAGGGTTTCCCCTCGCTCTGTTGCTCCTAGTAGGTTTCCCACCAATCCTTGTCATGGGGGGCGGATTTAAGGAGTGCAAAAATAATCCTTTCTCGATCGGAAAAGTCATGAACTGAGAAATATCCTTCTAATAGATTCAAACATCTATCAACGACATCTGCATATATTTGGCCCTCAAATATGGGAATGCCAAAGTTTACTTGTACCTTAAAAGGAGTGGCGCCTCCAGAGTGGTTGTTGGATGTAGATGAGTTGCCGGTGGGAAATCGTTGAAGAATCTGGAAAATGTTGTCCATCATTGCGCTCCTTTGTTTCATGAGGGCCTCCTCGAGCAATAATTTTATAGGATCTCCTGCTCCCTCATCTTTCTTTTCTTCCCCCATGGGTGGCCGTCGGGGTTTGCGAGACTGATCTTGCAACGGTTCAACCAGATCGAGCCCTAATTTCTTATACCTCGACCTCGTTGGGGACATGCAAAGAAGGATCGAGAAAGAGAAGACTGCTTTGATACCATTGATCTACATTTATGTAGGAACACAATGAAATACATAAATACACATAAATGTAGAGATGGAACAAAAGTAAAAGTTCATTTCATTAACAACAAATGACTGAAATATGCTTACAGACAGAATGGAAATAAAATAGCTTAGGCACTGGTAGCTTATCTCTGAGAAGAGATGTGGCGGCTACTGGCCTCTGAACTCTGTGTTACAATGAGGCTCGAAGGCCTATATATTATTGAGAAATAATGGAAAACCCTAAACATCCAAAAACCTAACCCCAGGAGATGAAACGACAGAATATGGGCCTCATTGGGGTAAATTGGTACATCAATTTCCTGGGGTCATAAATTTGGCATACTATCTTTGTTTGACGCACATGATACATCATTAGAAATATCTATTTGAGGAATACACTACTAACAACAAATATTGAGTCTAGAATGAACTCATATTCTTTGGTGCATTCATGCCCAAAAAACGTCGTTTAGGGCCTCAAAATGGCTCTGAAAGTTCAGGACCTGAAAAACTGCTAAAAATAATAAATTGTGCTACAATTAAGGAAAATGAAAGAAACAAGGGTGTGGGTCCAAGTGGAATAGGCAGGTGGTCACCAATACCCACCTGGATCAGAAACTTTCAATAGAACTTGAGAGATTTGTTTGTGGCATCCTCAATTGATAATGAAAAACCATTATGTTCCCTAAACAAAATGACACACACACACACACACACACACACACACACACACACACACACACACACACACACATATATATATATATATATCTTTTAGTGTCCCAAAAATTCTTGATTCTATTTTTCAACAAACATCTATACACATGCCAGATGTAGAGAATTATTGGATGGTTAAACACATCATTGTGGATGGACAATATTTAGGTTAAATAATATGACAATAAATACACAATGAAATGAAGGGAAAAAAAACTAATATATCTACACACACATTATTGATCGGATTTTTGTGAGGGAATCTTCAACAAGAAAAGACGAAAGCTTCCATGTGAGACTAGAAAACACATTGGAAAAATTCTTGCAATTGTGTCACAATTGTTTCCAACATTTCTTTTTTTTCACTTGACCCAAGGAATTCCACTTTGATGCGTATCAAAAGAAAGAATGGCATACAAAATATATTGCCACATATATGATTTCATGGATACAATATTACAGAAAAAAATGTAAGAAAGATCAATAAGTCCAAAAGAAACAACCATTTCATTTCATAAATACATATTTTATAACAATAACACTGATTTGGTAAATAAAGCCCGTAGACAAAAGCATTTCATGAACTCAAATTACAGGAGAATAATGCAAGCCTAGTAAATAACGCCACTAGAAATAAAGATTTTGTGTATTCATATTATAGAAAATAATATCAGCATAGTAAATAAAGTCACTTGAAATAAACTGAATTTCTTGAATTTTTTTACAAACCAATAACACTAACATGGTAAATAAGGCCGCTTGAAATAAGAATTTCCTAAATTCATATTACAAACCAATAACAAAACACTTAAATTAAACATTTCATGAATTCACATAACAATAAATTCATATAACAAAGCAATGGTGTTAGCCTAATAAATAATACCACTCTAAACAAGAA
>ML781510.1:184145-196873 GCA_009831015.1 Picea engelmannii
GAATTTCCTAAATTCATATTACAAACCAATAACAAAACACTTAAATTAAACATTTCATGAATTCACATAACAATAAATTCATATAACAAAGCAATGGTGTTAGCCTAATAAATAATACCACTCTAAACAAGAATTTCATAAAATCTTATCATAGAAGAGTAATGTTGATCTCTAATCAATGAATTCATATAACAAAGCAATGATATTAACCTAGTAAATAATGCAACAAGAATTTTATGGAATTTCATAAAAGATTATCATAGAAGAGTAATGTAATGTTCATCTCGAACATAAGGCGAGTACAAATCAAAATACCTTATATTTATAGGTGGAAAAAATTAAATCTATCATAAACAAGGTTGCGTGGCAGCGTAGTTCCTGCCAACGAAGTTAGAAAGAAAATTGTGGAAAATGGGGTCGAATTGTAAATTAAACCAAGTGTTTGGTGCAAAATTTATATCATGGAAATGTTGTGTGCAACATGTATATCACAGAACATGGGGAAAAAGCAAATGAGGGTTGGTAGGCAGAGCACCATCTATTATTTGAAAGTATATAGAAAACCAATTTTTTTTTAAAAGTATATAAGAAAGTAAAAAAATTGTTTACAGTGGAAGAATAAATTTGGAAATTTAAATGCATTTCCCACATGGACTGGTGAAAGATAAAAATATATGATGAGATAAAATTAATAGGAGATAAGAAATATAAAAAATTAAATGCATTTGTGAACATGGGGTATAAGTAAATGACACTTGCATTGTTGGGCACCATTTAAAAGAGTAAATGAATTTGGCATACAGACCGGTGAGGGATAAGAATAAAAGTTTGTAACATATAAAAAATGAAATGCATTTGTCATACAGAGTGGTGAAAGATAAGAATAGAGTCTGTAACATATAAAAATTTAAAAGCATTTTTATTTGAAATATGTCAAAAAATAAAAGTTTGTCACATACTACTGGAAATTTTGAAATATACAAAAAAGTTAAAGTCTGTTACATATAAGCCAGAATTTCAATGCGTTTGTCATGTAGATTGGGATTGGGGATCCCACGGACCATTAGAGAAATATGTATAAGAAACGTGATTGTGGAAAGAAGATAGAGTGCAATAACTACAAAAGAAAATAAATGGAATGGTATAAGTGTTTGTCTATATATCTGTATTTAAGAAACTGGAATAACTGGATTGATAAACAAAGAAGGATGTGATGAGTAAACTTACAGTGAGGGTACATATGAGCCCTTTGGCTATTTTTTTGCAGCTGTCGTTTCATTGATGTCGCCGATGACTGCGGTTTCAAGGATGTCCTCCACGGTTGTTGGAATGCTGGAAACTACCTGTTGCCTTTCGTCAGTGACCTGTTTCAATTCCCTTTCGACACATTCTTCAATGTAGCCTCTCATTGGGGCGACGTTGATCTCATTCTAGATTTTTATGTTGAAAAGAATTTTTTCTAATTCTCGGAAGTCGATAGAAAGATTAGAGAGAGCCTGATGAATTTCCTCATTCTGTATTGCATATTTGACTAGCTAGTCATGGACGCAAGCTTGATCAAATTGAAGGATGCTGTAAAATCTTTGCAGAGACAAGGTCTTAAACATAGTAACCTATTTATCAAACTCTTTCCTAGTTAAGGGCAACAAGTTTGCGATTAAGTGGGGGTCTTGGAAGTCGTAGGTTTTCCCAGCGAAGTCTATATTTGATAGCTTTGTGAATAATATATCTTTCTTCGATATGGCTTGTTCACATGACTGAACAATGAGATGCAGGTTCTTTACTTTTTATTTCCAACATGCATTCAATTGGTCGATGCGGTTTTTTGATGGAAGATCTTCTTATCTTCTTTTTGTTTCTGTCATATTGTTGACAATCTTGCCGAAAGGGATGATCATTTTTGAAAAGAAATTTTCTTCATCTTTTAATTCGGCCTGCAAAAGCTTGAGCAAGCTATGTGCCCTGGTTCCAAGGGAAGTGATGGTTTGTGATATTTTCCACACCTCGGTAACCAGTTCCACTCCTTTTTTGATATTGTTCTCCACATATCCTTTACAGGATGCGAGCAGGGTGGAGGATGCTTTTACATTGGGTGCAGGGGTGCCAGGCATGGCTATTTCCAAAGGATCGACAAGAAATGACATAGGAATGAAAGCATCTTCCAATTCCTTTATTCGATTATTCAGTTTGGCATTCTCGGTCTCGATGCCTCCAATGGAATCATGAAGTGCTTCTCCGGTCACGGTGTGAAGTTGATAGATTTGGGATAGTCACATGTTGGCAATGCCAACCTCTGAACAAGATTTGTCTTTCTTATTTTTAACATTTTTTTTTTGAATTATCAATTTTTTGTTTCGGCTATAAAAAACAGCGCTCTGGAACACGAAGGATTCATCTTTGTCAAAATTTTTGGTAACAGATATGTCCATTGGATGGCTATGGTGGATGGCGTCTCTGAGTTGATCAAGGAAGCAGATCATGGTATCCAGATTAGTGTCAAGTTCCATTTTCTCACTTTGAATTTCCAGCTCTTCCACCTGCCCTGCATTTTTTTTCTCTTCTTCTCTACTGGAAGCTTGTGAGAACTATCAATTTTAGAGTGAGGAGGGTTTCTATCTCCTCCTCCGTTTGAAGAACTCTGTGTTTCTTTGTTGTTGTGATGGGTCATTGGAGCGATTCTCTGAGATGTCGTTATTTTTGTAGTGGTATTTGCGAATTGAAAACTCTTTTCACTGGGTCCTTTCGCCTGTTCCCTGTACAATTTAGTGCAATGTTGCACTGTCTCTACCTTGTCAGCATTAGAGGCAGGATTGTCGTCGCCACTGTCTCTGTTTTTGGGCAGGTGTTTATTTACAAAACAATCACCCAGGCCAAGTGTTTGTAAATGTTGTCTAAAAATATCATAGGGGTCGAATCCTCTTATGTCTTCAACATATCTTAGGTTGGAGATTCTAGAATGTGCTTCAAAATCATCAATTTTGTTGACATTTTTCAACACGAACTCCCCTATTTTCCAAGGCAGAGGAATGAATTGTTTTTTTTTTTCTTCCTTTGGAACAGATGGAACTAGTAGTTGTATTGACGTGCTACTTTTGCAACAAACATTTTGTTTGTATTGTGACATGGAAGGAGAGCAGGTTGTTCCGTGGAGCCAAAAATTCTTATGACAATATAATTATCCAAATGTTGGAGTGTCCCCTTCTTGTCCAAAAAACTAGTTTCATGTTCAGATATGCGGGGAGCATCTTCTCCTAACAACAAAACTTTGAAAATAGACAGGAAGCCATTAAAAAACTCATAAAAATAGTGGGAAGCCTTGCACTTCCACAAGGTCTGGTACCAGAACATTACTGGGTGGAATTCGTAGTTGACATTCTTGGACAGAGACAGTTGTTGAAATCGAAAGGAATGTGCTATTGCAAAAACTTAATAGGATGACATATAAAATTTCTTTTTCTGTTTGTAGCTTGACAATTGGGAAGAGGTTTCATGGTAAATTAACCTGCCCCAATAAAAAATGGCTTGTTCGTTGACTGTGAAATACAAAATATAAAGAGCCATGCAAGAAACAGTAGGTGTGGACTCCTGTCCCATTATTCTTGTAAACAGCCAGGCAATTTCGCGAAATGGATTTCTAAATGAACTGACCTGCATGCTTGTAATATCTTCACAAACTAGATGCGGGTTTTCCAAAAAAAGGGGCAAGAGGTCCAATCCGTTATTATGCTTTTCTATGAACATTTTGCAATCTTCTCCTCTGAACGTCAATGTTGGCTCCGACAATTTAAACATCTGGCGGAAGACCTGAGGTGACAAAGAAACAGAAGAGTGGTCCTGCAGTGCAATAATTCTTTTCTCTGCAATAAATTTATTGGAGCACCAAGAGACCAGGTCCTTACAGTCAAAAACCTCAGGGACACAACCTGCATGAGAAATCCCGGAGGTCCAAATTACTTGGTTCTCTGTGGCAGAGGTTGAGTAATAAGAAAATGCCTTGGACCGGTGGAAGTTTTGGTCCTCGTGCCCGAGGATGTTCACTGTATCTCCATAGAACTGTTGTCAAGTTGATGGCATAGGTTTATGAAAAGGTTTCTTTGCTACATATAATGGTTTAAATGAACAATTAGAGTAGATAATGTAACTTTTCAGTAAATCTTGGTTAAGTCATTATGAATGGGAAAGCTCCTCGAGCCTTTTGTTGATTAATGACAATTTGTATTGGTGGTGCATGATGAACTGTTAGCAGTAAAGTTTATTTATTGCATATTTAGAAATGTGAAGATGGCGGGCACAGCGAAGGGAGATTAAGGAATGGAGGTTTCGTGAACGTGCGAAGACCACACCTTGTGAACGGGATTTCACGATTTTCAAATGAACACTTGGAAGGGATAATATAATCCCCCCCGTAAATTTTGGTTTAATTTGCATCAATACGATATGTCCTCGATCCTTTCGCCCATCAATGACAATCTATATGATTTCTGCATGATGACCTGTTAGAATTAAATGCCAGTAATTCCATATTTAGAAACAAGATATATATATATATATATATATATATATATATATAACTTTTTATTTTCTTTTATTATAGACAAGTGTGAAGGTGACGAAGATGACGAAGAGAAAGGAAAGAATGGCAAGCTCTGAAAAGTGGTCGGACGAGATTCAAAAAAGGGTTATAGGGATAGTTAGGACAACCAAGTGTTGCACGGTCAAATTTCATGTTTTGGAATTTTTGAGTGCAAAATGTCTAAAATGGAATAGATCATGATGGGGCAGTTCAACGGTCGTTTTGTATATTAACAAAATTGCGGAAAAGTGGCTAAGTATGGAATAGGGAAATTGCTAATTGCATGCGTAGCAATAAGATCTTATATATAATTTCCAACTGCTAATTGCAAAGGGGCGCAGGCACAAGAAACATCGACTACGAAATGAATATTTCTTCAACCCTCCAAACCGACTATTCGCCAAAGAAATTTGAACAAATGGCGCAGTATGGAAAGTGGACAGACGGGCTTCAAAATGGGGTGACAATAGTTCCACTAAATATGTGAGGACTACATGGTTAAATTGTATTTCTGGGAATTTTTCAGTAAAATGCGTGAATCGATGAAGCTGCGGAGCAAGGCATTTTTGGGAGAGAAATGATTAAGTAACCAGGAAGAGAAACTAGAGGGAATAAAAGAGTGGGAAAATAGAAAGGCAGAAGGCAGTTTTCGTAAGTGCAAATTGGTTTCAAAGAAGCCCCATTGTTGCAAAACCATGATGTTCTACTAATTGTCAACAAATGCCTTGTTGAAGATTAGATTTTATTGCAATGTGCACGTGTAACTATGTTCTTGATACATTTTTCCATGACTGTAACATATTAACTTAACTACTAAACTTAATTATTGGAACGTGTGACTGTAACTGTGTTGTTGATACACTCTTCCATGAGTGCAACATATTAACTCAAGTATCAAACTTCTTGCATTATAGGTTGTTAGCATTAAAACTTAATAATTGCATGTCTAGAAACAAGAATAACGATTTTGCTGCAACGTTGTACATTGGTATTGCTATGTTCTATTTTCATCACGAATACAATTGAACGTTGGTTTGAAACTATGTATTCCATTGTTTGTTTGCATAAAAAGATGGTGGATTCACACAGTACATTGGCATATAATTGTTAGATGTTCCATCTTAGAAAAAAAATAATCTAAGTAAACACAATATCAGACAAGTATGAGAGCACCGAACCATGCCAATTAGAACATGCGTTAAACCCAGAAAAGAGGCAGCAACAAAGAGTCCAAGGCACATATTTTTTAATAGAAAATCCATTTAAAAAAATAAGAAAAACAACGAGTATTGTACATCTATCCTTAAAAATTGGACCCAGTTGTTCGGGCCAAAACATTGAAGGTATCTGTGACAAACACAGGCACGGGATCTGCAGTATGCAAGATCTTTGCAGTTTTCTCCTCGATGAATCATCCTGTACTGAAATTGATATTTTTCACAAGATTCTCCTGACGAAGAAGACAAAAATGGTTGCAGAGAAAGTGGAACAACCCTTAGCTGAAACCGCGTCTGCATAGTCCAAAAACATTCAGTAGCACAGCTTGCACGTACAATTCTAGAGGCCCAAATTAGTCCATTCTGGGCAAAAGGAGATGGCTAGTAGTAAAATGCCTTACAACAACGAGAGTTTTAGACTTGATTCCCGAAGATGTTAATCAAATTTTTTTTGTCTTGAAATATATCTCTGGGAGCATTAACATATCATTTCTTTACAGTGAAACTCTTCCACCCAGAACAGACTAATTTGGAACTCTGGAATTCCTACTTTCGTGCTGCAAGGTGGCTATTGCGTTCACTGTCAGATTCTTTTTTGAAACTCCTTTTGGTGTTGTCATCACCGCCATCACCGAGCTAGGAAGTTTCATTCATTATGGTTGATTTCAATCTAGGTGCAGGAGTGGAAAGATTCTCTACATTGCCACCATCCATTGCTGTATCATCGTCCATCAGATCATCTTCTTCTGGCTTGCAATTCATGGCATCAACTTCTGCGACAGCCATGATTGCAGGTGGGCAGGTTGTCTGAGGACCCTGGGTTGCCATGGAATTTTTTGGCTTGAAATATATCTGTCGGTGTACCAAGGGACCATCTCCTTGTTTGCTCCTGGGTGAAGGGAGATGAATAGTAAGAATATGCCTTGGAATAGTGGAACCTCTGGCCATTATGCCCCAATGTGTTTACCGTGTGTGGAGATAACTATTGACAGAAGTTATTAAGAATTTCCATTTGTTGGAGACGATGTTTGAAATGAAAATCGGGGAGGGATAATATAACCCTCCACAAATTATGGTTTAATGCCTATCAATGGAATATCTCCTCGAGCCTTTCGTTGATCTATGACAGTTTCCAGGGCTCGTGTGGAATGAGTTGTCACCATGACAACTTACTAATTGCACAATTATAAAAAGGTGCGAAGGTGGTGGTGATGGCGAAAAGAGATTAAGAATTAGAAATTTCTTAGAATCACCAACCCGTCCGCACACCCAAAAAAAATATTGCATCGCCTTTCAAATGAATACTTGGAAAGGATAAAATAGTTGTGTGAAAATCTTAGTTTAATTCGTAGTAATGACAAATCTTCTCCTAATTTCTGGACATTAATGACAATGATAACGGTTCCTGCATGATGGCTACTAGCATTAAATCTTAATTATTGCATATCTGGAAACAAGTATGAAGGCATTGATTATGGCAAAACCGATTCCAAAATATACCAATGGAAAGCTGTGGGGCGGGTTACAAAAGAAAAATGGCAGAAGATATACCCAGGACATGTGAATGGTCAATGGTCATATTGCATCTTAGTGACATATCAGCTGTCCATTTGTATGTCGCGGAATTTGTAAATTAACAAGCGGACCTGGAGGCTGGCTGGCTCAACATTGCACTTTCATTATTCTGTGTCCTCCAAATAGCACTTAGAGTTTCACACTATCAACTATCTAACATGTCTAAAAACAATATTTTCAATACTAAATTATTAATATTACATATTGATATTGCAGAATTTTATTAGACGAGAGAGTTTGTACAATCTTCTCGGGTGAGTTATTTAAAATTTTTGCGACAAACGAACAATACATAGTAGACATGTACTTTTATAAAGTATGGACATGAGATTTTATACAACATTTGCAGATCCCTCATTCCATACTTAGGCACTTTTTCGATTGCAGGTTCTCGGGCTGTCGGGTTGAAAATTGAGCCTCTATTGTTTTGTGTGATACAAATAGCACCCATGCTTCCATGATATACAAATAGATAGGTGGACATGCGGGTTGGTTGGTTGAACGTTGCAATTTTATTATCCCGTAGTGATTCCATATTAATTCCATTGTTAGCAAGTTTTTTGGATCGGGGGCTCTCGGGCTGGAAGGAAATAAATTGGGCCTCTATTGTTCTGTGCTCTACAAATTGCACCTACAGTTCCAGGATATACAAATTCTGAAGCGGACCTCCGGTAAATTATTACTGTTAAGTATTGATATTGCAGAATTTAATTAGATGAGAAAGTTTGTACAAGCTGGTTGGCCGAGTGATATAAAAGAATTCTGACAAACGAGCAATACATAGTAAACATGTAGTTTTATAAAGTATGGAAATGGGATTTTATAGAACATATGAAAATCCCTCATTCCATACTTGATCAGTTTTTGGATCGCGGGTTCGCGGCCTGGCGGGATGAAAATTGAGTATCTAGTCTTCCGTGTCCTACAAATAGCACCTACACTTCCACGATATACAAATTGACAGGTGGACATGTAGAGATGAGTCTTTATATAAATTATTGACATGATATTTTTTAGAGCATATGCGGATGCCTCATTCCATACCTAGGCACCTTTTGGATGGCGGGTTTGCGGCCTCGTGAGCTGAAAACACAGTCTCTATTGTTCTGTGTCCCACAAATAGCACCCAGACTTCCATGATATACAAATTGACAAGAGGATCTGTGAGCTACTTGGCTGAACATTGCATTTTTTATTGTTCTAGAACATATACATATCCGTCATTCCATACTTGGGCACTTTTTGGAAGGATGGTTCGCGGCCTGGCGGGGTGAAAATTGAGTATTTATTGTTCCGTGTCCTACAAATTGTTAGGATATTTAGACACTTAGGAGTTAGTTAAGATCTACTTGGTCTAATATGTCATTAGGGAAAAATGTGTTTCTTAGTGTGTTTCTTTAGTATGCATTAGTATGCATTAGGAGTTAGTTAAGATCTACTTGGTCTAATATGTCATTAGGGAAAAATGTGTTTCTTAGTGTGTTTCTTTAGTATGCATTAGTATGCATTTGTAGTTAGGAAATCCGACGGTCACGATATGTTGCCAACATAGAGTGATCCGACGGTTCATACTCTCCTCAATCTTAATGACCATTGATCTGTGTCTTAAAACCTGATTGGTCCATGATATCTATTTAAATAGAATGGAGGGTCATTTTTCAATGATCGATTGTGAGAAACTCTCTTGTAAAATATCTCTGTAATCTTTTTCTTTGCATTAATAAACTGCTCCAAGTGGCCGCGATGGCTAGGGTCGTGGATGTTTCCCTGTAGGGGTTTTACCACGTGAAAACATCGGTGTGTTGATATTTGATATGGTTATGTGAGTGGTTACTGAAGGTGTTCATCCTCTATTGGAATACATGTGTTTTCGAACATGGTATCAGAGCCTGTTTGAAGACCCACTCCTATTGAAGATCGAGATCATGAATCCGATTTGCCTCATCTCCACTTTATGTCATTTTTGTACATTTATGGGATGAAAGGACTATTCCATTGCATCCGGAGCACTTTTTTCATTCAGGAAAACTTTTCGTTTCACTCGAAAAGGTTTGTGTTTTCTCGAGATATGGCCATTACAATCAGATCCAAACGTATAAAGCTTGAATACACATTTTTTTAAATTTTTGCAGAGTAGTATTTTGGTTTTGTTTCGGTTTTATTTTATTTATTTCCGGGTTGCTACTCTTTTAGATCTATGTATTTTCTTTTCCCCGAGCCCTGTGCGATCTCAGAAAATCAGAAACAGATAGAAAAAGGTGCATCTTCCGGGTAAGCTAACCGAGATCTAATCCTTGTTTTCATCGAGAAGCGAAATTTTTTCTTGTGTGAAAATAGTTTTTTTTTAGCATGCTCTCCAAGGCCGTCTTCAACAACAAAACTCCTCCTTCTGAACATTACAGTATGTTTTGTTAGATCATTTGGTTAAAATTTGCCTTATTAAGTAAGAGGTCTTGTGTTCAAGTCTCTCTTTTGTTACTTTTTTGAAAAAGTTCATGCTAAAATTGTAAAGTGTATTTCAATTCAAGTATAAAAGTGAATCACTATAAGTAGATTTAATATTTTATTTTAGAGTTATTTATTTTGCATGCAATTTTTCTGTTATAAAGTGACTTCATTGTAAAAGTTATCCCCACTTCTGTTTATAAAAGTGGGTCACTTCATAAATCAACTTATACAATCACGTGGTCATTTGGTTACCGATTGTGTCTTTTTTTAAAAGGGCATAGCTCTAACATCGGAAGTCTGTTTTCAGTGCCGTTTTTTTTAAAACCACATAACTTTTTGAGCACTTTCCATCCAGATCATCAGTCTCAGTTTTTAAATCCACATTATCTGCATATTTAATATGGATTCTACAAGTACTGTCTTGCTTACCAACAACAATTACTTCCAATGGAAATCTCATATGGAAGATTTATTGAGAAGTAAAGGCTTGTATCAGATTACCTTGAGAAAGGAAGAAACACCCACTGATGTTGATAAGAAAGAAAAGTGGGATAATAGGAATGACAAAGCACGTGGACTAATCAGAATTTCCATCTCTCCTGATTTAAGGTACCACCTTCAAGATATTGATGACCCCAAAGAATCTTGGGACACGATTGAATCTGTGTTCGGTAAACTCAATATTATTCGAGCACAACAGTTAGAAAATCAAATATTGACCTTGAGTCCAAACGATTTTTCTTGCCTTGAAGACTATCTATCTAGGTTTAAAACACTTAGAATTTTATGTGAAGAATGTAAGATAAAGATGGAGGAAGAGCGTTGCATCTATATTATTCTTTCTAAGCTAGGTAGTGCCTATTTTGTGTTTGTATCTACCTTTCATGCCATGAGAGAGGCTCTAGGGGAAGAAGCTTATGAAAAACCCAATCTTGAGTCCTTTTGTGCTTCTTTGATTCGAGAGGAAGATAAGCTTGTACAATTTGGAGTGATCAACACTACAGGTCCCTCCAACAAAGCCTTAGTTGCCCAGCAGAAAGATAAACCCAAGTATCCCAAGAAGCAACATCCTCGCTACAGCAACAAACAACATAAGGGTCCCAAACCTACTCAGACAACTTCAACTCCTACCGGTGACAAAGGAGAAAAATATAAAAGTAAGAATACTAACAGACATTGCAACTTTTGTGATAAAGATTTTCATGATGAGTCCAAATGTTTCAAGAAGATGGCAGCTTTAGAAGCAGTGATGAAGAAGCACAACATCAGTATTGATTCTACTTCTTCTTCTCATGGACATGCACTTTCTGCTTCTGGTTTCTCCTTCAATTCAACTTCTACTACTACTTATTCTTCTGATGAGAAGCTTATTGATTCAGGAGCATCTGATCATATGGCTAAGGATAAAGCCACATTTTCTGCTCTAAATGAATGTAACACCAAGAAAATATTTGTTGGTGATGATAGATCTCTTAGTGTTGTAGGATATGGAACAATTCAAGTAGATAATGGTCATTTCAATGATGTATTATGTGTTTCAAGTCTTTCTTGTAACCTTCTATCAGTATATCAAATCACTCATTCAGGTGAAGGTAAAACCATCGAGTTTTCACCTCACCAAGTTGTAATCAAGGATCTAAAAGATCCTAAGCATGTTCTTGCAACTGGAATTGTTGATGATATTACCAGGTTGTATAAGTTTGACAATTTTGGGTCATCAACTTTTTCATCAGTTTTTGTTGCTCATAGTGATGACTTGAGAAAAATTTGGCATGAGCGGTTTGGTCATCTAAACTATCTCTCATTGCAGCTGTTAACTCCCAAAATGAAACCGTCCTTTCGGCCGAGTTTTGGGTGGATATCATAGCTTTCAGTAGTATCTTCGAGTCATTTTTGAGTCTTTACAGCTGGAATTTTTTTTTGGTTTTGGTGTCTCTTAGGAAATAATCGATCCATAAAGTCTTCTCTTTCGAAAATGTAATTGTTTACTTTCCACAGCTAACATCTTGTCAAAGGGTTCATTGTGCGCTGTGGAAAGAAATAGCTTTCAACAACTAAGGACGTCGTTTCATCAGTTCAAAACGCCGTGGAACGTGACAAGGCGTGAAAAGCTTGACAGACAGTTCGCACGTGGCACGCTGTGAAGAGTACTTACTTTCACGCTAAGGAACGTTTTTCAAATGATGTGGTACGTTGTTTTACTTTCCACGGCTAAAGTGAGTTTCCTATCAAACGGTGCGCTGTGGAAAGTATTCACTTTCCGCAGCTAATAGGGGTTTTCGAAGAGTTCGCGTGCTGGTGAAAGTGGCAAGCGAGCATGATGGCAGGAATGTTCTCCAAACACCGTAGCTGCATGAAGCACGAATCACGTGCTCATTATCCACGCATGCACGAAATAATGAGGTGATCACCCCCACGTCACAACAAGATCCGAGACATGCGCTGGTGGAAGCGAGCAATCATGGTAGTTCAAGCTTGTGTAACAGGATATGACAGAATTTGAAATCTTTCCAGAACCGACGCGCAACTATCATCACACCCGAAATGGCAAGTTTGCATTCGGCGACGCAGGTACAGATGAGGTTCAGAGGGCCTGACACCATCAAATCAGGTAAAGTCGGTATATCACAGGTTGTTTCCAAAGCACACTCAAGGTTTGCATTTCACCCAACATGGAGTCGAAGCCGAGACTGCTTTCAGCAGCACAGAACAAGGGTTCGACCAAAAAGGTTACAAAAACCACAGTGGCCGAGTGACAGAGCTGCAAAATGGTGAAAAAACGCGGTGGCCTCTTGTTAAAACGAGAACTCAGCAATCTATCTTTTCTGGAATCACATCCCGAGGTTCAAAGATATTTTTCAAATGCAGGTTGCATGGAATTCGTGAACAGGTTGCAAAGTGGGTGTCATCAAGCC
>ML781510.1:198756-210725 GCA_009831015.1 Picea engelmannii
ATCCACTTTTAAGTTACCTGCTGATTAATCAATCCTTGAAAGCACTGTCTATTTGTTTATCATATTCATGTTTGAATGCTATAAACTGTATTGAGTTGTCCCATTGATCCACATTCACAAAATACAAAAACATTCATTTCTTATGTTACCAAGCACCTCTGGTCTGCAACCACAGAGGGTTTCTTGGAGTGATAACAACAACAACTATGTAATCAATAGATGGTGATTGGTATTCCTCTTGTTTCATGCAGAGATGGTGTTTGTGCCAGTTGTGTTCTCGACAAACATCATCGGGACAGTTTTGACAAACATGCCTCTTGGCATGCCTCGGGTTCTTTGCAACTTGTTCACAGTGATTTGTGTGGTCCACTTTCTTCTCCTTCTTTTTCTGGGTGCAAGTATTTCTTAACTTTCATTGATGACTTTTCCAGACGTACTTGGGTTTACTTCTTAAAACTCAATAGTGAAGTTTTTGACAAGTTTTTGGCCTTCAAGGCCCTTGTAGAAAAGCAATCTGGACATCAAATTCAAAGGTTAAGAACAGATAATGGAGGCGAATATGTGAACAATAATTTTACAAGCTATTGCACTACACAGGGAATCCAAATGTAACACACTGTTCCATATACACCACAACAAAATGGTGTTGCTCAGAGAAAGAACCACACATTAAAAGAAATGGCTAATTGTATGATCCAACCTAAGGGATTAAGTCTAAAGTATTGGGTGGAAGCCATCAACTGTGCAAATTACATAATAAATCGCACTCCCACAAAGGCTCTTAAAAATATAACACTGGAAGAAGCTTGGACTAAAATTAAACCAGATGTAAGTCACTTTCGTGTATTTGACAGTATAGCATGGGCTCACATTCCTAATGAGAAAAGGAAAGCATTGCAACCTAAAAGTGAGAAGTGTAATTTGTTGGTTATTCTGAAGATGTCAAAGGTTACAGACTTCTTCAATCACATTGTAATGAAATTATTATTAGAAGAGATGTTACATTTGATGAAAATCTCTTGGCATGGGAGCCTAATTCGGTGATTGTGCCTTCTTCGGCCTATGAGCCATCTTCGACGTTTGTGCCTTCTTATGATCTAGTTTCTTCTTCAGATGATGAGAGTGAGGATGGAAATCCACCTCCACCTGCTCACCCTCCTCCAGATGAGTCCTTTGAACCTGAACCAGCACCAGCTCCACCGCTTCCTAGATGGCTCTATTCAACACGAGAAGAAACTAGTGATCTTGTCGGTGATCCTTCAAATCAGTGTTGGACATGTTCACAGTTCTAGCGAGCCTCTTCTCTTTTAGCTCAAGTTTCAGAAACTCATGATCCAGAGACATTTGTAGAAGCTTCAGGTCATCCAGATTGGGATACAACAATGAATGAAGAGTATCGTTCTTTAATGGAAAATGATACTTGGGATCTTGTACCTCTTCCAAAAGGAAGAAAACTTGTTAGATGCAAATGGGTCTATAGAACCAAGTATGCATCAGATGGAAGTGTTGAAAGACATAAGGCTCGGTTAGTTGCCAAAGGATTTTCCCAAGTTGAAGGAATTGACTATAATGAAACCTTTTCCCCTGTAGAAAAAATGAATTCCATCCACCTTGTTCTTTCCCTTTCTTCCTCACATAAATGGGAGGTCCATCAGATGGATGTTAAATCCGCCTTCTTGCACGGAGATTTGCAAGAAGAAATCTACATGAAACAACCTCTTGGCTATGTCCAGAATGACTCTGGCCTTGTTTGTCACCTTAAGAAATCTCTTTATGGTCTCAAGCAAGCTCCCCAAGCTTGGTATGCCAAAATGGATAGATTTCTTATTGCCACTAACTTCTCTAGATTACATTCTGATCCTAATGTCTATACCAAGAAAGTAGGAAGCCATCTCATAATCCTTGTCCTTTATGTTGATGACCTTATCCTTACTGGTAGTGACTCAAAATGTTTAAACCATGTCAAAACCAGCCTTAAGAAGAAATTTGAAATGACAGACTTAGGTTTTTTGCACTATTTCCTTGGCCTCCAAGTTTTGCAAACCAATGAAGGAATTTTTCTTTCCCAGTCTAAGTATGCTTGTGACCTTCTTCGTCACTTTCACATGGACGATTGTAAACCAACCCCTTCTCCCTTCCAATCTGGGGTCAAGATTTCTGCCACCTGTACTTCTCCTGAAGTTGATGCCACCCTGTATCATCAGTTAGTTGGTAGCCTCTTATACTTGACTCATACCCGTCCTGATCTTTCCTTTGATGTTGGTCTTGTTTCCCGATATATGTAAACACCCCATGAAAGCCATTGGAAAATAACTAAAATGATACTTTGCTATGTTCATGGTATAGTTCAGTTCAGGATACATTACAGTTCAGGGGGGGCTCCTTTATTGTTTGATTTCACTGATTCAGATTGGGCCGACGACCCTGATGATCAGAAATCTACTGCAGGTTATGTTTTCAGCCTTGGTTTAGGACCTGTCACTTGGGCCTATAAGAAACAACCGGCTATTGCACTTTCTTCAGCAGAAGCAGAGTACCGAGGAACGGTAAATGCAATTCAGGAAGCCCTGTGGCTTCGACAGATCCTTTTAGAGTTTGGATTCCAACACCAACATCCGACCAACCTTTGGTGTGACAATCAGAGTGCCATCAAGCTCGCCAAAGACCCAGTTCAACATCAGCGTAGAAAACACATCTAGATACACATGCACTTCATCAAAAAGCTAATTCATGATCAAGTTAATGAAGTGCTCTTTTTACCTACAAAAGATCAAGTTGCAGACATTTTCACAAAGTCTCTTACAGAAGCGAAGTTTTCCAAACTTCAATCTGTGTTAGGATTTCAGGAAGTTGTCATTAAGGGGGGATAGGTTCTAGTGCCTCCTTCCTTCTCCTATTGTGTCACTATCATAAATCCTTCAATCCTATCCCAAGTTGTTCTTAAGGGGGGATGTTAGGATATTTAGACACTTAGGAGTTAGTTAAGATCTACTTGGTCTAACATGTCGTTAGGTAAAAGTGTGTTTCTTAGTGTGTTTCTTTAGTATGCATTAGTATGCATTTGTAGTTAGGAAATTCGACGGTCACAATATGTTCCCGACATAGAGTGATCCAACGGTTCATACTCTCCTCGATCTTAACAACCATTGATCCGTGGATTAACACCCGATTGTTCCATGATCTATATTTAAAGAGCATGGAGGGTCGTTTGCCGATGATCAATTGTGAGAAACTCTCTTGTAAAATCTCTCTGTAATCTTTTTCTTTGCATTAATAAACTGCTCCAAGTGGCCGCGTTGGCTGGGGTCGTGGATGTTTCCCCGTAGGGGTTTTACCACATGAAAACATCGATGTGTTGATATTGGATTTGGTTATGTGAGTGGTTACTAAAGGTGTTCTTCATCTGTTGGAATACCTGTGTTGTCAAACACAAATAGCACCTACACTTCCACCATATACAAATTGATAGGCAAACTTGTGGACATGAGTCTATATGAAATATGGACATGAGATTTTACAGAGCATATGCGGATCCGTCATTTGATACTTGGGCACTTTTTTTATCATGGGTTTGTGGCCTAGCGGCCTAAAAATAGAGTCTCTATTGTTTTGTGTCCTACAAATACCACCCAGACTTCTACGATATACAAATTGACAAGAGGACTTGCGGGCTTCTTCATTGATGGACTCGAGGGCTAGCGGGTTCAAATTTTCCGTTGTTTATGGATGGCAATTCCTATCAACTATACAACATATAAAAAAAATTATTTTCAATACTAAATTACTTTGGCTGAACATTACATTTTTATTGCTCTAGAACATATGTGGATCCATTATTTCATACTTGGGAACTTTTTGGATGGCGGGTTTGCGGCCTCATGGGATGAAAATTGAGTATCTATTGTTCAGTGTCCTACAAATATCACCTAAACTTCCGCGATATACAAATTGACAGGAAAACTTGTGGACATGAGTCTCTATATAAAATATGGACATGAGATTTTACAGAGCATATGTGGATCCCTCATTCTATACTTGGGGACTTTTTGGATCATGCGTTCACGGTCTGGTGGGATAAAAATAGAGTCTCTATTGTTCTGTGTCCTACAAATATCACCCATACTTCCGCGATATACAAATTGATAGGACTTGTGGGCTGCTTCGCTGATGGACTTGAGGGATGGTGGGTTCAAATTTTCCATTGTTTACGGATCGCAATCCCTATCAACTATCCAACATATAAAAAAACATTATTTTCAACACTAACTTATTTTGGTTGAACATTGAATTTTTATTGTTCTGGAACATATGTGGATCCGTCATTCCATACTTGGGCACTTTTTTGATGGTAGGTTCATGGCCTGACGGGCTAAAAATTGAGTATGTATTGTTCCGTGTCCTACAAATAGCACCTAGACTTCCATGATATACAAATTGACAGGCGAATTTCTAGACATGAGTCATTATATAAAATATGGACATGAGATTTTACAGAGCATATGCGGATCCCTCATTCTATACTTAGGCACCTTTTGGATCATGGGTTCGCAGCCTGGCGGGCTAAAAATAGAGTCTCTATTGTTCTGTGTCCTAAAAATACCACCCAGACTTCCGCGATATACAAATTGATAGGATGACTTGTGGGCTTCTTCGATGATGGACTCGAGGGATGGCGGGTTCAAATTTTCCATTGTTTACGAATGGCAATCCCTATCAACTATCCAACTTATAAAAAAACATTATTTTCAATAGTAAATTATTGATATTACATATTGATATTGTAGAATTTAAGCAAAAGACAAAGTTTGTTCATTTTGGTGAATCGACTGATATAAAAGTTTTCCGAAAAATGAGCAATACAGAGTAAACATGTACGTTTATAAAGTATGGACAGGAGATTTTATAGAGAATATGTGGATTCCTTATTCCATACCCAAGTGATTTTTGGATCGCAAGTTGGCGGCCTGGTGGGCTGGAAATTGAGGTTTTATTATTCCGTGCCCTACAAATACCACCCAAATTTACTCGATATACAAATTGGCAGGCAGACACGGGATGGTTGGCTGAACATTGCAATTTTATTGTCCTGTAGCGATCCCATGTGATTTCCATATTTAGCCATTATTTTTTATCAGGGGCTCTAGAGCTGGTGAGTTGAAAATTGGGCCTCTATTGTTCCGCGCTGTACAAACACCATTCACAATTCCGCGATATAGAAATTGACAAGCAGACCTATGAGCTCGCTGCCTTGACATTGCAGTTTCATTGTTCCCTATCCTCCAAAGAGAAGTTGGAGTTCCACGATATACAAATTGACAGATGGACTTCAGGGATGGCAGGTTCAAGTTTGCCATTGTTTAAAGATGTTAATCCCTATCAACTATATAACATATCTAAAAACATTATTTTCAATACTAAATTATTAATATTAAATTTTGGTATTGCAGAATTTAATTAGATGAGAAAGTTTGTACAATCTGATCGGGGGACTGATATAAAAGTTTTCCAACAAACGACCAATACATAGTTAACATGTACTTTTAGAAAGTATGGACGATATTTTATAGAGCATATGCGAATCCCTCGTTCCATACTTGGGAACTTTTTGGATCGCGGGTTCTCAACCTGGTGGGCTGATATTTGAGCCTCTTTTGTTCTGTGTTATGCAAATATCACCCACAGTTTCGAGATATACAAATTGATAGGTGGACTTGTGGACTCCACATCTCGTGGGTTCGAGATTGAAATTGTTTAGGGATTCTCATCCTATCTAAATTTATCTAAAAACATTATTTTCAAATACTAAATTATTAATATTAACTATTGATATTGTACAAGTGAATTACATTAAATTATTAAAGCATGTTCAATCGCTTATTTATACAAAAATGAAGCAAACAAAAGAAAGTGTTTTTTTAAATTCTATCACCGCAAGCATAAAAAGGACCAATTTGAATTTTAAGGCCCTCTTGTCCATATGATAGCACAATTTCACTCCGCACAATATATATTCGTTCATTTCAAATTATTCCGTGATATTAATTTTTCCAAGTTCATCGAATAAGCAAAAAATGCCAAAACAACGACCAATTTGAATTTTAAGAGCCTCTTGTTGCTATGATAGGACAGTTTCACTTCGCACACTATATATTCATTGTACATAGTAGATTTGCGTCACAACACCATAGAAATTATCAGGCAGATTTGCAGGCCAGCTGACTAAATAATTCAATTATATTATTTCGTGTGCTCCAAAGAACAGTTTGAGTTCCACGGTATACAAATTGACAAACAAAGAAGATAACCAAGAACCAACCATACTTTAAACAAATTGCAAGCAAGTTCCCCTAAGGTTCCATAGAGCAGAACCCATCGACCTTTGCACCAAACAATTTGATGTACAAATAAAAGACATCGCCCCATTCATTTTCTCTTGCTTCTGGTATATGTTCCCAGTAGAAAATAACTGGGGCCATGCAATATATGGGGATTACAGAGATATGGGCCAAGTCCAATGAACATCATTTGGATGTTCAACAAATGTTACAGATACACATGACGTATTTTCGTTTTTTGTCAAATTTTGATTTTTTTTTCCCCTTCTTCAGTCGATATGCAAAATTGCATTGTCTTCATTCAAGGCTAATTTGTTATGTATCCGAAGTTGCTGCAACATGTATACATTGCTTGCCTTTTTCTGTAGATACGTTTCATACGACAACTATGCCAACTCAGGAAGCACTTTTTGTAACAAAGGCTACCTAACCGTACAATGCACGATTGTTTTTCCCACAGTTTAGATAACATCATTCAAGAAATGTCCATATATATATCGACATTTATTACCACATTGCAGACAATCAATTGTATCGTCAGTTATCAAAGTGGAGGCAGAAGCAGCGAAGTTGCATTTTTCACATACAAGCTCGAAGGGGATCAAGTACACATTGGCTGCAACTAAAGGACCTTCAACCTGGGAATGTGATCAAAGGGATTAATACATTGAACAATATAATACACAACTGCACCCCCTCCCCCTTTAAAAAAATAAAATAAAAATAAGCAGGTGCGGAAATTTGTTGAAGGCTATTTATATAAGCAAAGTGAGAATGATTTTGTGGATGTATACGCAAAACAGCTGTAGAGCGAGCTAATTTGTTCAGATCCTCTACTATATTTGCTCAGAACTTTGTTATAAACGTTGCATGTGTTGTCCGAAAGATCATTTCTCTAGCATCCCTCTTCTTTGTTATATTTGTGAACAACATAAGTGGAATCTTCCCTCTATGCAATTGTTGTTCCATTGAAGAAAACAAATATGAATACGTATTGAACAATTGTAGATGCAACATGGAACAATGCAATATTTGTGTAACTTATCTAACATACATGCACATGCGAAACTAAAGGACAAAACTGAATCTGAAAAGTGGTACCATTGCCTTGTCATTGTCCGAATCTCCATCCTTTATATGGAGAATGTGTTGAGAACCAAATTTTCTCGCCAGTGTGACAACAGCCCCAATTGTTACGATTGGGTAAATATCAATGCTCTGTGCAAGATGGCTAATGGTCGAGTCCAGGACAAAATGATATTCTAAACAAACAAGAAGAATTTTTTCCACAATGCTTGTTTCATTGAGCGAAATTATTCGATCGCAATCTCCACGGTCATATACTGTTTTGGGCAATATATTAAAATTTGTAATGGATATTCCATTACGCGACAATATATTTTCTGCATGTTTCTAGACAAGCTGTGGAGGAACAATCAGTGTGACTATCATCATGGTGTCCTTGTCTGTCATGTTAGCACACATCATGGACCTGCTTTTGTTTGCCTTGTCCAAGTAGGTGCTATAGACAACCATTATGTCCCCGACAAACACTTGTCCAGTTTGGTGGCTGTTCAAGCCCTCTATTGACAGTACTTTGGATGTCACGACTCTATACCTGATGAATGGTAGTGTGATACAAGTGCACACATAGTTTTGATGAACTATGTAGCCACAGTTTTGCAAGCACACCTCTTAGTCTACGAAACATGAAACACGTTCATCATCTCACTTGTACTTGTTGATACTTCTTGGGAGCTGCAAACCATGTATTGCAAATGACATCAACATATAGACGAATATATTTGTCTAAACCATGCCATAGATGAATATATAGGCCAGGAAATTTGTTTAGTAAACATAGCAAGAGCATAGCGTATGCATCTTTACCTTTGGCCTTGTCGGTCTGCTAATGTCTGGGATGACTGAATGCTCATGCCCGTGTCACTAGTCCAAATTTTTTTGATGTAAGCATGTGCAGATGAACATCAGGACTAAACAAGCATATGCATTGTATATTGTCCATCGCAAGTACCAAATACCCGTAAAACTCTATGCATATGAAATTTTTAACTGCAAAAATGTTTAACAGTAAACAGGGTGTGAGCACGGGGCACCATGGCCAATCTCTATATCGCGGACCTCTGAAGGGAAGGGGAGCAATATTCGACCTGCCAGCCTGGCACCTGCAATCGAGAAAGTGGGAAACTATGGAAGAAGGTAGAAGCACCACCAAATATGTGAATATTTAAGTCCACCAACTGGCGCACGAAGGAATTTTCGAAAATCACACTGGGCAGATGAATTACAAAACAAAAGGGATAATAGAAAATGCGAAAAGTAGAAATAGGGAGCGCAGAAAGGCCCATTACTGCAAAGTCATCGTTTTCAAGTCTAATATTATATGCCCCCACCCAGTTTGTATATTTTATTCACCAGCACACTTGGCATACCTTTTAGAAGATTGCACCACAAAACCCTCTATCGTTACACAGAAAAATTCATCTCCCTATCCAAGCAATCTATTTTTTCCAAGGAAACAATGTCAAAGATGCAATGGACACAAAGGCAAGTCAGTATGAAGACAGACATCTAAAATAAAGATGAATAGGTCTATTTACCCACCAAAGAGCCCTTCATCCAGTCCATCCATTCCGTTTGTTTAAATGCAGCAATGCAACACAAACACAAAGGACATGAACTAGCTTAATATGCAGGAAGGTACGCATGTAAGCAAGATAACTTACCATGTAAGAAGGCACGCAACTAGTTCAACACATATACATACCATAAATGAAATACAAAACAATGCAATATGAAACAACAGTACAAGCACACACCTTTCTATATCCTCTTCAGCTGATGCAGTCAAGACTCCCTCGTTTTCTCTAGCTACTCTATTTGTTTGAATATGGGAACACACAAAATTCAATGAACATCAATGCAAGCTGGTATTCCCTGGAGAAAAAGAAATATGTACATACAACAACACTGATTGAATGAACACTCTAAAGAGGCAGAAACATGAACCTTTGCGCTTCTCTATCCATCATTGTAAATGTGTAGATTTGTTTTCCCTGGCCAAAATACATTGCAAGGCACACAATATCATGCAATTGCATGGCCGCAGCTAAACGATTTCTGGTTTTCCCTCGCAATTTATCCACATATGCCCTTTAACCATGTTCTTTATCCTCTACACAGATTGTTGTGCCCACAATACAAGTTCTCAGTTTTCCCTGGCAAACCACTTAGACATGCTTCCAGACATCAAAGTATAATCTTGTAGAATCTTTGTTGCACATATCATTTCTCAAGCACAACACAAATTGTATCATGCGCACACCGGTCTATGTAGAGGAGAAATAACATGTAATGTCATATCTGCACATCTGACCATACATGGTTTATAAATCTAGCCTGCATACATATGCTTTATTACAACAAAAAACTAGCAGATATTGTAACTTCACATGTAATCCTCCAACAATTTTGCATGCAACTATCTTCTTTCATGGCAGGACTAGAGCACTAGCAAAATCTCACAGAATAACATATATCTCCCTCAACAGACATGGAAAATAACACAACTGCATGTCGACTCATGGGTACAGGGGCTAAACACCGTAAAGCACCCCAAAAAAACTATAACAATCCAAAAAAAAGAAAAAAGAAAACCTCCAACCACCACCGCTGCACCCCAACCCTGCAAGGCTGAATCAAACAAAAGAAAATAGCAAGGACCAAAGCAGCGAGAAAGCACGAACAGGTCGAATTGCACCCCCAGGGCCCCAAAGAGCAAACCCCAGCCAAACAAACAGAACCATCAAACGATGAACAAACGAACCAACAAGAACCACTAAGCCAGTGAACAACATATGTATCTCCAACGATTACAAAATTGTAGCCCAAGCACAGAAGGAACCAGAAACATACAAGGAACATGCAACTACAAATAAGAAAACATTCTTACTTGCAAACTGCAAACATTGAACAACAAACAAGGAATAAAAAATGAAACTATGGCATTGTTACTCCGAAATAATGAAATGCAAAAGCGTAGGTCGAATCGCCAGCGAAACAACAACAAGCAACAACCGACAAACCAACGAAGAAGAAGCACTCACCGAACCAGTAAACAATGTATGTAGCTTCAACGATTACGAGGATGAAACATACAATGGAAGCAACCAACAAACCAACGAAGAAGAAGCAGTCACTGAACCAATAAACAATGTATGTAGCTTCAATGGAGGAACAAGGATGAAACATACAATGTTTGTCGAACTGGCGGTGGACAAACAAGACTGTGCAAATTCATTGTAACTATAAATAAAATTTCGAGGAAAAATGTACTCCGAGAAGCATATTTACATAAACACTTAAGACTGCCAGGCTGTCTAAGGACCTTGTCATATGAAAACATTTAAGTTGTCAGGGGTGTTGGAGGACGTTGCGTCATGTAAACATTTATGCTGTCAGGCCTATTGACGCATCTCGAAATAAGTGTCAATACATTTCAAAAAATACACATCCGCCAAACATGGTATAAAATCTAGAATTCTCAATCACTACAAAGCTTTCAAAACATTTCAATATGCTTAGTACATATGAAAACTTACGGATATATTCACCTAGCAGAAAATGCTAATACAAGCATTCAAACTAATGGTAGCATTAATCGACCTTCAAGCAATATAGATAAAAATATGTGATTAACAAATACTGTGTAGGAGAAAAACTTTGGATATGTTGCCATATACTACATTGGGAATAGCAAAGCCGGAAATAAGACCTCCAATCTCTTATCCAATCAGATCAGTACATATATGTTACTTTTTATTATATAAAAATATATGCTTTTAATTCGATAGCTCCAACAATAGGTATTGTGGAAATATTTCGGGTCAAAGGACAAACTAATATGTAGTCAACTCATTATCGATCGCTATAGTCCCTCTATGCCTACGACAGGGACTAATAACATAAAATAAATAAAACCAAAATTCTTTGTTCATGAAAACCTCCTTTAAACTGACATGAACTCTATGCTCTACGAACACAAAACAAAAAGTCTTCCATTTTTTATATTTGTTTTTAAAATTGCCTTTAAATAAATGATGTTAAAGTCCTAGTGGAATCGTCTTCTCTTAAATAAAGTATTTGATTTGTTATAAATGCGCTAAATTCTTGATAATCCAAAGATATTTCTTCGATTCAATTTGAATCAGCCGCACTTTAGCTTTTGCAACTATAGTGATAATGTTTGGTCATAACAATTTTTATTTGACTAAACACCAAACAAGCCTACAGATAATCACACTACAGGGTTGGAATTTGAAATCCAACTCTCTAGTCAAATTTGTACTAAATATTTTATACATTTTACTGTGTCTTGCAAAAACAATTTGACAAGTAAATCACTGTAATTGTCACTCTATTTTCGGAATCAAATAAAAACTAGATGATAATAAACTCCAAATAAGGATTGTCAGATTTTGGGTAATAGTAGTCTAATCAGAAATGGGAAAAAACGTAGAACATTTATACTATGTCTTAATCCTATATGTTGTACATACTTGATAATTATTTTTTCTTCTAGATTATGTATAATTATTTTCTTTACAGTGACCA
>ML781510.1:228101-249686 GCA_009831015.1 Picea engelmannii
ATATTGGAAAATAAAACTAGAAACATGTATATAATTTCCCAATAATTACACCAAGACTTTGATAGAAAAATTGGGTTGTTGTTAAGTGTTATCAACAAGAGTTTTTAACAACATTATGGATGTAGCAAAAATTTTCTACAACAGAAAGTTCTAGCCACCAAAATTAACAAGTAAACCACTCAAACAATAGCTTATAATTAGTAGAACAATTACCAAGGCTTACAAGTGAATTTAAGCAGTAGAAAAAGTGAGTAAGACAATGAAAGAGAGTGATTTTGCTGCAACCCTATTTTTTGTAGCTAAACGTTTATTACAATAGCTAGATCACTTGAATAAATTAGACGCCCTTAGAACACAATATAGCTTAATGCACGTAGAATTAAATTCCAAACTCGAACAATTCAATCTCCTTGAAATCATGTTTACCAATGCACAATATTCAATCTATGATTCAAAAAAGATTAGTGCCTTATCTATTGGGTTATGGAGTCTCTAGTTTATGAGCTAGGGTTTATTACTCCTCTAGGGGTGTAAGCCCTTTTAATCCCAATATTAAACAAAACTTATAAAGGTAAATATACAAGGGTGTAATCCCTTTTACTCCTTGCAACAACCTTTGCAATAGCCTTTTCAATAACAACAAAATATATATCCTTGATAGAGGGTGGGTGTCCTTATTCTCCTCCAAGGGTTTGACAAAATAACCTTGAAATCAAGAAGAAAAACATACAATTGCATAAATCTTTTACCTAATCCAAGAGACAGCATGGAAAACCCTTACTTATCAAGATATTCCACCACAATTTTCAAGAAACAAGCATCAAGAGAAGTCACTATCCTTCCTTCAACCAATAGAAAAGTGAAGCATCCAATTACACAAGACACAAAATAGAGTAAATTTCCCAAGTACAACGAAAATTTCAGCCAAGAGTTATGTAATTCTAAAGTGAGTTATGATCCCAAATAAAAATGAGATGACCTCTAGTTATATGAGGTCATCTAAAACCAATTTTTCCAATAAGAAAGTCAATACCAAATTAAAAGGATGTTGACCCCCTTCATTTTCCTTTACAATTTACACAATTCAAATTTCATAAAGTAAATCCATTATAAGGGTGGCATCATGCTCTAAAAGGGTGACACCGGCCTCAAAAGTGAGACATTGAGCCTCTAGATGAAATTCATTGGGCCTCCAAAGGCCATGTGTTAAGAACCGAATACTTGCATACATAAACACCAAAAATATTCATAGAACAATATAGAAAAACCACACTTTTATTATAAGAAAGCCCTTGAGGTAGGGCAACACCATACAATGGATCCTATTATGGAAGGGATCCTCTCCTATTCACTTGCCTCTTCGAGGGGGAAACCTCCTAATAGGCTTCAGCTCTAAATACAATATTTCTCTTCATATCCCATTAAATTTCTTGAACCCCTTTATATAGTGCTATCATCACCTAAGAACATTCTAGAGGAGGAATCTTCTAGAAGTAAAACCTTCTAAGAAGTCCTCTTACATTTATTATATCTAACTACCCATTTTATATCGTTGTAGGATATGCAGGCTGGACATTGGTAATCATAACTAGCTCATGATGTGTCACATTGATGTTCTCTACATAAGGTGGAGTAGAGTCATCAACTAAAATATGGAAGTGGTTGTCATCCCAGAAATGAAAACTATCCATATACCAATCATCACAATCGGCCTCAAAATCATACCAAGAATATATTTCTTGATTATATTCATCCATGATGTCTTCCATAAGAAATGTCTCCTGCAGGCTATCTAATGAATCTTGAATACTACAAAAAATATCATTGAGGCCATCTGCAAGGTCATGCAATGTGCCATACAATGTGTCATACAATTGGGCTTTGAATGCTTCAGTGATCTATAGAATTTCTTCAAGGGTTTGAGAGGAAATATCCATTGGAAACACCACATAAAATATACCAAAAGAAATATCTGAAAATAATTTATTCAATGGCATTGATCTGGTAACAATCTGAGTACCCTATGAAAAGTTATGAACTCTGCAGTAAAACCCAAAAACATAGCTGATTTTAAATTAGCGATATCTTCACTTCCAGTGCTTCGATTTGGACGATTGTTTTTTTGAAATTGGGTGAAATTGTGAGAGTAAATCATATCTACCTACAATTTTTTTTGAAAAATTCAACCTCAGATGCTACATAAATCAAAAAAATCATGGGGTCGTCCATGGAAAAAATCCCTTAAAATTGCAGATTTTAAAATGCAAATAACTTGACTTCCTGGACTCTGTTTCAGACGATTTTTTTTTTTAACTTGGGTGTTTTTATAAGAGAAACTCAGATTTAGAACAAGTTTTTTCAAAATTTTCACCAAAACATACAAAAATCATCCGTAATGTCGCGGCTCTCTTTTGTTTTCTGAAAAAATAAATCTGCAAAAAATAAAAATATTTGTCCACACTTCCTGCCAATGAAAGTGCTCTAATACCACTTGTTAAGAACCAAATAATTGCATACAGAAACACCACAAAGATTCAGAGAACAATATAGAAGAACCAAACTTTTATTATAAGAAATCCCTTGAGGTAGGGCAACACCATATAATGGATCCTATTATGGAAGGGATCCTCTCCTATTCACTTGGCTCTTCGAGGGGGCAACCTCCAAATGAGCTTCAGCTCCAAACACAATATTTCTCTTCATATCCAATAACATTGATTGAACCCCTTTATATATTGCTACTATCACCTAAGAACATTCTAGAGGAGGAATCTTATAGAAGTAGAACCTTCTAAGAAGTCCTCTTACATTTATTATATCTAACTACCCATTTATTATATCTAACTATCATAGTGGGTCTTATTTAATAAAATAGTGGACCTAGTCCACCTTACATTGAATGGCCTCCAGTATTATCATTATGGGCCCTCTACCCCCCCCACTACCTCTCTAGATACCTAACACCATGTGTCCATCTCTCATTCTCTGGAGTGTCATTTCATGCATCTAACTTCTTTAAACCGCATCATCTCTCTTTTGGAATCATTAAGCCCATCAAAACCCTAGCCTCCACATGATGTCAAGGCTTGGAAGGTGACGTCTTGGGCCTCCTTTACAAGTGAAAGTGTATATGATGTCATCCCCTAGTGGTGTCCAAGTGCCTCCAAAGGCAATGCCCATCATCTCAAGTGTGTAATGGTTCTGGGGTCCTCTTCCCATCCTGTGGGGTATGGAATCTATCCTTGGGGTTTTCAAGCCCCCACGAAGGTCAAAATGACACATTTCCTTCTTGAAATAGCTTACACCTAGCAAGGTCCATTAAATACAAACAAGTACACCCACAAAGGGTCCACAAGTCACATGTATCACACCAAGTAATCCATATTTAATCAAAGAAGCACCTGAACATTGCATCAAATCCCTCCTTTCCAAACTAAACAAATGATCAAAGACCTTATACAATTTTTCAAATTTAGATATGGGAGGGTTTTCATGGTGCCCTATTGGGTGAATAAATCCTCAAGTTAAGAAGTGTTTCCTAAGAAACCCTCTCTAAGTCATGTAGTGAATATGAGGTGGATGGGGATGTGACTTTTGGACATGGGGTTATTGACATATAAAGGGCTCATATTGTCTTATTTATGGTAAAAAAAATTTGTATGTGTGGGAATGGTACGATGACCCTTCAAGGAGACCCCCTAGTAGCAACCCTTTTCCCAAGGGTGACCCACTTACTAGGAAACCATGTCAACCACTAAGTTTAAATGAGGAAAAATGAATAATTTCCAGGAAAACGTATTCATAATCAAGAAGGGACCCTTTGCAACATGTTCAAATGCTTCAGTTATTAAAATGACACTTACCACGAGACCAAACTTGTTACCTCATGAAGAAACACATGTTGTCCTTTGTGGGCCAAGCTAGTGTAGTGGACATTGTTCTTTTCGATTAGTGGTGATGTATGGTAAGATGAGGGGCTATGTCTACTCATATATCTCTTATCACTCCATGTATTCAACTTGTTTTCCTTGAGACATAACTCCTTAGTTACCCCTAGCCTGGGGGGTAACATTTGGCTCCTACATGGGGACATGTGCTCGCTATAAAGTACATGAGAACCTCAACATCTCCTGGTAAGACATGTGCCTATGCACACTTAAAAAATACACATTGGGATATAGAAGGGTGGCACACTCACCCCTTTATTCATATAATGAAGACTTCAAAATTGACAACTATTATTTAAAAACAAAATTTTGCATTTTTCCAAAAAATTCTAACTAACATGTAATATGATTCAAGAAAACGCATCACAACAACTGTGTATAAATGCAAGAACTGAAATATGTAAAAGTTAGCATGTAAATGAATGAAACTAATTTATGGTGAGCACACAAATGCAATGAAAAAAAGAAAATGACCTACCTATTTACCTGAGGCTCGAGGCCCATGGAAATTAGGTCCTAAAGATGTCAGGTGAAATTGTTCAACTAGTGCAACCAACTGATCATCTCATCAAGGTATCTCCTCCTGTGTGTAATTATGTAGTACAACAAATATAAGTCAGGAACATAATAATCATGAGCATAAATGAGCATGTGATCAATCATATAAGGAAATTCATGGAGGTGGGTGGGAGGGAAAAAATCTTGCTGGAAAGAATATCCACAAGCCTAATCAATCCATCTTTGAATAAGATATTGCATATAGATAACGAATTTTCTTCATCCTCACTTAGAATACCACCATTCCTTGAAGGCCAATAGGAAATGAGAGATCCCAAGAGGATCCTATCATTTCCTAGATAAGATGAGATGAGATAAGGGATAAGCTCAGGTCTAGAGAAAGAATATTTTCCCACACTTGAAACATGTTGCTTATTCGTTTGCAAATACTTTCAAAACGAACCAAGACAAAAGCATTGTTGCTCTATTGTGTGAGTCTATAATTGGTATAGGCTAGCCACATGCTTGTTTCCATCAAAATTTGAGCATGAAGGTGGTTGAAAATATTCATACAAAAAATATGAGTGCCAAAAAGTATACACATCAAAACTCCCAAGGTATGACTGAAAGCCATCATGGGTATACTGCAACATGTCATCCTCAGATGGATGAGACCAATCTATTCTCATATCATCATCAAGTTTCCAAATAACTTAATCATCCAAACATGAAGAACAATTCTCTGAAGATGAAAACTCAACCCTTTTCATTTGAAAACTACCCTAAATGTCATAAATGAGGTATCTATAAAAAATGAAACAGCTGACATCCCATTTACATCTCCCAACACATATGAAACCATAAATGCGGTCATCAACTATGTCTGAGAGGTCCTCTATTATATTACTGGCATTGATAACTTCTTCAATTCTATCTGCAGAAAGAACAAAAGGTTGAATGAATTCATCATGTAATGTCTCATCTAGGTTCTCAACATGTTGTACTTCTTTGGAGCCTTCCCCTTCTTCTTGTAAGTTTTATTCATGGACCTGTTCTTCAAGCACTTCTTTTGTAGAGGGTGGATGATGGTCCTTTTTACTTTTACATTCTTCAACTATCATCTCATTATCCACTAGAAAACCTTCTCTGTAAAGAGCATCCTTGAACTCTTAGAAAGTATCTTGCAAATTCTAAGTGTTCAGACCCCAACACCTGAGAAATTGTTCAAAAAGATTTAAGAGGAAGGTATGCTCCTCGAATTGAATGAGTACATGAGACACTTCTTTTGTCTCAACATTATATATGATACAAACTATCGTATTAGTATATCATCATGTAATACATTCAATGTTGAATCATATTTCATATAATTCACAACTTGGTGACTGTTAGGTCTCAATCACCATTAAACTTTGAAAAATTTATATTCCATTATGAAGGATAATGATTTGGATACCCAGGAATACCCTTTATACCAAGGGAGGGATATACCTCATGAGTATTCCAAGGTTCCATGGTTCCATCATATGGAATGACACCTCAATGGAATTGCCAGAAGAGCTCAAGGCTCATCAAAATTGAAGAGGGTATCTTCCCTTAATGGAGTCACCAAATAAACTTATATGAAGTTTATCAAAGTTGTGAGGGTAAGTTTCTTCAATGGAGTCTTCATGTAAGCTTTGGATAAAGGATTTCAGAAAGGATTTCCAAGTGTCGTTATGGGATCAGAAAGGATTCAAAATCCTCCTTGAGAATGACGCCAAACTTTTTATTGCAGAGATTGTAGTTTGGGAAAATCCAAACCTAAGACAAAAATGTGTGGCACAATTTGGAACAAATATCATTGTCACCTCAATAGATTCCTCTTCGTTTTAATGAAGGACAATTCTAACACAAGGGAGGCTTCTCGATGACCCTAGGGGGATTGTGATGGGAGAAAGGAAAGAGCTTGTGGAATGCACATATAGGCCAATGTAAAGAGTGTAAATGAGGCTTGAGAAAGTTCTTATGAGCTAGTGAATGGTTTCCAAGGTTGTGTACCTACAAAACAATGTTAGACCTTCCCGAAACAAGGCAATATATGATGATTAAAGCCTCAAAACCAATGGGGAATCAGCAAGAAACCTTGTTGTACAAAAATTGAAGTAGTATATATATATATATATGCAATAAGTAGGTTATGACAACTGCAAACTAAACCATCAAAACCAAGTGTATTACGTTGGAAAATAAAACTAGAAACAAATAGATAATTTCCCAATAATTAGACTAAGACTTTAATATAAAAAGAGGGTTGTTATTAAGAGTTATCAACAAGATTTTGTAACAACCTTATGGGTGTAGTAAATTTTTTCTATAGCAGCAAGTTATAGACACTAAAATTAAAAATTGAACCACCCAAACAATAGCTTATAATCAATAGAACAATTACCAAGGGTTACAAGTGAATTTAAGCGGTAGAAAAAGTGAGTATGTAAAGAACCAATCTGGTTCTTACCATAGAAATTCATCATAAATGGGATAAATAATTGTAATCCATACTAGAAAAGAAAATATATTGAATAAGAATGAATATAATGAGATAGATTGATTGTTTACATTGGTATCGAATCATATCTATCTATCGCATTATATACATTCTTATTCATTATATTTTGTTCTCCAGTATGGATTATAGTTATTTATCCCATTTATAATAGATATCTATTGCAAGAACCAGATTGGTTCTTTACAAAGTAAGAGAGTGAAAGAGAGTGATTTTGCTGTTGTTGCTGGCACACAAAGTTTTGAGTTAAGTTATGTGCACGTGCACCAAGGGAGAAGTGTGTGCCCATTTTATAAGTTTTTCACACACCTGAGTAAGTGTGCGAGGATTTCGATAAAGTGCGCATTGGACCAGGTTTTGTCAGCAGTGCATGGAGCATAAAATACTATCGAGTGCACATCGGTCTGAGTTTTTTCAGTTACGTCGGAAAACAATAATATTCCCACTGGAAGCAAGAAAGGAATCATCGAGATATATCCCCTAATTATTTGTGCCAGAATCATACAAAGACATGGGGCAACCAAAACAGGAGCTGGTGTTATAGCCCACAAATTCCCTACTCATGCATACATGGCATTGGCCTTCTTACTTGCATAATTTTCCAAATCACTACTGAGGAGCTCTATTTAAAAAACCAATTTTTAGAGCATATATGTGCCCTGCACCACTACTGCCTGCATACATACGCTTTTTTCATGCTAGACAACTCACGTGCATACACTTTTTGCACACTAAACAACCCGCGTATATCTCCAAAAGTTCCAAATATTAAAAATTTGTAAGGAATTCAATGGAATTCACAGGCTATTGGAGGTTTCCCAACCAATTCACCTTCTATATCCCGTCCCCCAACTGAATAACCATACTTTTGTCATATAAAAGGAGGTGTTGGGGTCTCATTTCATAACCAAGCATAAGAACGATGAAACTCTGCCCAATTTCACTTGCAATCTTTTGTGAGTTACTGCCTCAGCATTCCCTCTTCAACTCCTTTTCTTCCATTCAATCCATTCCCTTCCCTTGAGGTGATTAGTATATTGAGAGAAGAGGCCTATTGAAGGTGCACTTGGAGCATTGTAAAGAGGAGCTTGGACCAAGTTCGTGGAACGGTGGCTGACAAAGATTGTAAGTTTCAGTCTTTGTTTAATGAATAAAAGGATCTCTTTTCGTTGTCCCAAATGATGATGTTATGTGTCTTTTATTTGATTTATACATAACATTTGATATCTAACCCTAATTTATGAATAGACATAACATGTTTGTAGCCTTGTTTTCCTAGTCTTGGATGGAGGCCAGCTTTGGGAGGAGACTTGCAGTCTTTGGAGCTACATAGCGTAAGGAGATCATCACTAGACGTTGGATAAAAGGTATAGTTATCGATCTTCTCTTTTACTTCTTTATGTTCATTTATTTTGGTATGTTTGGGGTAGTGTAGAAACTAGATTGACTTTTAGGAGGTCATTTGCTCTATCTATATCCTAAACCCTGGTATATTTATAGGGGGATTTTCCCGCTAGCAGAATTGGAAACCATACTGGGGAGTCTCTCTAGGGTTTTTAGGGAGGTTTTTTGGGTTGTTGATTGGCTTCTTGTTTGTCCTTCTAGTTTTAGTCAAGTTTACTGAGTCTTTTTAGGGTTTCTGGTCACCTGCAAGGTGTATACCAACTTCCCCTTCCCTGTAAGTCTGCCTTGTCTGTTTTTTTTAGCAAAAGAAAAAGAGTCTTCATTTCAAAGTTCTTTTCGATTTCCTGAAATACAAGTAGTTTTGTTTATTCAAACGAAAGCGAGTTTTAGGATTTCTTCATTTACAAGATCTTGAAATATCAATTAGAAAAGTTGAATATACAAAGATTTTTTACAAGCTTTGCTTTAATTTTGAAGTATCTTTTGCTTTCAAATTCTTTAAAGTTTTCTTCCTTATTCATCTCTTCATAACACCTTCAATTGCACTACCACAACCTTTGCGTAAATCAAGCCTTGAAATTAACGCTTAATCTAAAATATATTAGACTTTCTATTTGTAGGGTTCACCGACTAGTTTAGGGTTTTAGGGCCTTGAATTAAGTGTGAAGAGGAAACACTTCAAGGCCACTTTAAAACAAACATTGGAGTCTAAGATAGGGAGTGGTTTAATTACAACATCGTAAGAATTAGTCTAGGACCCCTCTAACACAAGGGATAAACATGAAGTCACGTGAGGAAAGGCAGAGGAGATAACCCCTCCAAAGATGGACTAAACATAGTGGGGTTTGTATATTGAGGGTCTTTCTCAGGAATAATACCAATCTCATTTGCCTATGGAGATTTGTGGACCTCGAATCCATTCGAGATCCTCAGTTTTCTTCCAGACCAATTTATTTCGACACCCTTGAAGGGATTCAGACTTGTTATCCTGCTCATTACGATCTTCTCGACTATTGACTGTACACGCCTGATGACTGACTGCGAGTTTGCAACTTAGTTTCCCATATTTTACAGACTTACGCAGGTGACTGTGGGGGTATATCACAATACCTAGGGTTGATGTCAGATCTCTCTTCACGGAGTATATCTAGAGGGTGTTTCCATGTTCGAGTTTCACTTAGACCGGTTAGCAACTCTAGTGTCGATTGGCGTAACTGTCCTTCCCACTAGTTAGTCGATTGCTTGATTTATCTTTAGGAAAATTTTAGTGTGTGCTCTGTGCTCCCTAGTTTTCCATAGTGAGTTAGTCATTCATTACTTTGGGCCTCTGACCTAAGGTGGTAGACTTCCCACTCCGCCAGTCGTGAGGAATTTTCAGTCTTCCTCTTAGAAACATGGAGCTACCTCTTTATAGGCGTTGTTTTTTATAACACTGGTTCGCCAGAGTTGGTGTGTGAGACTTTTATGAACTTGAATGATCCTGCAAGGGGAGAACCTATGCATAAGATCTTCATTGCTAAAGTTCCCGATGATACCAACCAAGGAACCCCTTCAAAAGGGGATTCTTTTTCTTTTCCTTTTCTCCGAAACGTTGGTGTCCCTTTGATGTCTACTTTGTACATTCCAGGGTTGGATGTGGGACTACCGGTTTGGTTAGGTACCATTCCAAATGTCCTGAACACTCTTGACGCTTCTTAGTTAAAAACCTTATGTCATGGGAAACATGTTGATGTTCCTTTGTCAGCAAATTATTCTCCTCCTACTTCTTCCTTCCATGGTGAAAGTATAGCTACTAGTAACCAAAAGTCTAAACGAAATAGAAAGAGGAAGAATATGAAGAATAAATCACCAACCTCTGTGAGTCATGTTGGAGATAGGTTTTCAGCCTCTGCAAGTCATGTTGAATACCACCACCTAGCCTTTGCAAGTCATGCTGGGGATAAACAACCAACCTCTATGAGTCATGTTGGAGATAGGTCATCAACCTCTGCAAGTCATGTTGAAGACCAACACCCAGCCTCTAAGTCATGCTGGGGGGAAAATGTCCAGTCACTGCTAGTCATACTAGTAATAGGTTTGTAGCCTCTGTGAGTCATGTTACCGACTTATCACCAACCTCTGCAAGTCATGTTGGAGATGTGCAACCAACTACTACTATTCATGTTGGGGGAATTGATTCTATTGAGAAACCTTAACAGATAGGACATAATCCTAAGTTACCTTGTAAGCTTTGCAAGGGAGATCACCTTACTCATTTATTTCCTGGCCTTCCAGAGGTACGAAGATTTTGTTCCCTATCTGCAAGATCTTTTGATTCTAAGTCTTCTGAGGTTTCGTCACAGCCTATTCAGCCAGTGGTTGAGAAAGTGGTCATGTCGATGCAATATTCGACTGATCCCACTTCCCTTTTGGGGGGTGATGTGCCTTTAGACCATGTTGTCTCACAGCCTATTCAGCTAGTGGTTGAGAAAGTGGTCACGCCGATGAAATCTTCGACTAATTCTACTCTTCTCTTAGGGAGTGATGTGTCTACCAACTATGTTTTTAGCATTTCATGCTCAATACTTTCATAATAAGGGGGCATCCTGCTCACTTCGAGCACCCCCCCCCAAGTCCTAGGATGGTTTCCTTTGATTGGAATGACCTTGTTGAGACTCGTCTTCCTTCTTCTACACCCTTTCAAATAAGGGTTGAAGTTAATTGAAATAAAATTACCGATGTATTCTATATGAAGGAGCCTCTGCAAGTATTTTATCCTCCTCGGCTTAGCAAGCTTTAGGTTCTCCCAACCTTGTGTCTGCTTTGTATGAGCTGTTGGATTTTGATAGACGTTCTAGTGAATATTTGGGGATTCTTCCTTAGTTTCCTATATCATTAGGTGGGAATACTGTCCTTGCCAATTTTATAGTGGTGCAAGGCCCATTAGATTTCAATATGCTTCTCTGGCATGATTATGTATATGCTATGAATGTTGTGGTGTCTACACTCTTTTGGGTGATGCATTTCCCTCACAATGAAATCATTTTCACTGTCGACCAACTGGCATCTGGTATTCACCATCCTAATTTGACGTTATTTCAGGCTGCCCCTTTATATGTTCCTAGTGTTTGTGTAGACTCTACCTTGCAGGACTACCTCATGAGCACGCTTTGTTGTCTTTCAAGCTCGCTTTAAAATTTGAAATAAACATCCAATGAGACTGTATTTATTCTTTTCCATCTTGTCTAGATTACTTTAGAAAAGTATCCCCCTGGAGTCTTCTTTAAGCCCTTTTCAGACTCTCTAAAAATGAAAATATTTCTGAGCGATCTTGTTTCCCTTCACGCTTGCCAAACTCAAATTGAAGGCACATATGTTCGACAGTAGTTTACCCCTTTTCAGTCTGGATGGCTAATTTTACGAATAAATATTTTCTCTAGGAACTTCGGTTCGCTAGAAGAGTAATCTCAGGCATAAGTTTAACCCTTTTTTAGGCCCGAGGGACTAAATCTTCAAAAAAGGAACATTCTCCTTGGTTTTGGTTTATCACCTTTTTCAGGCCTTAGAGATTACTTACGAAAAAGGAACCCCCCCCCGAAGTCCATAGTTAAGCTTTTTTCAAACTCCCTAAAATTGAAAAGATCACCGAGTGACCTGGTTCCTTCACACTCGTTAAATTGGTCCAGAAAAACATCTACTGGCATGAGTTGAACCCTTTTTCCAGCTTGTAGATTATAGCGGAAAAAGGTATGCCTCGAGAGATTCATCTCTCTGGGAGAGTTCTCCTCAGTTAATTTTATAATTTTTTCAAGATAAGGAGACTAAACTTAGAAAAAGGTTGTGATTCCATAGTTAATCTCTTTTCAGGCTCCTTAAAATTGAAAAGATAGCCGAGTGATATTGTCTTTGTCACACTTGTTAAAATGGTTTTGAACATATGTCTTTTTGGTGCAAGTTTAACCCTTTTTCTAACCGACTAGACTAACTCCGAAAAAGGTACTCCCTGGAGTCTTCTTTTGTGTTTTTTCAGACTCTCTAAACATGAAAAAACTGTCGAGCTTACCTTCTCTAGGTTCGTAAAAAATTACATAGAAGGGGTCTCATTGTGTCATGCTTAATCACATTGCGGGTCTCATATTTTCTTCTTTGGCCTAATGTTGACACCATGTTTCTCTCAAGTGAACCTTTGAAGCATTTCTTATACGCAAGCCTTGCAACACTTTTTTCCTCTACAATCTGACACCTTGACCCATGGAGGAATTTTCTCCAAGTGTCCTTATCCTGCACATGTCTCCCTGCCCTGAGCATTAGTATGTTCCATGCACTTGGAGCTAGTTTTCTTGCTTGCGACACTCGTTCCTCCTTTGTAACGTAGCATTCTTTTATTATTTTTCAATCTCTTTAAAAATTGAAAAAGAAAAAGAAATCAAATATTCCAAAAAGAGGGGACAAGAAATATACATTCTTTTTTCGGCAACAAATATAGTCACCCTTGGACAAAGCACATCCTTCTGTTTTTTCATCAAGCATTGGGATCTAGTATGACATTAGGAATCATTTCTTGCTACATAGAGTTGTGTCCTCCTCCATTTGATTACTCTTCCAAACATATGGAGAGTTTGCATTGCCTCCTGCATCACAAACTTATGTCAATGTCATGCTTCCTGAGTCTGATCATCTTTCATGCTTTTGTCCAAGGGAGGTTTTACCCAACCTGAGTCGTCCTTTCTGAATTTTTTCTCTTGAGTTTCATGAGTTGACCATCCTGAGATTCTAGTCAAGTGCAGATTTGAAATCGACGAAGTTCTCTGCCTTCTTATCGAGATCCTCCAATATTTTCTCGACGAATTTTCGAAGACCTGAGGGTAGTGACTCATGCACTCCCATTGTACTCCTACATGAGTTTTGAAGATCTTGAATTTGTTTCTCGAGCTATGAAGACCTCATCTCCAGCCACAGGCCCCAGTAGTTTCTTGAAGATGCATACTATACTTGTATATCTTTGACTGATTTTGAGATGTATATCCACTGTGTATTTCTCACGGATACACTTTATATAGTTATATGACATGGATTTGTAGTTTATTTGATTGGAAACCATGATTCATTTCATCCCGAGCATGGGTATGCCCTCCTTGGAGACACAATTGTTGTTTTGCAGATGACACCTCCCAAACTCTGGTCCCGGGCTCACTCGATTTTGTGCATTGGTGAATATGTTGTGATGTATTTCGGCCATCAGTTGATCTTCTGACCTCATGCATTAGGGGGAATCTATTATATCCCTAAAACTCCCTACTCATGCATACATGGCATTGGTCTTCTTACTTGCATAATTTTCCAAATCACTGTCGAGGAGCTCTATTTAAAAAAACAATTTTTAGAGCATATATGCGCCCTGCACCACTACTGTATGCATACATATGCTTGATGCATGCTAGACAACCCACTTACATACACTTTCTACACACTAAACAACCGGGATATACCTCCAAAAGTTGAAAAAATTAAAAAGTTTTAAGGAATTCAGTGGAATTCACGAGATATTGGAGGTTTCCCAACCATTTCACCAGATATAACCCATCCCCCAACTGAATAACCATCCTTTTTTCATATAAAAGGAGGTTTTGGGGTCTCATTTCACAACCAAGCATAATAGTGGTGAAACTTTGTCGAGTTTCACTTCCCTTCCTTGCCCAAGCATTTGCAACCTTTTTTGAGTTACTGCCTCAGCATTCCCTCTTCATCCCCTTTTCTTCCATTCAATCCATTCCCTTCCCTTGAGGTGATTAGTATATTGAGAGAAGAGGCTTATTGAAGGTGCACTTGGAGAATTATAAAGAGGATCCCAGACCAGTTTCACAGAACGGTGGCCAGTAAAGATTGTAAGTTTCAATCTTTGTTTAATGAATAAAAGAATCTCTTTTCCCTATCCCAAATGATGATGTTTTGTTGATTTTCTTTGATTTATACATAAAATTTGATATCTAACCCTAATTTATGAATAGAAATAGCATGCTTGTATCCTTGTTTTCCTAGTCTTGGATGCAGGTCAACTTTGGGAGGAGACTTGTAGTCTTTGGAGCTACAGAGCTTGAGGAGATCATCACTAGACATTGGATAAAAGGTACAGTTACCGATCTTCTCTTCTACTGCTTTATGTTCATTTATTTTGGTATGTTTGGGATAGTGTAGAAACTAGATTGACTTTTAGGACATCATTTTCTCTGTCTATATCCTAAACCCTGGTATAGTTATAGGGGGATTTTCCCGCTAGCAGTTGGTTAGGTACTTAATATTTCCCCTAATGCAGAAAGTCTACATGGAGCGCTTGTAGGTTCCTGAAGAGTGTGAGGAAGTTGGATCATACAAGCAAGTGGAGAAGAGAAGAAAGAGACAGTGCTCCCTAGTAGTGAAGGATATAAAAGGAAGTTTAAGATTAGATAGAGTGTTGGATAACATATTAGGGAGTTTATGAGAAGATATTCAGCTAGTCTGAGAGTTTCAGGTTAGATACCGGCATCGAGATCACCCTTAGCCTGATGTAGTATTGTAATGTATTTGAATATATTCTTGCATTTTGATATGTCTGAGTCCTAAGGAAAGGTGCATGGTGCATTATATGTATTCCCCCTGTTGATATAATAATGATATGAGATTCTATGGTTTTCATAGGAAAGTGTTCAACACAAAGTATACTTTTTTTGTGATGAAGTACTTCCATTAATGAATATATGACAGTTACAATCTATTTTGTGTCTATTATGAATGAGTTGAATGTGGATGTATATTGTTTTAATTCTTAGTCCTTAATGGAGTATCAATTATGTGTTATATGGATGCCAATTGCAGTAGTGTTTAGTATGTTTAATCCTTCATCATCAACATAATACCTTATGGTATCTATGATCCTCTATGCATCTCGGGTGATAATTTCCTCGACCTCGGATGAGGATTGATATGTCGGTTCTTTGGGGTTTTGTTTGACATGCTCTGGATAAACTTTGGGTCTAAGCTACCCCAACATTAGGAAGGTCAATGCACGCATAAGTGTGAACTGAAATAACAACAAAATACCCAGCAAATGGTTATGTTGTCGGGACCTAAAGTCTTGTTGAAATTGATGGAGGAAAAGAAAAATGTGGTGGCATCCTTCTAATGAGGAGATTCAAGACTAGATATAAGCAAAAGAGGACAAGTTTTCGTTGTGGGAGATGTAAGGATTGTGGTTGAAAGCGAAGGAATGGAAGGACTGATACATTTACTCGAACATGCATGAGCTCTTCTTTGGACAATTTCCATGTCTGCTGCATGAATGGTTAAAAATAAAAGTTGTTGTCAATTCATTCGTGTTACTAGTGGAGCCAATAGTTTGGGATAAATCTAAACTTGATAGTTTGAAGGCGAGGACAGGTTTGAAAAGAGGCTTGGAGTCGAAGATACCAGTAGTGGAAATATTAGTAGTGAGGCCTTGAGTGGAAAAGCCCATACCCTTTGGTTGTTGCAATATGTCACAACCTTGAGAGAGTTGAGAGGGCCCAAGAATGGTGTGTGGAAGCAAATTTGTGGTGTGTCAAGGGAGTCTAAGGAGGAAATTTCACATGGTTATGCACTAAAAAAAAAAAAGATGTCACACAACTCCATGAGGCACCAATATGAAGAGAATGTGGTACTTAACATAGTGGAAATATGTTGAGCAAGAAAGAGACTAGCCCATGGAGTGGCAGCATGCTGAGTAGAGAAAGAGATTATGTGAAACTTGGTAGTGTGCAGATCTTATCGGGAGATGAGGCATGAAGTGGTAGTGCTTGGATCGTCCTAGCGAAAGGTGCACACAAATTTTGGTGCACAGTTAGGTCTAGAAGAAAGGGCGCAGATCATTGGTGCACTAGAAGAAACAAAAGATGGATGCTCCCCTAGTGGTGGGGGAGCTGGATCGGTATTTTTGAATGGTCTTATGTGGATGCAAATTGATAGGTCCTTAGGTCACCTCGATAGAAGTTTCATAAGAATATGTTCCTACCCCCCTTTGTACCTCCCCCCTTATGCATTTTAATCAAGAAGAAACCACAACAGATAACAGAGATATTGGAGTTGAAGAAAGAGAAGAAGAAGAAAGAAGTGAAAAAGCAAGTGAAGAGGAAGGTGAAGTCAACAATACTTTACCTCAAGTGATAGTTGTGTGGAAATATCCCACCAATAATAGTTGGATAAGAAGAACTACTTATGTTCCAAGATGGAGATTTAAGACAATACATTAATCATTGAGGTTACATGTATTCCATGAAATGGGAAAAGACAATGTGGAGAAACATTGGTTCACATGTGAAGCAATATGGTCTATGAAGAGAGTTATAGATGATGCGAAGAAGATCACACAATTAGAGACTACATTTAGGGATAGGGCCCTGACATGGTACATGAAATACAAGGTCATTATGCCAGCATGATAGGCAAGGTACCTCACTGAGGTCAAGCAAGCTCTCGTTTGGGAGTTTCATAAGCTGAAGTTTGAGTCCCAATGTATAACAGAGTTCAAAGAGATCAAATAGAAGGAAGAAGAGACTATTTGGGATTATGACCAGTGGTTCAATATTTTTTTGGATAGGATGACATTCCAGATCCAGGATGTGCAGCACCGAGAATGGTTCATTGTGGGGTTTCTCCTCCATATTCAAGTCCTGCTCACCCAAAAAAAGGTGACAATTCAAGCCGAGGTTGTTGAAATCGTGATGTGTGTAACACCCTGTTTCCCCCAGCTTGTAAATATAACTGGACTGGCCAAGAACTATGGAAAACTCATAAATGTGAATATGTGATGTAAATGGACCTTGAGGAAGAGGTCAAGGAATGTGAATAACATTTTGAATTTATTATAGGACTGCTAAGAGGGGATGTGCAGAAAAAGAGACCATGATGGCGGTGGAGGGCACCTGGAAAGGTGGCGTTAACTTCCACCAAGAATTAATACCGTATTTGGACTCCACTGGCCCGGAGAACCAAAAGCGGCTCGCTGGCCCTGAATTTAATGCCTTGCAAGCTGGTAGGTTGATGGATTAATGAGGGATGGGGAGGTGAGCCGCCTATCCGTAGAGCCATCAGGCCTGATCAACACGAGGGTAATCGTGCCACACGCAACCTTGCAAGAGGATAAGGCGTGGGGAAGAAGCGATTGGAGGGGGGAAACGTGAGGGGAACTCTGGCATTATGCAGAGTGAGTGATAGCAGAGAGGAAGGATTGCAACCTTCGCTCCTGGTCACTGGCAGACAGAGAGACGCAGTGTCACAACATCGTGGTCTTAGCTCGGGGGTGGCTAGTGGTAAATCCGCTGGGAGTCGCTACGCCTACGATTGGGTGGAAACGGGCACCCCTCTCAGCAGTCGCACCCACTTCTGATGTTATTTCTGATAAGTGTTTCTCATATTGCATCTTGAAATTCATATCCTGACATATATGCTCATAAACTATGAAATTGTGAACGATTAGAGTATAAGAATGTCTGTGCAGTGTTTTGATAAGAAATGTTAGATATATGCTTATAACAGAAAGACCACGCATGGCTTATGTTGATAAATGAATTTAATTATGCATGAGTTGAACCAAGTCAGACTTCCAGTCCATCCTTGAAAGTTTGTTTCCCTTTGTTTGTCTCCAGGAGAGCCCTGGAATAGATCTCTTCGCAGAGATTCTCTCCTTGGAAAGGTTTACCAAGAACCTGGAAAAGGACTTGAATGTGCAAGTCTTAATAACCCTGTACGAGGAGGAATGACCCTTTTAAAATTCCAAAGTAGCAGTGTAGGGATAAGTAATGAATCGATGGATGAGATCCTGTCAGAAGACCCATGGTCATTCACGACCGTCAGATTGACGAAAGTAACAAGGGCGTTACATACCTTGCCCCTTTTTCTCACTATATTTGTGAATAGCGATGAAATCAGGATCGTAGACCACCCCCCCCCCCTCAAGGTCCATGAGAACATTTGGACCGTTGATCTTTCCACATCCATGAAGTAGTGTAAGAATGCGCGAGGTGGGATAGATCTGAGCCATCAGATCGTAGCTAGAAAAACCTGACAGTCGTTGGATCTGTTAAGAGATGCATGAGGGTTAAACCTTCGTGAACAGTAGAGGTAAAATCCTGATGAGAAGGTTGACACATCGGGATATTGGTACTCAGGATATTAGAGTTCTCGAGGTCGAGAACGTTGGGGCATTTCAAGCCCCGAAACAGTGAAATGATCTCGACCGTCCGTTTGTGCAGACACGTGGAAAAAATCGAGAGCCCGTCGATATATTGGCTACCGGGGTTTTGAGTTGACAGAGAAATTCTGTCATCGGGTTATCAAAACTCCAAAATCACGAGATTGGATCAGGGCCCTCTATCAGCCGAAACACGTGGTGGAGACCCAAACCCTCAGGGAAGTCCCGATAGAAAAGTCAATAGGTGCATCGGGGTTCGGTAGTTCACAAGTCCTAAGGACATGACTTCTGGAGAATCAGAAGTCGCGAAATCGCGAGAGACGACCAGGACCGTCCATCTTGAGGAGGATGCGTGGAGGAGATTAGAGCACTCGAGAGGTTTCCCTAAAATAAAGTCGACCATCGGCATTTCGGGAGTCGGGAAATCGAGAATCCCTTGGACAAGAAGGCCTTGCAATTCGAAATTGCGAAGTCCGAAATTCCGACAAGGAAGGGAAAGCTCCCTCATAGGGGCCAGCTGTCATCATAGCGGAGAATCGAGATTCGAGAGATCGGCAGTCCCGAGAACAAAAGCATTATGGCATTTGAAACCCCGAAGTCCCGATAGAAAGTAGGGACCATTGGTTTCATGGGTGATCACAGCTGTTGATCATGCTAAAGGAAAAAAAAGGGGTTATTAACTGACGTCATATCGGGAATCGAAGGATCGCGAGTCCTGAGGACAAATGCATTTTGGTGTTGAAAAGTACGAAACCCTGATAAGCAGTGTGGTTGCGGTCATATGGGGGAAGGTCATGTGGACCAAAGGTCTAGCCCGAAGGGCTAGCTGAAGTCAGAGCGCATCGGCTTTTGGAAGCCCAAAACCCTGAAAGGAGATAAGGCTGTGGTCTTGTGAAATAGTGGTCATATAGGCCAGGAGTTTAGCCAGGAGGGCTAGCGCGTAAAGGGGGGCATTGGCCAATCAGAGATCGAGAGTTCGAGAGGACAGGAACTCTTGTCATCAGGAATCACGAAACCCCAAGACCTGAAATTATCATTGGGGAAATGTCACAGGCGTGTGAAGAAGAGGCTGTGACAGGGAATTAAGGACCTATGGATTGGGTTTGGCATCTTGCTGTTGCGAGCTTCGGGGATTCTCATTGTTGAGAAATCAACGAAAAAGTTTGATTTTAGGTAGTGGGTATGTTACAATGTGATTGGAGGCTACACCAGGAGGTGCAGAAACATTGGCTAGGTTAGCATAGGTGTAGTTGCAATTGGCCAACCTAGTAATCTATTTGCAAGATATGGAAAAAACTAAATTCTTGCACAATCATGTATGGTGCACTACCTTCCAGTCGGAGGGGCATCATCAAAATGAGTGCCCAAATCTTCTAAATTATATGGCTCCAGGTTTGTCGAGTCCATTTCCATTCAGACAATCCAAATGGTGTGATATCTACAGATAGTGAATAAATGGGCCACCTCATTGTCCCACATTACATAAACATCAAACGACAACTCACACCCCCTTCTATGAATTCTATAAGTCTGTTGGCCATGATGTCAATAGTTGTCGCTCCCTCCATTTGATGCAAGATAACACCCAAGAAGCATTCTAGGTGCAAGAGGAGATAAAAGGTGGTGAGTGTAGTGGTGTATACAAGGATTTATATCAGGGAGGACCCTGAGGTGGATATGGGTGTGGTCGTGGCCATATATATGGAGGAGGAGGTGATAGACCCCCCACATGTTTCAATTGCGGTGAAATTGGTCATGTCTCATGATTATATACTAAGCCACGTGTTCTTCGTGCCTTAGTTACAGTCATGAGAATACTACAAAATATTGTCCTGACTTGCTAAAGAACTAGAAAGATAAGAATACTGAATGTAAAATGGTGCTTGCAAAGTCGTGCCAGAAAAAAAAAAAAGAATGGGGAAGCAGACGTCTGAGTTGTAACCCATGGAGGGGCCAAGACAAGAGGATAATTTTAGCATGGTGAAGGCTTAGGTCAATGAATGGAAGCAAAGATCAAGAAGGAACCCCATCCCCCCCCTAAGTTTGATGCTTCTTAGCAGAAGCAATTTTTGCGTGATTCACATAGAGCCATTGAAGAAGAGAGAGCACACAAGGAGATGAAATGCATGACTCAAAGGTCTCTAGAAGAGGTACAGATCTGGGAGGAGGTGTAAAGAGTAATGCAAAGGTCATTGGAGGAGGCATGGATCCATGAAGAGGTGCAGTGGGTGATGCAAAGGTCACTGGAGGAAGCCCATGCACGTGAAGAATTGCAACGCGCCACACAAAGGTGTTTGGAAGAGGCTCATGTACGTTAGGAGACCCAATGCGTGACCCAAATATTTATAGAATAGGCACGCACATATACTAGGATGCAACATGTTGAGAAAAATGCATATGCAAAGCAGTGTCAGGAGGAGTTTTAATGTACAGTGCGCACAAAATCTTTATGCGACCTAGGTCACATGGCAGAAGTCAAAGATCAAGTCAATACCTTATTGCACTACTGTTTGCATTTTCTTATAGATCTAGAGGCTGCAAGTAATTTAACCCAAATTTTGATTTCTTGAATGAAGGAAAAAGGAGAAAACACCACTGTATCAGCTCCACCGCTCAAAAGGGATGTTTTCCAGGTTAGTAAGCAAAAGAAAACTGGCCATGAATTTAAGATTACAGTAGAGCTTGGTGGGTATGACATGGATGGATTCATGTTGGATCTGGGATTCGATGTGAATATTTTACCCAAGAAGCATTGGGAAGCAATGGGTAAGCCTAAGTTGGTTTTTTTACCCATACAACTCTAGTTAGTTGGAAACAAGTACAAGATCTATCCCATAGGCGAGCTGGAGCAAGTTGAAGTGAATATTAAAGGGGTGAAAACAAAGGTTGATTTTGAATTCATCAAGATAACGGATGATTCTTATCCCTATCTTGAATTGTTGGGAATCAAATGGTCCTTTGAAAATAATGTGGTGTTGAACTTAAAGAAGAGGTAGATGTCCTTTGAAATT
>ML781510.1:254766-272484 GCA_009831015.1 Picea engelmannii
TTTAAGCACAACATATAAAATTAAACTGAATCAATAGTATATCATCAGTGTATCATCAATATATCATGAGAATATAAACATAACCAACATCACATAAAGTACACAATACACCAGAATTTACATGGAAACCCAAACATGAGAAAACCACAGAATGATTTCTTATATATCAAAGAATACATTCATTGGAAGCACTAATTTCCCAATTCTCTAGCTGCAACTGGAAGGACGCTATGGCCCCCTATTTACAAGATCCAACCTGAAGGAAGCTACAACTCCCTAAATTCTCTAGCTCCAACCAGAAGGAGGCCACAACCCCCTGATTCTTAGGCTCCAACTCCCTGATTCTCCATCTCCAACCAGAAGGAGGCTACAAACCCCTTTCCTTTCCCCGTCCCGATGCCCTGAAATATAAATCTAGACCAACTCTCACTACCACAATCACTGCCACTATCACTGCAACTGTCATATCAATCTCTAACTTGTCAACTTGTCACTATATCTAACTTGTAACAAAGCAACCTATCCAACATGTTATTTTCACCGATACTCAACCTGATCCTCTCACATGGATCATGTACCAAGGACACCTCTCAACTAGATGTCCAACATCACAAACACATGCCTCTACCAATCATGTACCAATGTCACCAACATACCATCACAAGTTATGTGTCTCAACCATGTACCAAAGAATGTACCAAACCATGAACCTATACCATACCAAGAATCAACTATGTACCACAACTTGTGACAGACCGTGCATCAACCATGCACCATAACATGTACCATATGCCTCAACCATCAACCATGTACATCAACACCATACCAAGTACCAATCCTATACCATAGCATGTATCAACCATGTACATCAACAATGTATATCAACACCTGTACCATACCATGTACCAAAAATGTATCTCAACCATATATACCATATCACTCAATCATGCCATACACCATGTACCATAGGATATATCAAGCAAGTACCATCAATGGTGTACCTCAAAAAAGTACCAAAAACCCAAGATCATATACCAAGTATATGCCTCAACCATTCACCTAATATGTGCCTCAAGCATGTGTCAATGCCTCAACAATATACCAAATACTTGCCTCAAGAATGCACCATAATATCAACAACATGTAACCCTCGAAACATGCATATAAACATACATGTAACTTTGTAATAGACCTGGTGTATGTGATCATAGATCTACAGACCTTCCTCAACTTCAAGAACAAGAGAATAACATCTTTTGTTGGACACACCGACCACACAGAGAGGGGAGGGTGAATCAGTGTAGGGTTATTTTCACACTTCTTTAAAAAACACCTCATTATTCATTACTTTCACTTATAACTAACATATCTCAGTAAGAAACATCGTCAATAAACCATCAGCATAAAGAAAACAAGGAACACAACATATATGTATAAGTTTCTTTTGTATTATGGACTACAATCCTTGGGGTTTATCAACATCAACTGAATAGAGCAAAAACTCCATAAGAGGACCAACTCTCACGAACACTTGTTTCAAACTTCAGGAACCTGGCACCAACACTTACTCAAGCTTCCATGACTCTTCCCATATGTACACAACCTTTCCTTTCTTTAGACTGCATGTGTATGTGCCCTAGATTTATTCATCCCACGTATGTACACTCTCTAGATCACTACAACCCACATACAACTTTAGAAAACTAGGGTTTTATGAACCCCTGAAACTTTCACCATCAAAAAATCAAACTTACGGAACTCTTGATGCATCCACGAGTACTTGCAATGAATCTTTCACCAAGAATGAATCTTCAATACACTCAAGAGATTTTCTCACAAGAGACCCTTGCTCTGTTATTTATGCTTCTCCGAGTAGCTTCTTGATCTAATCATCTCTAACCAACTTCCTTCTTTTTGGGGCTAACCGACTTCTGACCACTTGTCCACTTATAACTACTTTCTCCACAAATAGTAACTTTTCCACTTCTAGTTGCAACTAATTTATTTTTAATTGTTTTCTTGTTGCAACCACTTAACCCATGACTAACCACTTTGACTTGTCAACTTCTTCTAGGAACTTCTAGAATAATTATACTTCTTTGACATTCTTGACTTGTTTGACCTTATAGGGGCTTCTAGATAACACATGAGGGTTCTCCAACTTTTCAAGGCCATAACACTCTAACCATGAATATTTATTCGATGTTTCACATATCATCGGAAATGGCATGAATAACACTATCCATCTATAATAGTCTCACTTACAAATTCATTGCTCTTCATTACATTATTCCACAATCAACCTTGGGTTCTTTAACCATACATCTAGGATGACTCAACCACTTAACCATTTGGACATCAAAAGCATCTTCCTGTGAGGGATTTCATCATAGGGGACCACTTTGGAGTTCATTCATTTGGTACTTCCTATCAACCATGATATGACATCAATGATACAACTTCTTCCTATCAACCAACACATCACTATGACACCAGTTGAAATGAATTACATCCATGACCACATGATACAACAATCAATACAACACTGATATTACTATGACATGACATCAACCCTTTGACATCAATCACTTGACATCAATGACAACATAATACAACAATATCCCCCTTTGGCATTGATGGAAACACCAGCATTGATGTCAACACAAATCATTGATTGCAACATGTGGAAATATCAATGCTCATGCTCCCTCTGTGATTATCCCTCTATGATGGTTGCCAATCATCTCTCCTCCTAAAATCATGCTATTGCAACTAATCATGGGAAGAATAATAACTCCCTCTGTGGGTATGTCTCCCCCTATCTTCTCTACAAGATGAACAATATGAAATCTTATTCTGCTGCAAATGCTACTGCTCAATCAGAACATAGATCAACTGCTCAAGAATTATTTTCTCTTCTTGTGATGATCCTTGGACCTATCCATGCATCAACCATATAAACTCATGCCACACCATACATCAAGTGTATKCCAATCATACATACTATCTCATGCATCAACCATGAAGCAAAAGATATGTCAACAATGAAGCAATCATGTACATCATGTGCCATACCATGTTCCAACCATGCACAACACCCATGTACATCAATACCATACAATAATATCTCATCACTGAAGTATATATATGTCAATAATATGTGAAAAAAGTGAACCARACATATATAAGGATCATCAACAAGTGCCTCTATCAATGTACCAACAATATTCCAACCATGTGCAACATCCATGTACATCAACCATGTAGACAAATACCATACAATATATCATAAGACATCATCAATGGAGTGTATCAACCATAAGACAAGAACATGTGCCAACTGTGTACCAATCCATATGCCTCAAAAAGTGTCATATCGCTCATGATATGCCTCTACCATGAACTACGTGCCAAAACCATGTGTCAAGAAATGTATCTCAATCATCAAGCATCAATCATATGTACCGGCCATGTACCATGAAAGATATGCCTCAAAAACCATTCACTACAACAAATACTAAGCATCCAATACTATCTCTACCAAAAGTATGCTTCAATAGATCAATGCTATCTCTAGCCAGCATCACATCATCATGATATATCTCATAATGAAAGTGCAATAACTTCATTGACATAACCAACACTGTTCCTCAACAGAAAATGCCTCAATACACATTATAGGGTTAGTACCATGCATCCATGATAGACATCAAGCATATGCTCCAATATTCAACCATATATTATCATCATACATGAATCAAACACATATAATCATGAATACCTTCAACAAACCATGTCATACCCTGCAAAACATAGTTATACCATCAAATCATGCTGCAACACATCTGCATAGCCTTCTTTCCAAGGATTTTACTGTATATACCCAGTCTGTTCTATAGAAAACTCGCATATGTACGTGATATTTCTATAGGTCACCTCGCGTATGTACGTGACTTCTCCCACAGGAGCCCACGTATACTTCAGAAAAATTCAAGCTTGATCTTGCCTCATGGCTGCCATTATGTTCTGGTTGTTCAGTCTTCTTAATCAACTTCTAAGAGTGTCCCGGCTTCTCAGAACTTGAGCTCCGAGCTTCCATCTTTTCAATATTGTCTCCCTTCCTTTCTTCATGAGTTCTTCTTGCCATGTTATATGAAACATTTCTCATGGATTTTCTTGTTGTGTTCCAACATCTTATCATGTTTATTGAATCTTCTAGCATCTTTCTTTACATAATGTGTGCAATCTAAATCTTTGTGACCATATTCATTACATGTGAAAACAATGACCTTTGAACACATTTTCATACCTTTGATTTTGTATCAACCTTGAAGGTGTCTCTCTTCTGAATTTCCTTTGAGGTCTAGGGCTTTCTTCTTGATGTCTTCCTTCACTTGAAAATTTACTTTCACCTTTTGAAAATGAAGGACCTGCATCATGCTTCTTAGAAGTGTCAACTTTAGAGTGTGTAGCTTCCTTGTTGTATCGAAGACATGATTTATCATTTGGTAATATTTGGCTATCTAGGATCTCATCCAATATTGTTGAGTTGTTCATGAACTTGATGTGAGTGTTTGACTTCTCTATTTTCTTTCTAAGATCAACAACTTCAACTTCCAACTTATGAAATGACTCTTCCTTCTCATTTATTTTATTTTTCAATGGTTCCTCTATCATTTTGGCTTCTTCAATTTAGGTTTTCATATTGACATTAACTTCAAGACTTTTGCTAAGCTCATCATCTACCTTCTTCTGTTCTTCTGCTTGATTAATTATATTATTCTTTATTCTTTTGATCTATTCATTTTTTTCTTCTAATTGAGTCTTTTTACTTTCTTCTTATTCTTTGAGCATTTTCTATAGGGTCATGATCTGCTTTGGGTACTTTTCTAGGACTTCATTGGTGTACTTTTCAAGATACTCAAAAGCAATTGAATAATGTCTTATTTCCATGCTAACATCACCTAAATCAGATAAATCCTTTTATTTAAACATCAACAACTCTTCCTCTTCATCTAAAAAAACCACTTCTAGATATTCTTCTTCATTTGTAGAGGAACATTCAACATTATTAGAATTAGAATCATTGCAATTAGAGGATTTTGGAGAGTATTTACCTTCATTGTCCTTGATGGAATTGTCTTGTTTGTTTTTATATATCTTCTCTAGATTCAACCACAAATCCTTGGCAGAAGTACATTGTCCCATGCTTTCCATGACAAAAATTGAGAGTCTATTGAAAATGGTCTTGAGAGCTAATGCATCATTCTTATTTTATTCCTTTTGAACTGCACACTTTGAATTATTCTTCAAGGGAACGGATCCACCAATAGTTTCTTTCCAAACACTTACTCCTTTTTCCTTCAAATACCCTTCCATTTCTATTCTCCATGCTGAATAGACTGTCTCATCAAAGATTGGAACTTCATCATCCATTTGTGTGTCCATGGATCTCCTCCAAGCTTGTTAATGCTTATAGTGAAGGCCTTCTCTGATACCAATTGTTGGACACACTGACCACACTGAGAGGGGGGGGTGGGGTGAATCAATGTAGGGTTTGTTTCACACTTCTTTACAAAACACATCATTATTCATTACTTTCACTTATAACTAACATATCTCAGCAACAAACATCATTAATAAACCATCACCATAAAGAACACAAGGAACACAACATATATGTATACTTTTCTTTTGTATTACGGACTACAATCCTTGGGGTTTATCAGCATCAATTGAATAAAGAAACAAATCCAAAAGAGCACCAAATCTCACTGCAAGACTCAACTTGCAAATCTCAACACCAACTGAGAAGAGGAATCCAATCCTCAAGTACAAAACCCAACTTGTAGACAAAATTAAATCTATCAATAGGTAAGTGACCCGTCAGTTGTGTAGGCCACATATGTACATGACCTGCTAATAGTGCTACATGCGTATGTATGCATTCTTCCTTTTGTCAGCCTGCATACAACTTTAGAAACTAGGGTTTATAAAACTTCAACCTTCTAGCCCTTCAAACCCTTTCTGCCTCTGTCACATTCACTTGTGATTTGTCACTCCAATTTTCCTATCACTGCCAATCTATAGCATAAAAAATCACAAAAATATATATACCATCCAACAACCTATGCATGCTCGTCATGCATACATAATTACAGATCATGGACATCTCTTCAATCAGAATAAAACTGAACTACTCAACCAACAAACTACCATATTCAGAAATCAATACAACCATACAAACAATGCCTCAAGCATTGACCATACCATGAGAAGGTCTAAATATCAATACAATATGAACCTATACCATAACCTTTGTAGCAGATATGAACCTGTATTATTTTGATCTGGAACCTGTTTCAAACTTAAGGAACCTGTCACGAACACTTACTCAAGATTCCATGACTCTACCCATATGTACGCGACCTTTCCTTTCTTCAGACCGCGTGTGTACGCACCATAGATTTCTTCAACCAGTGTATGTACTCATTCTAGCTCATTACAACCCACGTACTACTTCAAAAAAATAGGGTTTTTTGAACCCCCAAAACTTTCATCATCAAAAACTCAGACTTACAGAACTCTTGATGCGTCCATGAGTACTTGCAATGAATATTTCACCAAGAATGGATCTTCAATATACTCAAGATATTTTCTCACAAGAGACCCTTGCTCTCTTATTTATACTTCTTCAAGTAGCTTCCTCATCTAACCAAATCTATCCAACTTACTTATTTTTGGGGCTAACCCACTTCTGACCACTTGTCCACTTATAACTACTTTCTCCACAAATAGTAACTTTTCCACTTCTAGTTGCAACTAATTTATTTTAATTGTTTTCTTGTTGCAACCACTTAACCCATGAATAACCACTTTGGCTTGTCAACTTCTTCCAGGAACTTCTAGAATAATTTGATTTCTTTGACCTTCTAGGGGCTTCTAGATAACACATGAGGGTTCTCTGACTTCTCAAGGCCATAACTCTCTAACTGCGAGGAGTTATGTGATGTTCCACATATCATCGAAAATGACATGACGAACACTATCCATATATAATAGTCTCACTTAAACAATAACTGATCTTCATTACATTATTCCACATTAAAACTTGGGTTCCTTAACCACACATCTAGGATGACTCAACCACTTAACCATTTGGATATCACAAAGCATCTTCCCCTGAGGGATTTCACTATAAGGGGACCACTTTGGAGTTCATTCATTTGGTACTTCCTATCAACCATGGCATGACATCAATGATACAAATTCTTCCTATCAACCAACAAATCACTATGACAATGCTTGACATCAATTACATCAATTACATCCATGACCACATGATCCAACAATCAATACAACAATGATATTACTATGACAAGACATCAATCCTTTGACATCAATCCCTTGACATCAATGATAACATAATACAACATCTTCATCAAACTTTACCTTAGTATCACGGGACTATTTTTTGGATTTGTCACAAACCCTAACTTTAGACAAGCATAACTCCAAGTTTCATTGCTTAGAACATCCCAGAAAAGGAGTTATAGAAAAAATGGTAGACCTTGTTGAATTATGGCTTATTCTAAAGAGATAAATTGTAGAGAATTCCACACATGGAATACTTGATATCTAGATATGAAAATAATAAAAAACATAACAAGGAATGTAATCTATCCATTGCATTTGGTATCACCGAATTTGGATCCTTGATGAAGAATTTATGACTATTTTACCTAGAACACCTGTTTGAGACTATCATCAGGACTAGCCAAAAACCCTATTTTCCACAGAGTGTAATTCAAAAACTATAATGACCCAGAAGCTGAAATTTTTACCATAGGTACCTTGACCTGTATTCTCAACCACCTTCTTGTTTCTCTATCTGAATCACCCTAGAAAAAAATTTACATTGAAAAAGGTAAGATGACCTTTAAATAACATACCTTAGAACACATCATCGCAAGACTCCATCCTCCCTTGGAATTTCTCCCTTCTTTAATTCATTTTCCCTCTGAAATTTTCCTCAGATCTCCTTGGTTTTCTCAGATAGGAATAACTCACTCACTTAGACAAATATACAATAAACTAGTGTGTACAAATGAGAGGCTCTTGATGTGTATTTATACTTTTCCAAGTGAGTTCTTTACTTAAATTTAGGGCTGACTTGTAAACTCTTGTTTACAACCACTTTAGCCTTTCATTAATGAATTGCAACCAAGTAGAGGCTTATTAAACCATCTTTGGGGCTTCCATGGGGGCTTCTTAACCAATATTTGGGGCTTCCAACTTCATGAACTCATAAATCCTCAATCGTGAGGAACAACGTGGTGTACCACCTATCACCGGAAATAGAATGATGGGGACTATCCATCCATGAGTGAGTTACCTTCATTTACACCATCCTTCATGGAATTTTTTCATGATCAAATTCAGGTTCCATAAAGACACATCTGGGGCTTCATGTATACTTCTTCAAATGCACTCAATTAACTCACCATCAATCTCGATCATACAAATGACAATCAAATGTACAACAATATTATCCACATCTCTGGACCTCTCCAAGGGTTGACATAAATCTGTAAGGGTTGACATCAATGACAACCAACTATCCAAACCAACTTTCCAACAATTGTGCCAATATATCCATATGAGGGAGATCGTTACAATGATCCTATAAATAAGGATGTGTGGAGTTCAATTATTGAAAACATCTACAAAATCACAGGGCACGGGGAGGACTACGTCAACCCCACCACAGATGAAGAATTAAGTTGGAGTAGTTTAAGATCTTATGACACGTATTCTGAGGATGCACTGGATAGATGGTAGAACAAGGTTTATGTTTTTTCAACAAGGAGATGTGCTTAAATCAAGAAGGCAATGCGATGGATCAGATCTGAACTTTCTGAAGCCTTGCAATTTGGTGGCACCAGACCAATGGAGACATTCCTAGTACAAACAGAGAAAATCGTTCCCTCGAAGAAGAGACTTTAGGCCATGGATGTCGTAGTTTGAGGAACCCCGATACAACGGTGGGAGACCCACCACCCAACTATCCAGAGTTGGGAGAAACTCGTCGAGTTTATAAAGGTTTGGTTCGAGCCTATTGTCAACTTTGATCTAGCCAATTGATATAAGGGAACTAAGGACTCTCAGGAACATATCTCATTCTGTGAATAATGATAGACTACTAAGAACATCCCTCAATCCTAATGGGTCCCCTGATTTATTCTTACCTTGTATATGGTTCCTCGGAGATGGTACATTCAAGAGGAGCTTCGAAGGAAAATAGGTGAGTGGACCCATATGAGCTCCCAGTTTTTGGTGACCTTCCAGTTCACCATTAATAATCCATTTCTCAACAATGCCCTTAGTTGTGTAAAAAAAATTATTTTTCATCAACAACCTAAGGTTGTCGGCCCTAGTCCCCAAGGTGTAGGACAGTCAGTGACAGAGTGTGTTGTTAAGCCACTTCGTGTTGAAAAGTCACTGGTTCGAAACCTATGGGGACAAAAAATCCAACCATGTTAAGGGTTGGTATGGCTCAGGCCGGGTGCGATCCCCGGGTGATTTTGACGGCTTAGATGCCCCTGAGTCGCGGTTTCTCAAGCCATAGGTTAATCCCGATGCCAACAGGTTTGGCCACATTAACAAACAAAAAAAAAAGGTTGTCGGCCCTAGAGTGGTCTACTCCGACCACTAGTCAGTGGCTAAAATTAAAGAAGTAGTACTTTGCTGGAAAAGACCCTCGCGACATCCAAATCACAGAATCAGAAGGGGAATGTGCACTAAAGGGAAAGGAATTCAAGACAAGCACACCAGACTATGATGGGACCCTAAATACTAAGAAGCACAATATGGGGAAAAAAGAAGCACCTAAGATGGCCATTATTGGAGACTATTTGGATAAGGAGATGATCACTCAAGTCATTGATGTCCTTAAATAATATGATGACTTATTTCCTCACATATTTTCTGAGATGAAAGGCATTGTAAGATATTTGGGAGCTATGAAGATCCAACTCAAACCTGATGCCAATATAGTCAAGAGAAGACCCTATCACCTAAGCCCTAAGTACAATGAAAAGGTGCAGAAAGAGATTGATTGGATGCTGGATGCCGATATCATTGTCCCTATTGAGGAATATGAGTAGATTATTCCCATGGTTGTGCAACCTAAAAAAATAAAGGAAATTCGTAGATGCATCGATCTGCAGAGTCTCAACGCAACATGTGTCCATGATCCTTTCCCAACCCCCTTCACAGAGGAATTTGTAGAAACTGTTGGTGGAAGAGAGGCTTATTCATTCATAGATGGTTTCTATGGATATCATGAAGTTCATATCATAGAGGAATATCAGGGCAAAAACACCTTTGCAACTGGATGGGGATCCTTTTCATATATAGTCATGTCCTTTGGGTTAAAGAATTCCCCTGCGGTGTTTTAACGAATAGTGGTCACAACCTTCAAGGAATTTATCCACACGTTCTTTACGGTATGCTTGGACATATGGACTATGTTCAATCTGTTAGAAGGGCACATATAATCCCGTCAATTAATGTTGGATCATTGTTGCCAGCTACAGATCTCTTTGAATTTAAAAAAATGCATCTTTTATACACCCTTTTGTATTTTGTTGGGCCACTTCATGTGTAAACATGGCCTACTCATGGAACTAGTTAAAATTGTTGCCACCTTGGACATGGTGGTCCCTACTTCAGTTCGCGGCATGTGCACAACCCTGGGACATATAGGATACTACAAATGCTTCATAAAAAGCTATGCTCAGATTGCATCCCCTTTGGAAATATTATTGTGCAAGGATATTAAATTTGAATGGATGCCAGAATACCAGGAAGCCTTTGATACCCTAAAGTAAACACTAGTTCCTACGCCCAATTTGATTTTCCTAGATTGGCCTAAGCTTTTACTTTTCCACGTCGACGCTTCATCCATTACGCTAGGCATCATTCTCACCTAACCAAAACAATGCCACATTGATCATCTAGTATACTTCGCTAGCCAAAAGCTATCTGATGCCGAAAAAAACTACACCACAACCAAGCACGAGGGCCTGCCTATGGTTTATGCCTTGAAAAATTTATGCCACTACTTGTTGGGGTCTGCCTTCAAATTATTCACTGATCATTATACCCTCGAGTATTTAGATAAAAAACATGTATTGGGTGGTCGCATCTGCCGGTGGGGCTGGATCGCCTATCATGAATTGAGATAGGGGAAGCTGCTAAGAGCCTCAATGATAACCTTCTGGATGTGAAACTCTTCCAAGTGGAAGACATACCATATCAATTGGCCAAAATCGAAAAATTCCTCATCCCTAGACTGACGCCTAAAGCATACACTTCTGTGAAACGACACCAACTCGTGACCCATAGTGTCGATTATCAGTTGATTGTCGACCAATTATACAAGTTGGGTGCCGATGGAATCTGTTGGAACCCTATAATTTGTGTGCTTAATTTGCTCTCAGATTGATGCTCATGATGATTGGAAAGAGGTAAGGACATTCCATGCCTTAGACAAAAATCCTTTTGTCCCCACAGGTAAAATATTTTGATAAGGGAGTTTTATTATTCAACACTTGTGGGTTTTGAAAACCTTATCCAAGGTTGTTTTTATGCCAAAATAAAAACAAATATATAGAAATGAATATAAAATATCACTTTTAAACTATTTTATAGTTTTGAACATATTCATTTCTTTTAGTCGTTGGCAATGAAAAATTGTTGGGCTTCTCAACCCAATTTCCTTCAAGTCTACCAAGTGCAAATCAACATAGCATACAACGGAACTCGAGACCAAACGCTAAAAAGATAGCCCACGAGGGATGTAACGGGATAATTACGCATAAAATAAATAATGGAATGTTGGTGTATATCAACATCATAAAGGTTGTTCACACCAGCAATTTGGGATATATCACATTGAAGGAAAATGTAAAATGCCAAGCCATAAAGTACCAGCATAAACTCAAGTCTGCAGGTGTCAAAGAGGAGAAAGTTCACACTCAAGCATTGACAACATCGAGCGCCAAGCCATGAGGAGGAGAGCTCAACACTAGAGGCGCCAAACAGAGCTCGAACCCCACCAATGATCGACAACAAGTCGTCAAATGCATAATTTTGTTTATAGTGTATTTGCAGGTGTCTGAGGAAGTTTCATTATCACCAGTGAAGGGATAAATTCTCGAGAGCATAATCAAACAACAGTGTCGATAAGACACTTTTATAAGATGGAAGTAAAGATCCACGAGGAAGTTACACCATGAAGGCACTTGGACTCCGCTACATGCAGATGTCTTTATACCGAGCAAAGTGGCAAAGCTGATTTTATTCAGAGCATCCAGAGGGTTTATTGATGGAAGCATGGTTGGTATTGTTCAAATAACGGTGGAAATCTCAGGCCATTTGGTATTTGAGTCGAGAAAGCATAGGTGGCTTTGTCATCCCATCTTCGTTAGTGTTCTGGTTATTTCCGTTATTATGAGAATTTTCACACACGCGCCATCCAATGTGAAGTTGTTGATTTGAAAGAGAGATTTTTGCTTTTGGATGTTAAAATTGAAGCCTTTCTTCTCAAGATTGGTTAAGTACATCACATATGGTTCGATGGTATGTATGGCTTGGGAAAGTCAGGGTATTATAGTTGATGCTCGTAAGCTCATTGGTGCTACAAATACTCTGCAAGTTGAACCTAGTACTATTCGAGACGATCTTGAAATTCAATTTGGAAGGAAAAGTTGGTGTGGAAGATACATAATTGGTTTATGGTATTATAGTGGATAAATATATGAGTCATCCACATATGCTCATTCACTTCTCCTTCAAGCGTGCATCATCAGGCAATGTTATAATATGAATATGAAGTCTACAAGATTATGTGATTGCTTGATATTGGATGGTTTTCATTGGAGCTAGAGCATTTTCTGTTATAAAGGAATTTGATTATATTGTTAATGGAAAATTTTGGGAAAGGGACTTGTACCAAAAGAAAAGAAAAAATGCTCATATTTTAGCAGTTGTTATCATGAATTTTGGCAGGCAATAGAGGCACTCCCATATCTGGATGATGTTGCTCTTTGACAAGAGGGTAATAAGTTTATGGGTGTCACAAAAGGAACCAAATGATGATAAAGCAGTTTGAAGGGAGTTTTACAAAGACTTGAGATTGCAGTTTCAATCAAGCCTTCAGCTCCTGTAACAAGGTTTTCATCCAGAAAAAAAGAGTGCATATGTGCAGGGCCAGCTTGTAGAAATTGAAAGGCCCTATACATCACCTAGATCTGCAAGAGTTTCAACATAATGAAGTATGCTACACAAAGTTTCTAGGCAAAGTTGCTATGCAAATGTTGTAGGTAGCACTTGCGCAACGGTAACTCTAGTTTGCTACGCAAAGGTGGCAGAGGTACCCAATAGTGCACAGGATATTCTTGGAGTGGTTTCCAAATGTACTTGGTGACTCATCACAACAACATATTTGAATTTTTCTCAATATCTATGATTGTAAAAGATATTTTGTTTTACATTTAAGATGGTCAAAATCAGATTTACTATTTTTAGTAAGTTATGTAGGATTTGTTCTCCTTGGATGCAACTAGATCCATGATTCTAGGTAGTAGTAGTTCGACTTCTAGTAGCCTAGTGTGGCAATAGACTCTTATATATTTGATCATTTTGATGTAAAGAGGGGGAGTTCGCAGAAGCAAGGATATTTTTCTTGACATTGTAAAAAAAATTCCTGAATTTGAATGAAATACAAGTGAAGAAGTCCAAAGCTTGTTCAAACAAAGATTCTTATGGTGATGATCTAAAGTATGTGTTTCTTCTCATGTGTGTTGTTCTAGTTTACTTTACTATTCATCTGCAAACTTTTCACGTGTTTAATTTGGATAGAAAAGGGTCTTAAATTGATCTAAATGGTGCCTTAGATTCAAGCAAAGTAAACTCTGTTTTTCTTTCTTAACTCATCATAATTCATCTTTCATGGTGCTCTGATTGATGTTATATGTTTACTCTCTCTTCCATCTTATCACAAAAAGTTAAAAAAATAAAAGTTTCATCACCTACCTAGTATTTGTTTTCCTGAAGAGTTCACCTACCAGTGAGTGTGTTTCATTTGCTTTCAGAGGTTGACTCCATTGCCCAACATATCCCTTTCCTTCTTGCCAACAAACCTTATAAAAATATATCCAATTATCAAAACCTAGCTATTGATTTTAGCAAGAAAACCTATCTATCAGAGACAAAGTGACAAGAGAGATCCCTCTCTGAACTGAATAGGCTAGTGTACAGTTCTAAAGTGGTTTTGTGGTTACCTTTGTGAGTTTCTTTCTCAGCGTAGGAAATTTACTCAGTGATAACATTTTGGTGTCGTTGTCGGGGAGCGAAGATGAAATCTTCCCTAGGAGAAACGACAAACTTCAGATTTGATTTATGATGGTGAACAGAAGCCAAACAAATGAAGGTTGTATCATTCACCCGGCGACTCCAGTTTAGACGAATCTAGAGCTCAGAATTTTCATGGTGACTCCATTGTCTAAGGAATTCAAAGCTTAAACTGTTGATCTGGTCGCTTCAAGATGACAGGGTATGTGGCAAACCCTCTTTCTATTGAAGGTTTTAGAGAATATTTTGATATGTTCGATGATGATCAAGTGGAAGATGATTTCTTAAATTTTCTACTCCAATATTTACATTCATGCAAATGTTTTGAGGAAAGGCGTTATTTTTTAGAAGCATTTGTTGATAAACTTGAGAAAGATATTGTGGTCTTAGACGCTCAAATTCAGTGCCATAGTTTTAACTATCAAAATCAGTTTCTTGAAAACCTTTTCCTACCAAAACAAGAAAAAGAAGTGCCACCCTTTGATATCAAAATTGAGGAATATTTTGAGAATAAAGATGAGTTTGACAATTCACAATTGAATCTATGGTTTGACATAGAGAATACATCCAAAAAATTCAACCATGATGATCCAGTCACAAAATACTTTGAGGATCAACAAACAAATCATGTCTTTATTGATCCTGTAGCTAACTACATGGAGAGTTTTTCCAGGTTAAATTTTCAAACATGTTTTCAATGTGGAAATAAGATGTATTATCAATTTCCATTACTATTAGATTTTCTGGTTTCCATCTTGCTGAAGCATAATCAAACAACCATATTAGTTGAGCAGCTACTGGATTGGTTGCATTGGCATTTTTCTATCATTTGATCCGACAATGATTTAGCTATTAGAGTAGGATGATTTGTATATAAATAAGCTCAAAGGTCTGGGTAGCTTTTTTAGCTTGTAGTTTCAGTTCGGGTTGCAGTTTGGTTTCAGTTGGAGAAGGTCACAGGTCAGAGCAAGTTGCAGTTTTCAGTGTGGGAAGAACTCAATGGATCAGGCACCTGGTCTACATGTTATTTGTTGCCTTACAGGGAGGACAACATCCCCATTGGAGCCAATTTTAACACACATAAATGTTTACAAATTTGTGTAAAAGGTGGTCTTTTAGAAGGTTATTACACTCATGGGTTCATATGCAAGAACTAAGTTATTTTTGGAAAAAAGTGTATTGAGTCATCCATTATCAATCTCCAAGTCACAATTGGACCAAATATTCATTATCAATCTCCAAGTCACAATTGGACCAAATATTCATTATCAATCTCCAAGCAACAATCCCATTATCCAATTGAACCAAATATTCATATAAACCTAAATCGATGTGTCGAGCCCAAATTTAAATTATTCTATAAGTCCATCAAACACCAGATGATATATTCCAAATTTAAGCCACATATAGGCTTGGGGAGAACCCTCTATATATATATATATTGCAGCATTAAGGAGTCATTCTGCAGCTGTAGAAGTGTTGGTGAAGAATTGTTTTAAACATAATATCAACGGGAAAAAGTGAAAAACACTTATGGTGATGACTCGGTACCACTAATGGAAGTGACATTGGCTGATTGACAAAAGTTTCAAATTGTTGCAAATTAAAATGGTTTATAAGCTATATTTTGCCTCTCAGGCTCTTGCGGGGTTTTGTAAAATGATGTTGACTTTTTTGGCCCAATATCCAAGCATCATCACATGTTCACCAATTATTTAACAAGCCAATATCCGCGACCAAGCGCCAAACAACTAGTCAAAGAGAGGATACCACGAAAGAACTAATTGCTCAACGAATTGGTCAAAAGTGGAAAGCTCGGCTTATTTAAAAAATAAATAAAACGTTTTTTCTACGATGTGGGATTACTTACAATGATGCAAAATAGACACGCAACAGTGCATGTGTTGAAATTTGCAGTGCCATGAAGGAAACCAACGACTGCCAAACAAATTGTGCATTCAGATGTCATGATAATTGTCAGGTTTCACCTCTTATAGATTGTCAACAGGTTGCTCAGGTTATCAACGGCAGTTTCAACTGTAAATGTAAGACGAGTTCACAGTAGTTTGGAAAGAAGCTTCAAAATATGGATGAATGGATTACGTATAAGAGTAGCTGGAAGGTTTAAACCTTGTGAGAATATGGGTTGTTTCGATCTTCAATCCTTGAATAGAGCTCACTCAGCATACAAGAAAGTGGCAGCCCTCTATATGCCTGAAGGATTATTCATCAAAGAACATTGTAATAGACCAGTATTTCAGTCGCATTACATCTGTATTGAAAAGATATCCTGAGGACATTTGTGAAGTTAAAGTGAAACTAGATGTTTCATGGCATCCAAAACTTGAAGGTGAAGCAAGGTATCATCAGCAATGACGTTTTCCAGATTGGTCCTTTCCTATCCCCAATGGAGATGCTCAAAATGAACCTAGTGTTTGTAAAGTAAATGGGACAGCATATGCTTTGTTATCTATGGCACTTGGAAGTATCTTCATATGTACAACCACCTCAAGAAATTGATCTAATAAGAAATAGAATGGTGCCTAGAAACTGGAGAAATTCAGAGTAAGAAGAGTACTTGTGGGAAGATATGAGCCCAAGATTGGAGACCATCCATAGTGTAGGCTAAAAGTCCAATTTTTGTTCCAAGATTGTGGGCATGAGGTAAAGCAGTTTACAGGTGTTTAAAAAGTCATTGAGAGTACTCAAAGCCATCAGTACGCCACGAAATGCAATTCATAGTAATCATCAAATGTATCCCGAGCATCACAACTCAAGGAGCTCCACTCTTTTCATTGATGGTTATCTCACACTTATACCTATTTTTATTCATCAAATCTTTTGTATGTATTAAATGTGGGATATAGAGGTAAACAAAATGTAAGGGGTCAAGCCCGAGCCTGCATTCAAGTTTTGAATATTGAGAGACAGTTCAGTGGCAAAGTAAATGTCAAGGTCATTGACAAAAAATTCAAGCGCTATTTGGTTTATGTTTGGAACCATGCTTCTGATGATAGGGTATGACAATTAGGTGGTGTCAACCTATTGTCATTTTTCATGTGGAGATTTTTTTTTGAAATTCCCAGACTACAGAGATTGGTTGTCAATGTGATAGTGTCATTCGATATTTGAAGAATGCTGGATAATTATTGGACTTAAGCTGTTGTTCAGTTCTCTTTAATAGGAAACAATTCGAGCAGTTAAAGAACATCGATGGCACCTAGAATATACCAAGACCCAGATTTTCGATGATTTGGTGGCAAGTTTTTGGCAACTAAGAATTCGAAGGAAGCAGGATGT
>ML781510.1:282292-300076 GCA_009831015.1 Picea engelmannii
TATATATATATCCACCAAGACACCCTTCTTCCCTTTCTATTCCTTTTCTTATATAGTCCTCCAAGGGGTGCCACTTTGAAACAATGTGTCTTTTTGGAATGAAACATTGCACCCCTTAATTTAATTAACACAAATGGTAACTTTTACTAATTGATTTTTGTACACCAAATTAGATAGCTATTTTCGCATGCATATTCTGGAGCAATGGAAATTAATTTCAAAATTCTACGGCATGGGTTTTGTGCATAAAATTCTTATTTAGTCGACACTCGAGAAATTTCCCCAAAAAATGTGTGAGGCGTGTGGTACAGGAGGTTCTTTGAAATCAACTTGCCCATATTTTTCTTTCATCGTCAGATGCCAGATCAACTTCAATACATTTTACCTTTTCATAAATGTCTAAATCAACCTCTATATATTTCCTTTGTTGGTGACTAGTTAAACTCAATTTGTAAACATTTTACTTGATGGTGATTATTAAAATCGACTCTCTTTCAAATGCTAGTCACTTAATATTTGACTTGGTCTCACCCTTTTTCATATTCCCTTCCTTATTCGATTGAAAAACATCTTTTGGTCAACTCAACTAGAAGAAATTTGACTTGAGTAATTCGATTTCGGTCGACCCAACTTGCTTCAGCCTCGACCCAACATGATTTACGTTTACTTCGACTTTGACCTTTGGGGAAATTTAGTTTACTTCTTTCTTGGATCGACTCGACTAAAAAAAAAATGATTTGAGTAATTCGATTTTGGTCGTCCTGAGTTGCTTTGGCCAACTTGTATTTCCCGACTCAATTTTCTTTGACTTCAACTTTCGAGGTGATTTACTTCACTTCTACTTGGAACGACTCGATTTAGAATAAAACCGACTTGTGTAATTCAAATTTTGTTGTCCCAAATTGTTTTGGATGACTTGTATTTCCCGACTCTATTTTCCTTCAACTTCGACCTTTGAGGTGATTTAATTCACTTCTACTTGGACCGAATCGATTTAGAAGAAAACTGACTTGTGTAATTCGACTTTGGTTGTCCCGACTTGTTTTGGTTGACTTATATTTCACAAATCAATTTTCCTTCGACTTCGACCTTCAAGGTAATTTACTTCACTTCTACTTAGATTGATATTTGACTTCTTCGACTTCGACTTATTCTACTTATCCGAATTCGACCTCTTCGATTTCAACCTTCGATTTCAACCTTCGATCTCTTTGACTTCAACCTTCGACTTTTTCAACTTCGACTTCTTCAACTTCTTGCTAAGATGTTTATACGAGACTTATTGATACCTAATGCATTTTTTTTTACTTCGACCTTCGAATTTTTCAATTTCAACTTCTTCAACTTCTTGTTGATATGTTTATACCAGTTTTCTTGATATATACTGTAATTTGTTTAACTTTGACCTTCGAATTTTTCAATTTCAACTTCTTCAACTTCTTGCTGAGATGTTTATACCAAACTTCTTGATATATATTGCATTTTATTGAAACACTCTACTTTGATCCTTTCTCCTTGCATTTAGTTAGTCAAATTGACTTAAGGTTTGATTGGTCAATATAATTGTTTTCGACTCGACATAAGGCTTGACTGGTCGAAAATTTTCTTGCTGAGACTTTTATACCAGACTTCTTGATTCTGTGACTTGTATGGATCCATATTGGATTCCCCATTTACCCTTTTTGTCTGGACAATTTCTTCTTTTGTGCATGGATGTTAATAACACATTCCACCATAGACAATATTACCACTAGGATGAGTTCATCAAGTTCATACAATATATTTAGTCAATATTATCCTTCTATTGAAAATCAAGTCGCCTTCATAAAATTATGTCCAATATTAGAAATGCTTCTCAAACCAATTAATCAATGATACTTCAACTATCTATCAAGTTTGACATCAATGAAAACCAAATTGCTAGCAGGTGCGCTGATGGAGACGATGCTTGCACTGGTCCAAGACTTCTTGTGGATGCAACCATATGGAACCTTCTTCATCCAACTTAGGGAGACTGGTTTGAGTTTAGAACTTAGCTCCAATCACCTTCTTTAAGTAGGAGACGTGAAAAATAGGATAGAGCTTAGAATGTCTAGGTAGAGCTAACTGGTATTCCATCAATCCCACTCACTTGAGCACTGTATAAGGACCATAAAATTTAGGAGCCATTTTCTGACATGTTAATCTTTGAGTGAATTCTTCTTATAAGGTTGCAGTCGAAGAAACACCTGGTCCCCTTCAACAAATTTACGTTCGGAACAACTTTGATCTTCTTGTTTCTTCATGTGATTATGATCCATGACCAAATTTTATTTGAGGGCACGAAGAATAGCCTCTCGGACTGTAATATTTTTGTAAACCTCCTAAACCTTCGAAAAACCTGACATGTATGAGAGAATTGATGGTGTATTTTGGCCGTATATTGCTTCAAAAGGAGTCATGCAAGTAGCTGTATGGTAAGATGTGGTGTACCGCTATTTAGCTAGGGGTAACCACTAAGCTTGTTGATATTTCCTCTCAGATGAAAAACACCTAAATATGTTTCCAGACACTCGTTGACAATTTTAGTTTGGCCATCCATTTTTTGATGATAGGTTGTGTTGAGATGCAATTGGGTGCCCTGTATCTTGAGCAATTCTTGCCAAAAATTGTTAGTGAAAGTGGAATATTTGTCAGAGACAATACAATGAGGCATGCCATGAATCTTGAAGATATTATTCATGAATATTTGAGCCACTTTGGATGTAGTGAATGGGTTTTGAAGAGCACATAAATGAGGATATTTAGAAAGAGGTTTGACGACCACCATGATGAATAAATTATTTCTTGATTGAGGTAAGACAACAATGAAATCCATAGAAATATCTCTCCAAATAGCAGGGGGTATTGGAAGCGATTGGAGTGTGCCCAGAGCTTTGAATTTTTCTCACTTGTTGCATTGAAAAACCTCACATTTAGCCACAAAGGTGTGGATGTCCTGTTTCATACCATTCCAGAAAAAAAGAACATTTGACCCGTTCAAAGATTTTGGTAAACCCTGATTTCCTAGCCATGGGTGAAGCATGAAGCTCAGAAAGCATCGTTGATTTAAGTTGTGATTGTTTTATTAAATACAAACAAACTTTGTAGTGAAGCTCTTCATTGTGACAAGAGTACCCTAGAGATTCTAGAGAATTGTGTTGTAATTGGCTGATCATGCTAGAAATTTTGGGGCCTTGCAACCATTCCTGATGAACAACTTGGAGCCAATCTAGTAAAATGAAGGAGAGGGAGAAAAGGGACCCTTCTTCTTAATACTTCCTGGAAAGAGCATAAAAAACTAAATTTTCCTTTCCCTTCTGGTAAATGATCTCATAATCATAGACAAATAGCTTGGTCACCGATTTTTTGTTAAGTTTTTACTATTGTTATTAGGTTATTTCCAAATTTCAACACTCCCCCTTAATGAGAAGGGTATTATAATGACATGACCCAATACGAAATCATGAAGAGAAGGAGAGGGCATCATCATCATCATCATCTGGAACACTGACTGACACATCTATAAATCATCGAAAGTTTTTCTCATCATCGTGTACAACATGGAGCTGGAGTAACATCATCATCATCATCATCATCATCATGAACTTGAAACATGAACATCAATAGGATGAAGCTATAACAAAAACATAATCAACATCACGAAGTTGGTACAACATCATCAACAACATGACATTGAAAAAACAACATAATCAACATGTGGCAACAGAATGGTGCACGTGCATCAAAAAACAAAAATGTGTGGTACTCTGATAGACCATCCTTACCATACCTTCGAGATCTTCCCAGGAATCATAAGATTCCCTAGGATATAAAATCCTAACAAGCGACCTCGTGGTACTCTCATAGACCGTTCTTATCGGACCTTTGGGATCTGCCCAGGAATCATAAGATTCCCTAGGATATAAAATCCTAATGGAACTACCACTATTGACCACAACTAGAATATACATGCATAGGTACTCTAACATATCGTCCTTACTGAACCTTCGGGATCTTCCCAATGATGATCATTCTTCTAGGATATAAAATCCTAATGGAGCTACCCATTGTTGGTCAGGATACCATAGTATTATCAACATCACTCCCCCTTTTGAGGGAGGTCCTTTCGGACAACACCAAGATTGTCTTGGAAGTACTCAAACTTCACATGAGATATAATCTTGGTCAACACATATGCAACCTCCTCATCTGTGCCAACATATTAGAGTTTACGGCTCCCCTCTGCACCATATAACGAATGTAGTGATACCAAATCTTTATGTGCTTTGATTTATCATGGAACACTGGGTTATCCGTCATCTTTATACAACTTTGGTTATCACATAGAATCATGGTGGCTTCCATATCCAGACTGAATAGACCTGTCAACAACTTATGAATCCATATGGATTCACAACTGGAGAAACATGCGACAATGTATTTCGCTTTTGTCATGCTAAGAGAAATAATGGATTGCTTCCTGATTTTCCATGAAGTCATGGTTGACCCCAAACTAAAACAACATCCTGAAGTGCTCTTCCTATATGAATAAATTCCAGCCCAATCTGAATCAATATAACCATATAGTCTGAAGTCATGATCTCCAGTATAAAAGAGACCATAATCCAATGTACCCTTAAGGTATCTCATCACATTCTTTGCATCTACAAGGTGAAAACGTCTAGGCTCCACTAGATACTGACTCAAGGTGTTCACAACAAATCATATATATATCCTGGTATTTGTCAGATACATCAATGATCCAATAATATGTCTATATAGAGTAGCATCAACCAACTCTGACGAAGTATCAACCAGGAGCTTCAAATTCATTTCCATGGGTCTGTTCATGGATCTACATTCCAACATGTCAAATCTCTTCAGTATTTAAACTGCATACTTCCCTTGGTTAAGGAATATATTCTCTGGGCTCTACCAACAATCAAAACCTGAGAAATAATTCATCGGTCCTAGCTCTTTCATATCAAACTCTGTAGCAAGCTTCTTCTTGCAATATGTGATGAGATTTTCTTCTCCAGTCAAGAACAAATCATCCACATATAGTAGCACAATTATTGGCTCATCATTCATAACCTTGAAGTAAAGGTTATAATCAACTTTACTCTTGGTAAAGCCCAATCTTGTTAGGAAACTATCAATTCTGCCATACCAAACTCTAGGAGCTTGCTTCAACCCGTACAAAGCTTTCTTCAACCTACATAGATGAGTCTTTCTATATTCAACCGCAAACCCTTGTGGTTGTTCGATATACACTTCTTCTTCAATAACACCATTTAAGAAATTTGTTTTCATATCCATCTGGTGTAATTTCCACTTCATTTTAGTTGCAATAGATATGATGGTTCTAATAGAAGTGTATCTATCTATAGGAGAATGTTTCTTCATAGTCAATACCTTGCTTTTGAGAAAAACCACGAGCCACAAATCTTGCCTTATATTTTTCAATACTTCCATCCACTGCATGTTTTATTTTGTATATCCCCTTGGAAGGTACCACATCTTTGTTCTTTGGTATAGGAACTACTCCCATACATCATTCTTTATAATTGAATGGTATTATTCTATCATGGCATCCATCCATTCTTTCTTCTGAATTACTTCTTCAAAGCAAGTAGGTTCCTTTTCTATGAGATCACACATCAAGGCCATATAGGTGGAGACTGGCTTAGGTTTCTTGCATTGTCTCATGGTTCCTTCAGGGGAACCATACTTCTCTGCATCTTGAATAAGTTTTCTTTCCCAATATGGCTTTCTCTTTTGAGAGATCATCATACGGGGAGTTTCTTGAGATTATATCATATCATGATCTTCTGGAATCTCATCATCAAGGTTAACTGTAACTTCCTTGGCAATTTCTGTAACTCTGGGAGCTACAGGTTCTTCTTCATATACTTATTCAAGATGGAATTCCCTTGATCTTTTGAGTGCTACATATTCATAAAAGGTTACATCTCTGTTGATCTCAATATGATGGTAACCTGGTATGTAAATTCTAAAGTCCTTTGAGACCTCACATTATCCAACAAATATTCCCTTCTTTCTTGAAGGAACCAACTGAGTTCTCTTTTCTTTTGGAACATGTACAAATACTGCACAACCAAATATTTTGAAATGACTTACTTCTGGTTTCTTTCTGGTGAACATTTCTTCGGGAGTTTTGAATCCAAGTGCACTATGGGATAATCTGTTTTGGACATATATTGTTGTTCTTGTTGCTTCATCCCATAAGTGCAATGGAAGATCTTGATCGTGAATCATAGTATTTACTTCTTCCATAATCGTACTATTCTTTCTTTCTGCTACACCATTTTGTTGAGGATTATAGGGAGTGTTGAGCTTCCTATTAATCCCGACATCTCTTCAAAAACTTCCAAATTCATTTGAAGTGTACTCTCCTCCATTTTCTGACCTTAGTATCTTAATTTTCCTTTCCGAGAGGTTTTCTACCAAGGCTTTGAATTCATTGAACTTTCCAATTACTTCGTCTTTTGACTTCAAGAAATAAACCCAAGTCTTATGAGAGAAATCATCAATAAAGGATACATAGTATACATACCCTCTTAGAGAGGTTGATGGAATTGGACAACATATATCTAAGTGTATAAGCTCCAATATTCCTTATTATTTATTGTCTCTCTTTGGAAACAGATTCTTTATGTTCTTTCCTTCTGCACATCCCTTGCATACACCTTCATGATCAACCTTTCATTCTGGTAAACTTATAACTACCTTGCTTACATATGGTAAGGATTTGTAGTTGATGTGAGCCAGTATTCTATTCCAAAGTTCACAAGGACTTTTAGTAGAGTGAGTTAAGGCCACATATGAGTGACCTTTTAACTTGTACAACCCACCTTCTTCTGTTCCATTAACAATTGCATCTTCTATAGTTTTTCCTTTAGGCCACATAAGAACTTCACCATCTATGAATGCAACGCTAAAACCTTTCTTATCTATATTTGACATAGAAATTAAGTTCTTTTTCAAACCTGGTACATAGAGTACATCCTTCATTCTCATTGGAATTCATGAATCAAGTTCGTAGGTGGATTCTCCCATTCCTTTGATAGGGTACTGATAATCATCTCCAAGTGAAACTTTCTGGGGGAAGTCATTTTATGTAAGGATAGAGAGAATGTCTTTCTGACCTATCAAGTGCTTATAGGAACTGTTATATATGAACCAAGTATCCTCTCCAGGTGTCACAGATCCTGAGAGGGATGAAAACAAAACATAATCTTCAATCTCTTCTTTGGTTAAATTCTTGGGTGGCTCATCATATTCAGCTGCATGGGCATGATGTCTTTTGTTATTTCTCCTTTTGTATTCTTCTCTTCTGGTAGGACAATTATTAGCAATGTGTCCCATATTATCACAATGATAACACTGATAGGAGGAGAAATCTTTTCCCTTTCTTTGACCCTTATGATATTTCTGGAATCTCTTTGGAGAGTGATATTCTTTATTAAAGTGGGTCTCCTTTTGAAAATTAAAATTTTTCTTCCCACCCTTAGCATGAGAAGCTAGGGCTTGATATTCATTTCTTAATAGGAAGACTTCTTGGTTGGCCACTCTTGCTTCTTCTTGAACACATTCTTCCCATAAACTATAAAATTGGATTTTCTCTTTTCTTTCACAAATAGTTTGGATGAAGGCATCCCAAGGTATTGTGAGACCATTAAGACTTGTCATTATGATTTCATATTCATCCAAGTTTTCTCCTATTGCCTCTAACTATTCCTTGAATTGAGAAACGCTAGAGAAATAGTCTTGAATTGTTTCTCCTTTTTGCATCTTCGTATTCTTGAGTTGGGTTCTCAACTTCATCTTTTGGTTGATGTTATTTCCTTCATACATTTTGGTTAGGGCATCAAACATGTATTTTGGAGTATTCTTAGAAGACACTTGAGGGATCAAGTGGTCTTTAATGGAATCTGCAATTATTCTTTTGGCCTTAATCATATCCTTCTTGTACTTCTCTTTGGCTTCATTTTCTTCAGGTTCCGGTACATTTTATTTTATGAATTTTGCAAGGTCATTCTCTTCAAGAATGAGACCAATTATGTGCTTCTGGGCACAAAAATTTTCCACACCTTCTAACTTCTCAACAAGCTTAGTGCTTGCATACATCTTCACCTAAAGCTAAGAAAATGACCAGAAAATGAAAATGCTCAAAAATTGAAACTGATCTTACTAGGAGATGCGCTGGGCTAAGGTGAGTTTTTTGGAGTTGTCTGTTTCAGAAAATCCAAGTTTTACCCCATGAAACTTGGCCTGTGCAATTCTGGACCTGTACTTCTGGTACTGGTTCTAGTTTTCTGGTACTAGTCAAAACCAGGGTTTGAATTTACAAAGAAACTAGCCAATGAAAAGGTTCGCTCAAGATGCCAAAATATGCTCTAGGGCAGGAAGCACTTCCCAAGATATTTTTAGGTCAAAAATTCATTTTCAGTAGAAAGCCCTAATTTTCTTGTACAACAACAATGACGTCTAGATACCTAGTGAAATATGCTCTATTCAATCAATATCTGATACCATGTTAATTTTTTACTACTTTTATTAGGTTATTTCCAAATTACATGAGTATTTATTGCATTTCCAAAACAACAACATAAATAGGATCACTGAAAGAAATACAATCACAAGGTACACACCATTTTGTCCTAGGAAACCCTCATGGGGGAGAAAACCCAACAAAAACTTTCTCAATAATACATTTCCAATACAATGCCAAGACTAAGACCAAAACACCAAGAATAACATAATATTGAGCATGTGCCTCTCTTCTCCTTCAACCTACAACTGCAACTTCCTTCAAGATATGTGCACTAGATGAGTGAGTGTGAGTGTGAACAAGTGAGACACCATCCTCACATATAAATACTAGTTGAGGAGGCACTAGGGTTGTATCTCTTCACTTAGTAGGGACGAATTCTTCTAGAAGTGGTTAAAACCACTTTATAAACAATAGGGGCCGACTTTAAAAATACCACCATATAAATATGGTTTGACTAATCCACAAAAAGGGATTTGATTTTATACAAGAACTGACACGATTAATCCGCAAAATGGGATTTGATATATAATATAATAACTCAAATATAATTAGAATATTATTCTAAGTTACAATATTTCAACACTCCCCCTTAACGAGAAGGGTATTCTAATGACATGACCCAATACAACATCATCAAGCTAAGGAGAGGGAAGCATCATCATCAACATCTGGAACATTGATTAACATATCTATAAATCATCAGAAGTTTTTCTCATCATCTTTTACAAAATGGATCTGGAGTAACATCATCATCATCATCATCATAAAAAACATGAAGCTAAAAAATCAACATCAATAGCATGAAGTTGTAACAACAACATCATCAACAACATGAAGCTGGTACAACATCATCAACAACATGAGGCTGAAACAAAAACATCATCAACATGTGGCAACAGAATGACGCAGGTGCATCAACAAAAATATTTGGGGTACTCTAACAGACCATCCTTACTGGACCTTCGAGATCTACCCAGGAATCATAATATTCCCTAGGATATAAAATACTACAAGATACCAAGTGGTACTCTGACAGACCGTCCTTACCGGACCTTCGAGATCTGCCCAGGAATCATAAGATTCCATAGGACATAAAATCCTAATGGAGCTACCACTACTGATCACAACTGACATATACATGCATAGGTACTCTGAAAGACCATCCTTACCAGACCTTCTGGATCTGCCTAGGGAAATAATGCTAGAATGACCCTTTTTGAGGATCTTTTCCATTCGATTGGAACTGATGATCTCAAGGGAGCCTGCTGTGATGCCTTGGAACTTATACAATGGTCCCTCCTATTGGAATTGCATGTTTAATTCCTTAAAATCCATGAGAATGGGTCCAAGAGTGCATAACCATTCAACACCAAGCACAATCTCACAACCACACATGTCTATAACAAACATATGGGATTTTAGGTGACAATGACCAATTTGGAGCCACACATTTTCACAACGTCCCCCACATTTCATGGAACCTCCATTGGCAATCATGATTTGAAAATTATTGATGACGTAGATGTAACAATTGACTTCTTGCGCAATGCAGCGATGAAGAAAATTATGGGTTCTACCATTTTCAACAACGATGATTAGTTTATGTTTTTTAATGTAACCAATTAACTTGATGGTTTTGGGAGAAGAGAAACTAGTGAGGGAATAAAGTGAAATCACTGGTTCAACTTCTGGTGGATCAGAGGGTGGGGTCAGATCATATGGTGGTGGTAGCTCATTCACAAGTAAAAAAGCTTCCTCTTCTTTAGAAACATCCTCAGTAATGGCCATACAAATTTTATGTTCCTTACACTTGTGCCCGGGAAAATATTTTTCATCATAATTATAAAAAATACCCTTGAGTTGGCGTTCAATCATTTCGGCCCGAGTTAATTTTTGGATCTTGAGTGGATTTGCAGGAGGGGTGGGATTGGTGTGTTTAGAGAAAGGAAGAAAGGATGGTTTTCGGGTCTGGGAGGAGAAAATATATTGTTCGTCCTTGGCTTGTTGAGTAGCTTCCAACCAAGTCTGGGGGTGGGCCATGAGAACATGGGAACAAATTTCATATTTTAGGCCATTGATAAAGAATTCCATGAATAAGGAATATGACATGCCCTCCTTGCTGAAATCCAAGTGCTCAAATGTTGTGATAAATTCTTCCACTATCCCAGACTTCTTCAACTTGGTCAAACGAACTAAATAGTGGGTGTCAGAATCAAAGCAATCATAAAGATGTGCAACAAACTTTGTCCAATCAACATACCCTTGGTGTGCCTTTCTACCCCATTGACACTATTTCCATCATTCTGGATCCAGATGTAGGATACCATAACAAAGCTTGGCTAAATAATTAGTAATGCCATAAATATAGGAATATTGTTCCATTTGAGTGACCCATCTTGTGGGATCTGAGCCATTAATTTTTTTCACCTCAATTCTAGGAAGGAATAGGTCTCAAGGAAGGTGGGTGGAATGAGTACCTTGGTAATGGGAAGATTCATGGTCTTCATGATAAGATGGCTCTTTATAAGAGGAAGGGTTCAAGGAACAACCCATCAATTGGTCAAGTGTGTCTTTGATGTCTTTGATGTTGGCACATTGGTCCTGGAGGGTTTGAACAAAGGAATTGAGCTTGCTTGCTAATGTTGGAATTGAGATTCTTGATGTCCTCCTTGTTTTGAAGGTTTTCAACAATTAATGTATTGAGTTCTTGGGCATGGGTGGTGGCCATTTGGGTAGAGGTAAACAACGGTTAGGAAAATGGGATAGGTGGTGAATAAGGGTGTCAGGAAGTGTGGGTGGGACCACTGAGAAGAATGGTGACAAGTGATATGTACCATGAGGATCAAGGCGAAAAAGGGAATCCAATGGGATAGGACCCAAATAAGGGTGTCGGGAAAGGGGTCCGGTCCACTAAAAAAATTGTATTAATAATGATAGGTACCACGGTAATCAGGGCGAAGAGAGGAATCCAATGGGATAGGTCCCAAATAAGTGTTCCTACAAGACCACTATACGTTTTTTTTTCTCCTATGAAGTTTTACTCCGATCTAAATAATACTACAGTGTTGGAATGCCCAAATTCTTAATAGGAAAAAAGTACTTTCGAAATGCCTAAATTTTGAACAGGAGAAATCTTGTTTGTTCCCTATCTATTTTTTTGTGTCCCAAGGTTTAGGGTTTTGTCAGGGTTTCTATAGAAAAGGGTTTACCTTGTGCTATATCTCTTTGATATACGTGCGAGGTAGAACAATAGTACTCGGCCCAATATCTTAGGGCACCAACTAAGGAGGGTAGACCATACCCTTAGTCATACTACCTGATTACCTAGGTACTAGAGAGTATCTTCCCAAGTGTTGTTCTCAGTGGCACTATAGTAGTTAGGCGACCAATTGGTTTATCTATGAAGGGCTTCAAGATAGCTAGGTCGATCTATATACAAGTGTTGTCTGATGCACTACCACTCGAAAGGGTACCAACACGGGTTACAAGGGTCGCCAAGAATGTGCACTTAAGTACCACTTGTAGTTCATGCCTGTATGCTTCCACAACCATGGATTTATGCATTGAACGATATATTTTATAGCTTTAAGACGCCATAATACGTCTCTACCCTGAAAAAAAAATCCCATAATTTTTTGTCAAGGAAAGTGCTCTTATACCACTTGTACGGTACCATATCTATTATAATAGCCGAAAACATAAATAGTGCAGAGAATAATAGCGGAACAACACAATATAAAAAACCATAGCACCAAAATAATGATAAAATATAGACAAGAACAACAAGCTGATAGAAAAGGCTCACTAGCCAACAATTTTGTATTCACACCAATGTTACGTATTTATAGTACAATGGGTGATGCCACCTCATAGACAGATTTTCTCTAGATGCTAAAATAATGCATGATGATTAGGCTATGAAAACTTAACTAACTCATTAGTCATCACTTGAGGATATATTACTAATATCCTAAATGAATAATACAAATATAGGTGACAACTAGACTTAGTGATTGGTTAAGGTAAGCCGTAGTCTAACATTACCCCCCTCAATCACAATTCTGATCAATAACACCAGCAATGAAGCATAAAATAGTAACATTTCCATGTCTTCATACTAAAACTCCTGATCTGAGCCTCAATGAAGAACTGCCTGAAAAACCCCCAATCTAGATGTTGAATGGTTCATCTAAAATGAACTAGAAGAGAGTTGAGATATGGAAGTGAACAACCTCAATATCTGAAAATTCTCTGATTGCTTGACAATTCGATCATTTTGCCAAGTATTTGAGCTAGAAGAATCTAAAGTCTTCTGCTAATTGGTGAACATGTAGTATCACCACTCTACTATCAATGTATCACTGAAGTGCTCTCTGAATCTGTGGTTTGGGATAACCACTGACCAATTCATACCATGTATCTAATGGTTTTTGGATGACCAATAACCAATTTTGACACTTTTAGGTGTCCAACAAAATCCCAATGTATAATGTTTATGATTCAATTGTAGGTCATTGAACCATAATTTTACCAAAATCTATCATCTACAAACTGCAATTTCCCATCTGGCAAATTTCATGCCCATCTGGCATATTTGTTGTCGAAACTTTCAGTTTGACAACCATCTTCAATTCCATAATCAATTCCCCCCTTTGTTAGATGAAAGGAGAGACCAGAAGTGATTTCACGAACTGACTTTACTTGATTTTTGAACTCCCCCCTTAAGGTGCAGAAGAGTTACATTATTGTACTCCCTCTTCTAGGATTAAGAGAGTATCATACTTATTCCATTTGTGTACAACATTAACTGGGAATGCGGAAAAAAACACATGTTATCTCATCATGTGAGGGCCATGCTTGAAAGCTACGCCATAAGGGGACCACCTATGTGAGGTACAAAAAGGCTATGTATTGCAAGATTGGTCTTTACTCAAGATTGAATTCTACGGTAAGACTTATATAATCGCTTGGAAGTTGATGACCATTGCCATGGATCGATCCACTCATAGTGAATCTTCAATATTGTAGGTTTCTTCAGTGTTGAAGATATATCTAAAGAATGGTCGTGCTTGCCATAATGCTGGCAAGGATGGAGATCAAAACAATGATTCTCCTTGTGATCAACTCGATTGCAATTTTGGCATTTTTCATTCTGATGTTGAATTGGAACAGGTGAAGTTGAAACTTCTTGAAGGAATCCGGTACTTTGGAACTTGATTGGTCTGTAATAATCGGGAATACAAAGGTAACTTCCTTTTCATATCCAAATCTTGTTTCATTTTTTTTGTAGATGATTTCTTCCCCAGGTCTGATGATTGGCTGGGAAACAATATTCTAAACCTATTTCTTTGAAATCAGTGGAAGTGGATTTACTATATGTTGTTGCATTATAGAAAGGTTTTCTTCACTAAACTCAAAAGAAAACTCTTAAAATGTAGGTTCATGAACAGTTTCATCTTCATCTGCATCTGGAGTTGTCTTACTGAGTTTCTCCTTCAATGAATGTTGATCAAAAACATCATCATCATAGAGAGGGTTGTCCTAAACAAAAACTAGTTCAGAACACTTCACTGGCTGTTGATTTTTGAGATCTATCAACTCATCATTCAATAGTTGGGATTGATCTTGAAGAATTCTAACTTTAGATTCCGTCACTTGCAAACAAGTTAGCATTGATTGAAGAGTTTCTTTGTTTAATATTACCGTGTCGCCTTCAGTGGTGTTTATTAGAGTGTTCATAAACTCTAATAATTTGAGACTTCGAGACATTTCAAAACATTAAATGAGGTATCCTTGTGTAGGTAGATCCCGATTACAATTTGACTCAACAAAATAAGGCTTACTTGCAACTCACTCATTTGAATCTCTTGCTTGAAATTCACGCTCGCTTGAAATCGCTTGAACTATGCTTCTAGGAAGTTGAGGATGTTGGTTATGACCGAAAATGCATCCCAAAAGTATTACAATGGTTTGAGTTTCAACTACTCAACCTTTTCAACACAAAATTGGAAATAGAATGACACAAGAAAGTTGTGGGTGTCGGGTTCAGCCAAGAATGCACCCAATAACAAAGTCAACCTAAGTTTGATATTGACACTTACAAAGGATTATTGCAAGTTTACAATGAATGTTGATTCAAAAATTGATCTTTAATGCTATGTTGATTCTTTGAATCCTTGGTTATGAGCTTGATGTGTGCAATGTTGATATGATTGCTAATTTGATATCTTCACTGCTACTTGATTACTCATGCTTCAATGTATGTGCTTCACTGGCATTAATTGTGTGATTACATTAACTTGCTATGGATTTCATGAGTGTATAGTTGTACAATAAATTACAAGCGTAGTGTAAAAACTAAACACAAAAACCTATGAAAACATTCAAGGAATCATTCCCCATCGCACACAATGCAATGTGTTCCTAAGATCCCCTTATTCAATTTTCAGGTGGATCTAGGACACAAAGAAAAATACTTTATTTTATTATGTATTCCCTTATGATCACAATAATATGCTGACTGAAGGAAGACCATACTTATCATGAGTTTATAAAACACTCATGAATAGGTTTTACAATGATTGACCATCATGGTCTTAAAAACCCACTATCTCAATGTGCACATAATAACTTCCCAAAAATGGAAAACAAACCATGTAATAATGGTTTGTCATACAATGAAATGGTCATAAGAATGCCTCGATATGCCAAAGGCTTATACACCCCATCTATCCTTATTACAAATCATTCCAAAATGTGACTTATACTCACTATGCATGTGTGAGTTTAATAAAAAATGAAGATAGTGTTGTTCCAATAAAGGATTAGTGTACTTGTATATTTGTCGACCAGAAAATTGAGCCATTTTGGTGGTTTTGCATAAAAATATAAATGTTAATGGAGCAACGAAAACTCCACTTTCTCCAGTATCATATTTCCCTCTCTGCATGCACTGATTTAACGCCCAACAAAGTATAATATGCAAAGGTGATTAGAACAATGCCTAAAAAATATTTTGCCTCGATGAATTCCCCAAGGGAGATGGGATGAATAGTTGCAGTAACTAGAAGAGTGCCACTTGGATCAAATAAAAATACATAAAGAGGACTTCTGTGAGCAATGACTACTTCAATTACCATTCTTGAAAGGCGTTAAACTTCTCAGACTCGAGCAACTTGATCGACATTCACTTTCCCGACTTTACTGGAATTTATATTGCTCTATTATCTGGATGCCAAACTTTTCCCAATTAATATCTCCCTTCAACATAGAGAGTATATCATTGGAAATAAAAGCCAAGCACTACAATTAGCATCTTTAATTGTTCTCAAGTTCTCTCATTGGAATCAATTTTGTTGAGAAGAGCCATGAGTTTAATGTTCCACACGACCTCCTGTAGATTCACCAAGACTTTCAAAATGTAGATTTAATGTATCGATCATTAGATCGTTCAATCAACATTATTATTGTCCTATCCCAGTGGATTGCACAATCAAATCATCAGTTCAGAGTGTAGAAATTTCGATACACTTAATGTATTCCTGCGATTCTCCTTATCTAACAATTTTCGCTACTGTTAAATACAGAATCGCTTCTACTATTATTCTTGCGGATTAATTAAACCACGATCACAACCACAATCACAAAGTGAAATATCAAGAACACACAACACAAAAGTTTTACCGGGAAAGCGTAAAGCTAAAATCATATATTATGTATATCATGAATCATGAAACAATCTCATACAAAACTCTAATCCAAGAGCTCTCAGTCCAATATAATCGTCTCACACTGTCATACACAAATCAACAAATACATCTGCCAATTTCCGTGTCCAGATAGCTTTCCTCCTCTGCAAAATCTATGCAATTCGAATTCTCACAAATGATCAAATTCCTTGACGAATTGCCTAGCTTGTGCATGCTCACAAGCATATCCACTGCATGTGTGAACAAATAACAACTAATAGCCAACTGTCCCTTTCACCTATTATCTCAACTGGGTCTCCACTGGATCTGACATGCATGTAGTTAACCGTGGTGAATCTTCAGTTGCATGTAAGTTCACTGATTAACTGAACTCTCACTAGTGCATGTTTAGTTACAACTAGTACAACTGATATTAACTCACTTAACTACACTTATGATTCTGTTACAAATCCAACTCACTCAGTTATGAATGAAATAATAGATTAATATTTATTGTCTAATTTAATTAAGGGAAAAGTAAATTAGACACATGTTTCTTGTTGACTTTTCAACACTCCCTCTCAACAAGAAAGGGATTATCCTTCACCCCAATCCTGTCTTTATGATATTCGAATTTTCTCCTGGTGAGTGCCTTCGTCAGAATGTCTGCATCCTGATCTTCCGTAGGAATGTATTGAAGCAACATGATCTTTCACTGCACACAATCTCTGAGATGATGATACCGAATATCTATATTCTTAGATCTGTCATGAAACACAGGATTAATCGAGAGTTTAATGCAACTCTGATTATCACAATAAATCACTGTCGGATCTAAATGAGAACCAAACAAACAAACCAAGATCTTCCTCATCTAGATAGCCTCACATGTAGCTTGAATTGCTGCCATGTATTCCGCTTCCGTTGAACTAAGTGCTGCGGATCTTTGTTTCCTGTTGTACCAAGAAATAGTTGTAGATTTGATAATAAAGATCCCCCCTGATGTGCTCTTTCTGTCTGTTGGGCTGCCTACCCAATCTGCATTCGTGAAGCCATGCAACTTCACCTCATCCATCTGTCTGTACCATAATCCATACTCAGATGTGCCCTTCAGATATCTCAGGACATGCTTACCCGCCTTCCAAAAGAGTTTGGTAGGCTTAACCATCGTTTGACTTAGTTGGTTAACCACATAGCAAATGTCTGGTCTCGTATTCACTAAATACATTAGAAAACCCACTAACTGTCGATAGACAATAGCATCCAATACTTCTCTAGAAGTAGCATCTTCTTTCCTCTAGTTTCCTGGAAGAGGAGTATCCATGGGTTTGTATCCCTCCATGTGAAACTTACGTAGTATCTCCCTTGCATACTTTCCTTGAGACACAAAAATTTCACCATCTCGCTGCCATATTTCCAAACCAAGGAAATAATGAAGAAGGCCCAAATCCTTCATCTCAAACTCCTTTGCAAGGTCCTCCTTGCATGAGTGTATCA
>ML781510.1:318183-341954 GCA_009831015.1 Picea engelmannii
TATGTCGGGAACATATCGTGACCGTCGGATTGCCTAACTACAAATGCATACTAATGCATACTAAAGAAACACACTTTTACCTAATGACATATTAGACCAAGTAGATCTTAACTAACTCCTAAGTGTCTAAATATCCTAACAATCCATGAGTTTGTAGGAATCTGGAGTTGGGTGAATGTGGTCCTCTTGAGCCTAGCTTTCCTCCAAGGTGGAAATGACAGAGTTAAAGGAAGTAATAAAGTCCGTGATGGGGTCTTCTTCCATGGAGGCAGTGGAATTGCACCCTAAGTGGTGCTCTAGAGGTAAGGCTTATTATTCCACTATGCATCCCATAGAAATTGACTTCTAAAATGGACTCGTGGTGAAGGTGGCAAGTTGGCGCTCTAGGACAGTCAAAGGAAAGAAAGGAAAGAATTCCACCCAATTGGGCAGAAATTCTTCTTTCACCAGGCATCCGCCTTGGACACTCTTAGTACTAGGAGGACGTGGTTGCTGATAAGCCTGCACAAACCAATTTATCCTAGAGAGACCCGGATGGTCCTCATATAGAACTAGAGCTCAAGAGATAAGTCCTTGGTCATGGTGAGGCCAAGGCTCTGAAGGAGCCCGCATAGACCAATTTTTCCCTAAAGAGCCTGTATGGTATTTAGCATGCGAGCTCGAGAGGCAAGCCCCAGGCAGTTGTGCCGTCCAAACTTATTGTAGTAGGCCGACCCTCGATGGGACTTTCCTCATTCTCGTGGCATGGCTGTGTAGGGCACCAGGCGAGCATAAAAACCGACTGAGTAGGCTGAGTCTTAGAGCAGGATGAACAAAATAATGCTGGGATTTGGGCTCAAATGCCCCATATAACGATTCCAAAATACCAGAAGGGTAGAAACATTGATGGCTCTGGTAGCCATTAGTGAAGGTGTGATGGCAATCTCAAAGATCATACTAAAACCGGGGAGCTGAGCCCAGACTTCCATTAAGCTTTGACACACTAAGGCTTGGTGTTTATGCATGAGAACCATCACAACTGGATAGGGCAAGAGGGTGGTGGTGAGCATGGATTATTTTGAGGATGGAAATTTATATTAAAATGTAGAAACATGGGCTAATATTACAAGTCCTTAATATGCAAAATGTAAAATATTTCACGATAGTTTTGTAAAAATATTCAAATTTCTAAGGATTTTATATAGTTTCTATAAATTTTTGGCGATTTCTAAGGAAAAATAATTTTATTCTATGGAATTTGGACGAATCGTTTTTAGAAAAAATGGAAATTGGCGAATCATTTTTTGGGAAAAACCATGGAAAATTAGCCCAATTGCGAAATTGAGCCCCTAAATCATCTATGGCGGTGAGAGGCTTTAACTGCCCTCATGATCACCCCGTCCAACGATGCGTGTGGCCCATGTGGCCCGTGTGTCACCCCATCCAGGAAACTCACTACTTCTTGTTGCAACCTCTTTATTATTTAAATAATTTCTCTTTGCAAGCACTTTGAATACTTTATTATTTAAATAATTTATCTTTACTCACAACTTCTTGTTGCAACTAACTTTTCTATAATTAGTCATCATAACTTATTTTCCCTTAACTAACTTCTTGTTGTTGCAACTACTTTATTATTTAATTTATTTCTTGTTCAACCACTTTGACTATTCAATCTTCTCATCACAACTACTTTACCATAATTACCAAACTCAAAACTTCTTGTTGGAACTAATTTATTTTTAATTGTTTTCTTAATGCAACAACTATACCCATGATTAAATCCTAGTTACCATCAATTTTAATAGTACACTTCTTCTAGGATCTTCTAGAATAATTGACTTATTTGACCTTCTAGGGGCTTCTAGATAACTCATGAGGGTTCTCCAACTTCATATGGCCATAAATATCTAATCGTGAGGAGTTATGTGACGTTCCACATATCACCAGAAATGACATGACATATACTATCCAACTAGAATAGTCTTACCTATGAGTCAATTGATATTCATGCATTTTTACCTCAAACATACTTGTGTCCCTTACCCATGCCTTTGTGCTACTAGAATTCGTTACCGGACTTCTCCAAGGGTTGAAATCAATCACTAAGGGTTGAAATCAATATATAATATCACTCTCTAAGGGTTGGCATCAATGAAAACCAACAGTCCATACCAACTATCCATCAACCTAAGCCAACTGTCTAAAAATATCCCCCTTTAGCATTGATGGAAACACCAACATTTATGGAAACAATTAGTCATGATAAAATTCATTCTTATACTCCTCATCAATGTTTCTATCTCTCCCCCTTTGACATCAATGGAAAAGGGTATCTCCCTTTGGGGCTACTCCCCCTTATTGAAGTTTCCTTGGGGCTGATCCCCCTCTCTAAATGCCTTTGATATTTATCTATGTTTATAATCCTCTAATTACTCTCTCTCCCTTCATATGAATACTATCTCACCCTTTCAAAAAGGGTATCACTATGATGCAACACTGAAGCCATATCACTCATTCTTCCCTTGTGACAATCGCTCCCCCTGGAAGCATGCCTCTGTTCTCTATCTCCAAGCATATAACTCTCTATCCCGCATCTGATGAATCTCTTCCCATGGAATAATACATCTATTCTTACCTCTCTATTTGACAACTTCTTTGAATGATATTTCTACCTATCATTTTGGTTCGGTTTATCTCTCTTGACTTCTCTGCAAGATGTTGTGTAGAAAAATATAAGTCTTCTTGTACCTGCTGCCTTTTGGAGTTATTGTCCATTGGTGCTTCCTTGTTTAATCAACTTACATATATGAAAAGCATTCAAGAATAAGAATTCAAATATTCTTGTGTAATTATTATCCATTATGATAATGTTCCTTTGTCTCTTAACCACTCTCTAAGCCAATCTATTAATCCATGCTCTCATCCACTGTCATATATTTGTCCAAAATTGCTAAGTGTTCTTACGAATCCATCTATGTCCATACTATCCAAGAATATGCTACACAATTGTCCATAATGCTGACCCATATGTCACTATACTATCATGAAGTCTTCACTACTGCAATTGATCAATCTATCACACTGTACTTATGCTAACTAACCGCTGTAAATTTGTTTACTCAAACTTTGCAAGCTGCTTGAAGGATGGTTCTCTGGTATGTCTCAGCTACCACATAGACTCCCCATGTCTAATATTAATATTACTTGGGAGTATCTAAGCCGGATGCCTCAAAACAATTCCTACTCTAATGCGGAGTTATCATCATCTTCATCGCTAGATTCATTATTTCTTTGAATCCGACTTCTTTCTTTCTATCTGTGGATTTATCATTCACTACAATACCTAAAAGTACAATCTCTTGAACTTGTTCCTTATTTACCTATCCTTATTTTCTTTCATTTCTTTCCCAAACCTTTATGTATCTGACATCTTCTGTTTTCTTTGTATATTTATCTTCATCTCGTTTTATTACCAGTCTTTGATCTCTGGGATCTGGTCTTTGTTCACTTGTTCTTCCTATTTTCTTATCCATACTTTCTTATATCTGATATCATTGTTCTCTTTCATGGAATTATTGATCACACTTCTACAATCACGAGCTATGTGTCCATAGTTATGAAATTTGTAACATTTAATGTTATGTGGGGCTGCACAAACATTCATTGCTTGAACATTTTTTTTATAATCCATGCAATCTACAACCTTATGTCCAAGTTAGTACAATAAAAACAATTACCATGAAATAAATTTGCATACCTGGGAGTGAATGATCTTCTTTTTGGTGTAGTCCTTCTAAATTCCTACCTTGACTGATCATGATCATGATTGAAGTTTCTTTGTGTTTTGAACATGGATGATCTTCTTGAAGATGTATCTTTATTAGTTTTCTTAGATTTTGGTTGACCATGATTCATTCCTTTGAGTACTTCTACATAACTCTTTCTCTTTTCTTCATTCTTCTTTTCTAGCAACCTAGAGTGCTTCTCTTCATTCTCTACAACTGATGTAGATGTTTCTGTCTCTTCAACATTCTTGCTGAGCTTGATGATTTTAATTCTCAATGTGACAACTTCTTATTCAAGATTCTCAACCTCTTCTTCTTTTTTCATTATCTAAGACTTCATGACTTCTTTTCTCTTCGCTTCTTCGAGCTGGATTTTTAATGTGAGTGTTTCTTCTTGAAGTCCTTTCTCTTCTTGACCAAACTATGCCTCAAGTTGGTTTAGATCATTAGTTCTTTCTTTAAGATGATACGTCAATATCTTCTCTCTCATTTATGTTTCTTCCTTCTATGCTACTATGTTGGCTTCCAAATATTGTTGTTGATCTTCAAGATTTTCTTCGATCTTTCTAGGTTCTTCTAGCTGATTTCTTAAGTTCTCAATGACCTATTGGGATTCTTAAAAAATGTGAACACTTTCCTTTTGTTTCATCAATTCTTTCTTGAGTGACTTGTTTTCTTCTCTTTCTTTTCTTAGTTCATCTAAAGCACTGATCAATTCTGCTTCATAATTGTCTTCTATTTCAATTAGTTTTTCTGTCTCATTTTCTTCATGGCATTCCATTTCAAGATGTTCACATTTTTCACAATTAAATCAAAACAACATACTTATGTTGATTATGTACTCTTCATCTTATGAAACTATTTGACATGATGAACATCTTTCTTATTGATCTATACATGCATCTTCTTTGACATTCTCTGACTCTTTGATGGGTGAAGAATAGATAATATGTAACTTATCCCAAATTTCTTTAGTTGATGAACATTTACCCACTTTGTCCTTTACTGAATCATATAGTCCTTCCAAAATGAAATCCATTGCAATTTTTTTATTTCAATTCAGTTCCTTCTTTGTTGTAGTTTTTTCCCTTTTTGAACTATCATATCCTGTAATAACTTATTGTCAAATATCATACCCCTATTCCTTTAAAAATACTTTCATCCTTCTGCTCCATATCTCATACTTTCAACCATTCTGACCATTGAACAATGGTACTCCATTCTCAGAATAATCCATGATCTCCTTCCAGTGGTTAAATTGTTTCCTGAAGGAACTTGCTCTGATACCAATTGTTGGATTACTGAGGGGGGGGGGGGGGGGGNGTGAATCAGTAATGAACATTTATACCAATTATTAATCCTTTAACCCACACAGTATATTTTTTAACTTATTCAACAATGTTAATCTGTTCATCATCAATATCTTACTGTATCATAAGCATTAGCATTCATCAGTGAATAATAAACAATAACAAACACATACACACAATGCAGAGTACACCAATATTTACGTCGAAATGCAATGCAGGATAAAACCATATAATACTTTTCTTATATGTCAAGAATTACATTCAAGGAAGTACCAACTTCGAATTCTCCAACTACAACTGGAAGGAGGCTCCAACCCCCTATTTTCTCAGGCTATAACCAAAGGGAAGCTCCAACTCCCCAATTCTCTGGCTACAACTAGAAGGAGGCTACGACCCCCTATGTTCTCCGGCTATAATCACAAAGTGGCTACAACCACATATCCTTTCACCATCCAACCGCCTTGAAATATAAGTAGAATGATGGAACCATTGTCACACTGTCACTTTGAGATATACTACTATAAAATTGTACCAATATGTGCCACTGAAATGTAATCAACCTGTGCCACTATCCTGTAAGCAACCTGTACATGTGCCTTGCATGTACCAACAAAAATAAATACACGAAAAACATGTACCAATACTCTCCTTAATATATCAGATATGATAACATAGATATCATACCCAAAATCACAATAATATCACTCAAACCATGTGCCAACAATGCACATCAATCATGTTCAACAACCATGTACATCAACACTATACAAAGATAACAAACATGTACCAATCATGTATCAACAAAAAACCAAACTATGCCTCAAAAATATGTATCAAGATCACCATGTAATTCAAGTATGTATCTCATCCATGCACCCAATCATATACCTCTACCATATACCAATAACATACACCAAGATAACCAATAAGATACCTCTAGCAATGCACCACACTCTCCAGAAATCAAATACCATAAATCCTCATATCAACCATGTGCCACAACCTCACTGTTATACAACCTCTATCTGTACCAATAAATTTAGCAGCATACCTCAACCAATACCCCTCAAACATGAACCAATACTAAAATTCATTAGATCTCTCTGAGATCAACTCTACAACAAGCCTTAAACTTCCAAGAGGGAATCCAACAAATTTACAAGGAAAACCCTCAACCAAATTCATAGATTCAACACTACACATATGAAAACCATACATTTTTCTTCTTGTAGCATTCTTCTGCTGCGATTTTGATGCCACGATTCTATTGCTGCAAATATTCTACCATGATTTTTTTTTTCTGTGATTTTTCTGTCGCACTTTTTTTGCCGTGATTTTTCTGCCTCACTTTTTCTCTTGCACTTTCCTACCATGATTTTTCTTCCACACTTTTCGTGCCACGATTTTCCTTCCGCACTTTTCCTGTTGCGATTTTTCGGTCGCACTTTTTCTACCACCCTTTTTCTACTGCGATTTTTCTGTCGCACTTTTTTTGTTGCACTTTTTTTGCCGCACATTTCTTGTCGTGATTTTCCTGCTATGATTTTTCTGCCACAATTTTCCTACCACGATTTTTCTTCCGCACTTTTCCTCTATCAATAATACCTTCCCAAATAACCTTTCACATAATAGATATTCAATGATATTCAATATGTGCTAATGGGAGACCTGTGCTCTCTTATTTATATTCTCCAAGTAGCTTCCTCTAGAAGTATAAACTTTTGTCCACTTAACTTAAGAACTTTCAACAAATAGTAAGTTCTCCACTTCTATTTGCAACTAACTTTATTATTTAATTAATTTATTTGCAGCCACTTTGACTTATCCATAAATAATAAACTAACCACTTCTTGTTGCAACCACTTTATTATTTAAATAATTTCTCTTTTCAACCACTTTGACTACTTTATTATTTAAATAATTTATCTTTACTCACAACTTCTTGTTGCAACTAATTTTTCTATAACTAGTCAATTCATAACTCATTTTCCCTTAAATAACTTCTTGTTGTTGCAACCAATTTATTATTTAATTTATTTCTTGGTCAACCACTTTGACTAATCAATCTTCTCATCACAACTACTTTACCATAATTACCAAACTCACAACTTCTTGTTGCAATTAATTTATTTTTAATTATTTTCTTAATGCATCCACTATACCCATGATTAACTCCTAGTTACCATCAATTTTACTAGTACTCTTCTTCTAGGAGCTTCTAGAATAATTGACTTCTTTGACCTTCTAGGGGCTTCTAGATAACTCATTAGGGTTCTCCAACTTCATATGGCCATAACTCTCTAACCATGAGGAGTTATGTGACATTCCACATATCATCAGAAATGGCATGACATAAACTATCCATATAGAATAGTCTTACCTGTAAATTAATTGATCTTAATTCCTTTATACCTCAAACATAATCGGGTCCCTTACCCATGCCTTTCTGCTACCAGAATTCGCTACTAGACTTCTCCAAGGGTTGACATCAATCACTAAGAGTTGACATCAATCTACAATATCAGTATCCAAGGGTTGACATCAATGACAACCAATTGTCCATCAACCTAATCCGATTGTTTGAAAATCGCCCCTTTTGGAATTGATGGAAACACCAACATTGATAACAACACTTAGTCAAGATAACATTCATGCTTATACTCCTCATCAATGTTTCTATCTCTCCCCCTTTCAAATCAATGGAAAAGGGTATCTCCCTTTGGGGCTACTCCCACTAACTGAGATTTCCTTTGGGTTGCTCCCCCTATCTAAATTGCTTTGATATTTCTATGTGTTTCTAAGCCTATTATTACTCTCTCTCCCTTCATATGAATAATATCTCCCCCTTTGACAAATGGTATCACTCTGATGCAACACTTAAGCCACATCTCTCATGCTTCCCTTGTGACAATCGCTCCCCCTCGAAACATGCCTATGTTCTCTATCTCTAAGAATCTAACTCACTATCATGCATTTGATGAATCTCTTCCCCTAGAATCATATCTCTATTCTTACTTCTCTGTCTGACAACTTCTCTGAATGATATTTCTACGCATCTTTTTTTTTTTTTTTTTTTTTTATCTCTCTTGACTTCTCTGCAAGATGTTGTGTAGAAAAATATAAGTCTTCCTATACCTGTTGCATTTTGGAGTTATTGTCCATTGGTGCTTCCTTGTGTAATCAACTAACATGTATGAAAATAATTCAAGAATAAGCATTCAAATATTCCCGTGTAATTATCATCCATTATGATAATGTCCCTTTGTCTCTGAACCACTCTCTGAACCAATTTATGAATCCATTATCTCGTTCACTATCATATATCTTTCCAAAACTTCTAAGTGTTCTTACGAATCCATATCTTTCCATACTGTCCAAGAATATAGTACACAACTTTTCATAATGCTGACCCATATGTCACTGTACTATCATGAAGTATTCACTACTGTAACTGATCATTCTATCATATTGTACTTCTGCTAACTGATTGCTATGAATCTGTCTACTTAAAATATGCAAGTTGCTCGAAGGATGGTTCTATGGTATGTCTCAGCTACCACATAGAATACCCTTGTCTAATATTCATATTACCTTGGAGTCTCTAAGATGGATGGATTAGAACAATTCTTTCTCTAATGCAGAGTCATCATCATCTTCATCGGTATATTCATCATCTTTTTGAACTCTGACTTCTTTGTTTCTGTCTATGGATTCATCTTTCACTGCAATACCTGGAAGTACAATCTCTTGAACTTGTTTCTTATTTACCTGTCCTTGTTTTCTTTCATTTCTTTTCCAAACCTTTTTGTATCTGACATCTTCCTTTCTTCTTTGTAGATTTTTCTTGATCTTGTTTAATTTCCAATATTGCGATCTCTGGGACTTGGTATTTGTTCACTTGTTCTTCCTGTTTCTTATTCATACTTTCTTATATTAGATATCAGTGTTCTCTTTCATGGAAGTTGTTATCACTCTAGGAAACTCTCTTAGGTTGTATCTTAGAGATGCCTGGTAACTTAACTAATCTTGCAAGGGTTCACTCAATGATGGGTAATGATTGGATCAAGATGAATATATAACTCACTGGATTGTATCCTCAATATAGTCTAGGTATATTCAAATAGTACAAGGCCTTCAAGAGATATTATCATATAGGTTGTGTATCAAATGGATAAAGAAACTAATCAATTCACCAGAACATACATAAAACAATATATATGATGGGTCAAAAAACTAGCAGTGAATGCTTATGATCCTTGCTTAATAATCAAGGTAAGATGACAATTACCATAGGACATTAAACAGAGACAAAGAAATAATTTCAACTCATAGGCATAGAACAAAGATGAAAAGAAGGTCTGACAATAACAATGAAAGAAGCTTGCAGGCTGAATATATTAAAGAAAGTGTCTTTATCACAATAGCATTATAGTTCATAACTCAAAATCAAACCCTTGGTTCATCAAAAGTTTGTGGCTTTATAGCCCTTACATCAGATATCCAGATCCTAGAATACTAGATCAAATTTACTTAAAATAGAAAGTCAACAACTGACACAAGAAAATAGGAAAAGATCCTATAAAATAGGTCAAATCCTTATCTTTGATGCTCTTCATATCTTTATAATATTCGAAAACTATAGGAAACCTTCCAAGGTTGATGGATAAGGCACAATTTCTATTTTTAGCAAAAGACAGTTTTTTTCCCAAAAATAGAAAAATGATTTTATCTTCTCCTTCTTGTTGGCACCTTGAAAGATGGAACAAAAACCTAAAACTGATGCCCTTAATTATTATCCATCATTACAAACCATCCTCGAGGCATCTGGGTGAGAAAATATTGGATTTGTGAAAAAATAGTGTCTCTCTGCCCTATCTGTGTTTTCGGTGGCTAAGAGGGGCAAAATCTGAGCCTATTAGCCACCAAAAGCTATGCGTTCGGTGGCTAATGAACATTTGAAATGTTCTCCTAAGCCACCAAAAGTCCCGTCTTAGTGAAAAATTAACAAAACTGGAAAATACCTTTCAGCTTAGCTTTAAAACACTTTAGGGATGATCTTTTGAAGCCTCTACAGCTTGAGTAGGTTCTGGAATGGCTGTAGATTTGTTTGCTACCTCTAGATCATTCAAATGGATGGATACATTTGCTATGGTTTCAAGATCAATAGGTGCTTGAGGCTGAGGTCTTGAAGGCATGGATTGCAACTTCAATAACCTGACCTTTTTCATCAAATGCATACCTACTCTCCACAGACTATTATAGTCCTTTACGATATTCTCATTTTTGTTTTCCTTTACACTTTAATGTGCCAATATTTCTAGGGTTGCACTGGTTTCTGCAAAATTATTTGATAGATTCTTGTATCTGGCCTTTATCACCCTCTCTAGCACTTCCTGTTATGTCATTTTCACTTTGAGTTTCTTAATCTTCTTTGATCTATTTTGTTTTGGCTTGCTAGATGAAGCCTCTGCAACTTGCAGCTCATGCTCCTCCTTGGATGTAGGTGATGGAAGATCTTCATACCCTGTTGTAACTGTATCTTCTGCTAGGGTGTCTTATTACTCTGCTACAACTTGGTTTTCTTGATCCTCAGAGTTTGTATAGGGAAGATTGAGGATCTTCTTGTCCACTGGAGGCTCTTCTGCTTTCTCTGCATCCTTGCTAAAATCCAGTTTCTTCTTAGTCTTTTTAGTCTTAGAATATGGAGAGGGATGATCAACTGCAACTAGGAGTAGAAAAATTCTTTGAAGAAGACCTCTCTTTATCTTTTGGTTGTCCATCAGTCTTAAACTCATTCCAACATAAGAATTAACCCCATTCCTTGTTCCTTCTCCGCAACAGCTCACAAACCAAGAGTTTAATCAAACCATGATGAGATAATCTACCTTCCACCTTGCTAGGCTTATGTTTGACTTGATGAACCATCTTAGTCAAGCTTCTATGGAGATAATAAGGCAGATTCAAGGGGCTCCTGCCAGTGAAATGATTCATCAATTTAAAATGGTAGATCATCACCCTATTGTATCTACCTTCACAAGTTATGTAGACAAAAATTGATTAAAGTAGGTGTAGCCATTTCTCCTCAATATAGGAAAGAGGAATTTCCTTCTTCCATACGAGACCCTTGTGCTCTGGCTTTAAGTAAGATTTGAATTCAACATCTTTAGTGACAATAGTTTTGAACCAATTCTCTCCTATCCTTGGAAGTTATGTCACCTCATCTATGAGAGCTTCATCCACCTGGAATTCATATTGGCCAATCACTGCCTTTCTCCCATCACATGTCAGAGAAAAATCTTATGCTACTTGCTGGTGAGATCCCTGGAGCTTTTCACAAAGCGTATAACAACCAATGTCCTTGAAGAGCTGGCACACCTCAGGGTGTGATTCGAGGTAGAAGATATCATCTAGCTCCTTCCTGAGGGCAGGTTCTCCTCTCTTCATTTTATAGACTGTTTCTTTGCACCTACAAATGGAAAATTCGGGCATGGTGGAGACAACACAGTGTGGAATTAGGGAGATTTGGGCTTCAACTATGACAGAGGCAAGAAATGAGGAAAGAAATCAAGGCAAGCCTTGATTTTGAGGGATGTGAAAGAAATTGGGATTTGAAAAGATCATGATTTGGCATAATGAAAATTAAGTTAGAATGATCAAGCCATAAATGATCTCCCTCCTGTCTTTTTGGCAGCTAAAAAGTAATAATAACTCCTCACCCCAAAAGTTTTAGCATATGATAAGACATGTTGATCGTTTCAAAAATGCTTGTGATTTCAGTGGCTAAGAGAGCCCCAAATTTCATTTTTAAGCCACCGGAAGCTAAGGCTAAGGATTTCGATGGCTTAGAAGCTCCTTTGGGAAAGCGCTTAGCCACTGAAACCTAATTTTTTATTTTTGTTTGAAGGAAAAACCAAATCAAATGTTTTTCAAACTTTATTACAAACATAAGGCTCTCAAAAATGAACCTTAAAAAGTTTAGAAAAGTATTTTTCAATGACTTCCTATCACCTAAATAAACAAATTTGACTGTGCTATTTGAGGAGATAACAAAAGTATCGATCACGCTTCTACAATCACAAGCTATGTGTCCATAGTTATGACATTTGTAACATTCAATGTTACATGGGGCCACATACACATTTCTTTCTTGAACATTTCTTTTATAATCCTTGCAATCTGCAACCTTATGTCAAACGTTAGTACAATAAAAACAATGACCATAAAATAAATTTACATACCTAGAAGAGAATGATCTTCTTTGTGTTACATTCCTTCTGAATTCATTCCTTGACTGATCATGATCATGATTGAAGCATATTTGTGGCTTCAACATGGATGGTCTTCTTGAATATGCATCTTTATTAGTTTTCTTAGATTCTGGTTGACCATGATTCCTTTCTTTGAGTACTTCTACATAACTCTTGCTATTTTCTTCATTTTTATTTTCTATCAACCTAGAGTGATGCTCTTCATTATCTACAACTGATGCAAATGTTTTTATATCTAAAATGTTCTTGCTGAGCTTGATGATTTTACTTCTCAATGTGACAACTTCTTCTTCAAGCTTCTCAACCTCTTCTTCTTTCTTTGTTATCTGACACTTCATGACTTCTTTTGTTCTCTTTACTTCTTGAAGCTATAGTTTTAATGTGATTATTTCTTCTTCAAGTCCTTTCTCTTCTTGACCAAACTCTGCCTCAAGCTGGTTTAGATCATTATTTCTTTCCTAAATATGATCTGTCAATATATTTTCTCTCATTTCTTATTCTTCCTTCTGTGCTGCTATGTTGGCTTCCAAATACTGCTTTTGATCTTCAATATTTTCTTCGATCTTCCTATCTTCTTCTAGCTGATTTTTTAATTTCTAGATGACTTGTTGGGTTTCTTAAAAAATGTGAACAATTTCCTTTTGTTACATCAATTCCTTCTTGAGTGACTTGTTTTCTTCTCTTTCTTTTCTTAGTTCATATAAAGCACTGATCAATTCTTCTTCATAATTGTCTTCTATTTCATTTAGTGTTTCTATCTCATTTCCTTCTTGGCATTCCATTTCAATATGTCTGCATTTTTCACAATTAAAGAAAAACAACATACTTCTGTTGATTATGTACTCTTCATCTTTTGAATCTTTTTTACATGATGAACATATTTCTTCTTGATTTGTACATGCATCTTCTTTGACATTATCTCACTCTTTGATGGGTGAAAAATATATATTATGTAACTTATCCCAAAGTTCTTTAGCTAATAAACATTTACCCACTTTGTCCTTTACTGAATCATATAGTCCTTCCAAAATGAAATCCATTGCAATTTTTTTATTTCGTTTCAGTTCCTTCTTTGTTGTAGTCTTTTTGTAATGTCCCCAAGGCCGAGCCCTGTTGTAAATCATGTCTATGAAGTATAAATCTTGCATTATGAATTGTAATTATGTTTTATGGGCTAGTGAGCCAAGTTTCTATAAGCTAGTGGGCTTATGTGTTATTAGGCTTGAGAGCCTAAGTGTTAAGGCCAGGAGCCTGCTTTTGTATATGTAATCATGTAGAACATTAATAAAAATATAAACACCGCTACGTGCAGACCAACCACGACGAATGAGTGATGGGGGAATAAGATTCCATAGAGTGGGCAAGGGATTGGGGGGCTGGAAGGTTGGAAAGAGAGAATAAGTATTGAGCTTAGGGGCTAAGCCTAGTGGCTTAAGTCCTTGGGAATAATATTTTAATATTATTCCAAAATCCATGTAAATGTGATGTTTTATCCTAAGTTCTTTCGAAGGACGAGTGACTTCCAAATGAGAAGGAACAAGATTCATGGGTGACAAGTGTCAATCCAAGCACATGCAGTTAAAACTATTGAGTTGAGCTGTGATGGGGTTTCCTCCTCCCATTATCTCCTTCCTCCATCAGAAATCGCGGGTGTCTAGGATCGACCTTTGTTTTGTTGTTTGTTCTAGGGAATCCTTAATCGAACCATTAAGTCTCTGCGTGGGATCTATGTACACCCTCATGCATCCCCAAAACCTGAGTCATGAGTCTGTCCTATATTGTTAGTTGGGGAAAACCGAATGTCCCGTAATTGCTGAGCCTTGTTATGCTATAGCATTTGTCTGTCACCAGTTTTGGTAAGCCCATGTCTGTGTTTCTAGTGGACTGTTGTGGTCATGCAGTGCTTGACTGCTTGTGGCTTGCAGACCATTGTATGTTCGTGTGGAGCCTCGTGGATGCCCGTTTTCTGTTGTGGTCGTCATCCTGGTGTCAAATGAGTTCTTGATGTTGTTGCAATTTCCCTCATCCGGTTGGAATTGAGTCAAAGGGTGTGCTAAAGAAGTTGGTTGTCAGGCTCATGGTAGAAGAAGCATGTTGTTAGGCCTGTGAGCAACTCCCTCCAGGTGAGAGAGTTTGCTAGGAAGTGGTTTTCTCCCAGAGAGAGTCCAGCACCAGCTACGGAGCTCTAAGACTTCCTGATCCAGCCTGTTGCCGAGACCCAAAGAGGGAGGTGAAGCACTGATGGACTGTGCTTGTGAAGGTGTATACTCTCGGGCAGAATAGGCATGTGGGGAATGAGAGTCTGTGAGTAGTGGGCGTAAGAAGGCATCCTCGGAAGAATCCTTCTGGTTATTCTGTTCAGTTTTCCCTATAACCTCAACCTAGACTAGGATTCCTTGCCTTGGGTGGAGCTTAGTCCTAGCTCGGGGGTGACCCACTGCTGAGAGTGATGAGTAGCATGGTCTAAGGCTGGGAGGTTTGTGGAAGGCCTACACGTGGTTGGTGGAATTACCATGGTTTCAAAGATAAGTATCAACTTATGCTTAATATTATGTTTTGCACGCCTGTGATGCTTATATGTATCATGTATTATGTTGTGCATATGAATTATTGTTAATGACAAGGATTATTTATGTTAGCAGTAATCTTGTGCTTACTCTGAGTTAAATGTGTTTAATATGACTTAAATGCATGTTATTAATTAAGTATGAGAATGATGTTGTTCCACACAGTAGAGTTTGCCCGACAAAGTGGGATGTTGGGGGGACGTTACAATTTGGTATCAGAGCCTAGTTTCAACGCTGAGCCTGGATGGGCTGGATAAGTGGTCTTTGGACCAAGGTTTTGAGAAGGAAATTGTGTCTGGAGAACTAATTTCAGACCTCAGAATTTTTTTGAGTGTCAACAGGTTACTTGACCATGTTATAAATCTCAGGAGGTGTAGCGGTATTATAAAAACTACATCCGGTGTGGTATATGGCCACAGGAAGAGAGAGAACTCCACACCAGAAGTGTTGGATCCATAGAATCTGTTTAGAAGGAAAGGAGAACCCTCACAACCGTCAAATCTAGAGAATGTGCACAAGGTTTAAAACCCTTTGGAGTTGCACAGGAGTGTGGAAATTGCGATACGCGAAATCCCTAATTCGTCAGGACCGTCCATCGGAAAGGACGCGTGGAGAGAGATCAACCTTTCACTGACTCGTGACTTGAAATTGTCTAAGGGTGAGTTCGTGAGAATTCACGAAACATAAATTCACGATTGGATCACAACCGAAGATTTGGAGTCACTGCATCGTGAACTTCCAGTTCACGAAACTCCGAAAAGATCTGGATTGTTAGATCCAAATCATCGAGGATCATTGGATCTCGTACAAGAACTCATGTATCGAAATTCAAGGATTGAAGTGACAAGAGATTTGGAGTCACTACATCGTGAACTCCTAGTTACCGAAAACCCAAAACCCCAAAATCCTGAAATTATCTACACCATAGATCGTAGAAGAGGAACTTGATCGTTGGATCAAGTAGATGAATAGACCGTAATTTCAGAATTTTGACAAACAAAAGTTCGAGATGTGTAGATGCATGAACTCCTGATGCCCAAAACTCCGAAACGGAAAGTGAAGGTAGTGGGGCCCCCTGACATCGCTGGGAGTGAGGTGGACCTTCTTAAGGACACCATGTGTCACTACCTTGGTGGGCGACAACTGTGCTGTGGGCCCGGAGGGTAAGGAAATCGAATTTTTGGATGTCAAGTGTTAGAGAGGGAAGCGAGTGCGAGAACCTCTGGGACCAAAACCCTGAAACCCGAAACCCCGAAGCCTCGAAATCCCGAAACCTGAAGTTTCATTTAGAAATCCTAGTAGCACCTAGCAGTTTAGTGTTTGATCACGACCCATGGAAACATGGGTTGGGGACTAAGAAAACAGGGGCTATCACCGGAAATTGCAAAGCCAAATAGAGCTTAGAAAATTCATGGAATCAAAACGTTTTCTTATTCACGTTGGTTTATGAATGTTGTAGTTTTATTAAGGGTTTAAGGCCTGACAAACTTCGGTTGACTAGACGTTGTGTGTGCAGAGTTCAACGAGTGTCAGGACAGCCGTGAATTGACGTCGAGTATAGAAATGGAAGAGGTGTTGATTGCCTCCAATTCAGAGAAGGAAGGGATGTCAACTTGGGAGTCGAAGGATCGAACTCCAATGGGCATGGAAGAGAATTGGATAAGGAAGGACATATGAAAAAAATCATTGAAAGATTGCAGAAAGATGCCCAGGCTTGTCGAGATGATAGCCGAAATCTCATGAAAGTCGGGGATAGGCAGGGTCAATTCAACTTAAGGATGTTGAAGAGTCTAGAAAGAATAGAAAATAAATTGTAAAAGGAGAGTGACTCAAGCAAGACAGAGAGTTGGAGGACCCCTGAGAGGAAAAGAATATCAAGGAGTGTCAACAGACATCGTCGTCACTCCCCAAAGCATTCCAGTAGGGAAGCACACAGTAGTTCAAGCCCATCTCATACCAAAAAGCACCGAAGATCTGGAGTGGATGAATTGAAAGGGGAGATGAATAAGATTAAGCCTCCTACATTTGTTGGAGAACATAAGAAGGAGGAAGATGCCAAAACATGGTTTCTTGGCATGAGGAAATATTTCCAACTGCAGAATTATTCCTCTCATGCAAAATGAAGAATTGCAATGTATCAACTAAAATGAAAAGCATCCATGTGGTGGGATCAACTTGTGCAGGTGCAACACATTAGAGAGAAATATATCACATGGAAGGAATTCAAGAGGTATTTCAAGAGGAAATACCTGAATAAAAGATACTATGATAGAAAGATGAAGGAGTTCTTTGAACTCAAGTTGGGCAGCATGACCATTGATGAATACGAACAAAGGTTTTTGGAATTACTGAAGTGTGTTCCATTCATCAAAGATGAGGCTGTCAAGATTCAGAGGTATTTGAGTGGACTGCCACCTCCCATTGGTGACAAGATTCAGTATGATGATCCTAAGACTATGGAAGAAACAATAAGAAGAGAAAAATGCTTATATGAACAAAAAAGAGAAAAGCCTACCTTTCGGAAGGCTTGGGTTGACCAAAAGAAGTTTAAGAATGAACAGAGGAAGAAGGGATATAAACCACCCTTTTTTGGAAATAGTCCTCAAGGACATCCATCATTTAGACAGCCAAGAATGGCTGAAGTGGGAGAACAAAGGCTGAGATAGATGCCCATTCAGTTTTGGGGCTATAAAGAGAACCACAAGTACAAAGATTGTCCTCATAAACATGGCAAAGAAAGAGCTGTGCATAATGTTCAACAAGATTAAATAGTGGAGGACATGGGTAGTAGAATGCTAAGGATCTATGCGGCCTTGGACAACAAGAAAGCTGAATTTTAGTCACACATGATTGAAGTGGAAGGTATTATTAACAACCAACCATTTATTATTTTAATTGATTTAGGGGCTAGCCATAGTTATATAGACCCAAGAGTGGTGGAAAATTTGAATTTATCAAGAAGCAAACATGAAAAGTCTTGGTTAGTGTAGTTGGCTGCAGGAACCAAGAGGAAAGTCACTGAGTTGGTTAAGTCCTGTCTGGTGGACATGAAGGGATTGAGCATGAAGGCTAAATTGAATATTCCTCCTTTAGGCTCTTATGACTGTTTAATTGGGATGGACTAGTTGGACTAGCACCATGCCCTCCTGGACTGTTGTAACAAGGAATTTACATGTCTGGATGAGGAGGGGAATCAAAAAATAGTCCAATGAATTCCCAGAGCTTTGGTTGTTAGAGAAATCTCATCAATGCAGCTAAAGAAGTGCTACAGAAAAGACTGTCAATTGTTTGCAGCCCGTGTGGAGGAAGCATCCATAGATGAAGTCTCAAAGATTGGAGACCATGCGGTACTAATAGAGTTTGAAGACGTATTTCAGGAGGTACCCAGACTACCTCCGAAGAGAGATATCGATTTCTCTATAAATTTGATGCCTAGAGCAGCTCCAGTGTCGAAAGATCCTTATAGAATGAGTACGCCAGAGCTGAAAGAGTTGCAATTGCAGCTTGAAGAACTTCTAAAGAAGGGGTACATTCACCCAAGCGTGTCACCTTGGGGTGACCTGGTCTTGTTCGTGAAGAAGAAGGATGGAACGTTGAGGCTGTGCATTGATTTCAGACAGTTGAACAAAGTAATTCTCAAGAACAAGTATTCTTTGCCGAGGATCGACGATCTTTTCGATCAGTTGAAAGCTGCGAAAATATTTTCAAAGATAGATCTCAGATCGGGATATCACCAGGTAAGAATAAAAGATGAAGACATCAACAATACCTCCTTTAGAACAAGGTATGGTCATTATGAGTTCACAGTGGTACCGTTTGGGCTGTTGAATGCACCTGTTGTTTTTATGTGCTTGATGAATGGTGTATTCAGGGACTATCTAGACAAGTTTGTTATAGTCTTCCTGGATGACATTTTGGTGTTTCCAAGTCAGAGGAAGAGCATGAACAACACCTGAGGATGGTGCTGCAAGTGTTGAGAGAACACCAGTTGTATGCCAAGTTGAGCAAATACTCATTTTATCAAAGGCAAATCCATCACTTGGGGCACATTATTTTAGAAGAAGGGATTGCCATGGATCCTGATAAGGTTGAGGCCATCAAAGAATGGTCAGTGCCAAGGAATGTGGTAGAAGTTATATCCTTTATGGGTGTAGAGGGATATTACAGAAGGTTTATCGTAGGGTTCTTAAAGATAGCTCACCCTATCACTTCCCTGTAAAGGAAGGAGGAAAAGTTTCGGTGGACTAAAGAGTGTGAGAAACGTTTCCAGCAATTGAAGCAGCTATTAACCAGTGCTCCAATATTGAGGATTGCAGATCCAAATGTTGATTTTGTGGTGTGCACATATGCGTGTAAAGAAGGGTTGGGAGGATTTCTCAGTCAGAATGGATTTGTAATCTGTTATGAGTCCAGGAAGCTGAAAGAGCACGAAAATAATTATGCCACTCACAATTTGGAGTTGGCAGCAATCATTCACGCTCTAAGGAAATGGAGGCATTACCTCATGGGAAGGAGGTTTGAACTCAAAACAGACCATAATGGTCTGAAATATTTGTTTGATCAACCAACCTTAAACACTAGACAAGGTAGGTGGTTGGAATTTTTGTGTGAGTACGACTTTGAGATCAAGCATATCAAAGGATAGGAGAATAAAGTGGCTAATGCACTCAGTAGGAGGGTGCATTAATTACATGCTACAACCATTAGCATGTATCAGACTGATATTAAAAGCAGAATTCTAGAGGCTACAAATGCAGATCTGCAGTATAGAAAATTGGTAGCCAAGCTACAGCAGGGTAAGATGCCACAAAAGATGGAAATTTATAAATTGGAAACAGATGGAAGACTGCTGTACAAGAACAAAAATTTTGTACCCAATGTCCAGTGCTTGAAACAAATGATTTTGCAGGAGATGCATAATGTGCCTTATACAGGGCACCCTGGATATCAGAAAACAGTAGCAGCGGTCAAGATCCATTACTTTTGGTTGGGTATGAAGAGAGATATCGCTGAATACATCGCCGGATGTATGGAGTGCCAGAAAGTTAAAGCTGAGCATAGGCACCCAGCAGGGTTGCTGCAACCTTTACCCATTCCTGAGTGGAAGTGGGAAGTAGTGACAATGGATTTTACTATAGGATTTCCCAGAACAACCAAGCTGCATGATTTGATCATGGTGGTGGTGGACAAGATTACAAAAGATGCCCATTTTATTCCACTGAAAACTACTCACAAGGCAGCACATGTTGTTGATATTTTCGTGAAGGAAGTGGCATGATTGCACGAAATTCCTAAAATGATTGTGTCTGACAGAGACCCAAAATTCACCTCGAATTTTTGGAAAGGATTGTTCAAAGGATTCAGAACGAATCTAAACTTTAGTACAACTTATCATCTTGAGTCTAATGGACAGACAGAGAGGGTGAATAGAGTAATAGAATACATATTGAGAATGTATGTGATGGACAAACCATCAAGATGGGAACACTACCTGCACTTGGTAGAATTCATCTACAACAATGGGTATCATGCATCATTGAAGATGATCCCATTTGAAGCACTTTATGGAAGAAAGTGAAATACTCCAGTCAGCTAGGATAATCTAGCTGATAGAACAATAGTTGGGCCAGAGTTTCTCAAGGAGATGGAGGACCAAATGATAAAAATTAAGAAGAATTTGAAAGTTGCCCAGGACAGGTAGAAAAGTTATGCTGATAAGAACATAACCCACAGAGAGTTCAATGTGGGTGATCATGTTTTCCTGAAAGTGAAAGCTAATAGGAGTTCCCTGAAGCTGGGAAGTTGCGCCAAGTTGGCAGACAGATTTTGTGGGCCATTTGAAATCTTGGAAAGGATTGGGCTAGTTTCATATATGCTTGCATTACCTGCATCCATGAATGTACATAATGTGTTTCATGTTTCATTGCTTAAGAAATATATACCATTTGCTAATCATGTTATCGATTGGAATGTGATTCAGGTGGAACAAGAAGGTGTCCTGCAAGTGCATCCTGTGTGCATATTGGACAGGAAAAACAAACATTTCTGGAATCAAGCTATAGGGATTGTAAAGGTCCAGTGGACCTGGTACGGTCCCGAGGATGTGACATGGGAGCATGAAGATGTTGTGCGGGTAGAGTACCCACATTTTTTTGAAAATTTTGAAAAGCTTGTAGATGTAGTGTAAAGTTGCACTGAGGACAGTGCAAAAATAAGGGGAGGGGATTGTAATGTCCCCAAGGCCGAGCCCTGTTGTAAATCATGTCTATGAAGTATAAAGCTTGCATTATGAATTGTAATTATATTTTATAGGCTGTTGAGCCAAGTTTATATACGCTGGTGGGATTATGTGTTATTAGGCTGGAGAGCCTAAGTGTTAAGGCCGGGAGCCTGCTTTTGTATATGTAATCATGCAGAACATTAATAAAAATATAAGAACCGCTATGTGCAGACCAACCATGATGAATGAGTGATGGGGGACTAAGCTTCCATAGAGTGGGTAAGGGATTGGGGGGCTGGAAGGTTGGAAAGAGAGGCTAAGTATTGAGCCTAGGGGCTTAAGTCCTTGGGAATAATATTTTAATATTATTCCAAAAGCCATGTAAATATGATGTTTTATTCTAAGTTCTTTGGAAGGACGAGTGACTTCCAAATGGGAAGGAACGAGCTTCATGGGTGATAAGTGTCAATCCAAGCGCATGCAGTTAAAACTGTTGAGTTCAGCCGTGATGGGGGTTCCTCATCCCATTCTCTCCATCCTCCATCTGAACTCACGGGTGTCTAGGATCGACCTCTTTTTCGATGTTTGTTCTAGGGAATCCTTACCTGAATCATTAAGTCTCTACGTGGGATCTCTGTACACCCTCATGCATCCCCAAAACCTGAGCCGTGAGTCTGTCCTGTATTTTTATTTGGGGAAAATCGAATGTCCCATAATTGGCGAGCCTTGTTATGTTGTAACTATTGGTTGTGGAGCCTGATTATCTTCCAGATTCAAAGGTCCTTTCTTTCAGCCATGTTTATACCCCATGAAGTGTGTACACTCTTCCATGCGGGGGAGTGCAAAGGGGGGGTACCCCCACTGCAGGGTCCGGGGGGCTATCCCCCTAGCTGGGGGGTTTGGGGGTAAGCGGGCCCCCAGCGAGGGTTCGGGGGTGAAGCCCCCAAAGGAAAAATTGCCTTGTAAATGTATATTGTAATTTCATTGTAAATCTGAACCATTCATTATAAGGTTGCAGATCTAACGATAGAGATTATGTTAGGGTTTTTTTCCCTAGAAGGCAACCCTCTTTTATGAGGGAAATGTATTGCGACTATGATTGATGGCGAATATTGTATTCTGAGAGAGGATACCGTGAGAGAAAGAAGAGGAAGTTACAATGGGTTTTGCTATAGGTTGTATCCCTTCATTTGCTGGATAATAATAAAGGAAGGACCTGGCAATTTCTATGGTGGACGTAGCCCACACTGGGTGAACCACCTAAATCTGTGTCTCTCTTATATTGTGTATCTTCTATGTTTTGTTTCCTCATTTGATTTATTTTATTGCTCCATGGTCTTGTTTTTCTAACAACTGGTATCAGAGAGAAAGGTAACTCGCAGGAAAAGAGGGTTCCTGGTTCGAGTGGGAGCAATGTCGGAAGATGGAAAGTTTAGGGTCGAGACATTTAACGACCAAAACTACCAGTTATGGAAGATGCAGATGGAATATTATTTATATCAAAGGGATCTATTCCTACCATTGGGTGGAGTAGCAAAGAAGCCGACAGCCATGAAGGACGAAGAATTGGAGATTCTTGACAGAAAGGCTCTAGGAACGATACGGCTGAGCCTGGCAGCGTCGGTGGCTTTCAATATTTCCAAAGAAAAGACAACAAAGGGTTTGATGGATGCATTGGCCAAATTGTATGAAAAACCCTCGGCGTCCAATAAGGTATATCTAATGAAGATATTATTTAATATGAAGATGTCGGAAGGTGGGTCTATTGCAGATCATTTAAATGAATTTAATACAGTTACTAATCAACTAAGTTCTGTAAAAGTGGACTTTGATGATGAGGTCAGGGCTCTTCTAATCTTGTGCTCATTGCCAGAAAGATGGAACAGCTTGGTCATGGATGTAAGTAACTCTGTCTCTGGTTCAAATACTTTAAAATTTGATGATGTTGTTGGTGTTATCCTTAGTGAGGAAATGTGATGGAAAAGCACAGGTGAGACATCAGGAAATGCGTTGAACATGGAGAATGGGGGAAGACAAAAGGATAGAGGAAAGGGCTCAGGAAAACACGGAAATTCTAGGAAGGGCAGATCCAAATCCAGACTTGGAAAGATAGAGTGTTGGAATTGTGGGAAGAAAGGACATCTGAAGAAAGACTGTAGAGCTCCAAAGAAACAAAGATATGGACAGCAAGAGAGAAATCAGGAAGAAAATGTAACAGGTGATGTGTTATAAGATGCTTTGATTCTTTCTGTAGATAATATTTTTGAGTCTTGGGTAGTAGATTCATGAGCTTCATTTCATGCCACACCCCATAGGAAACATTTTCTAGATTATGGTCAAGGTGATTTTGGACAGGTTCATTTGGGTGATGATGCACCATGCAAAATTGTTGGAATGGAAAAGGTAAAAATAAAGCAACGAAATGGAAACCAATGGTTGTTGAAAGAGGTAAGACATGTTCCAGATTTAAGAAAAAATCTGATTTCAACAGGGCATTTGGAAAGTGAAGGTTGTATATCCATATTTACAGATAAGACGTGGAAGGTCATCAAAGGATCATTGGTGATAGCAAAAGGAGAGAAGGTAGGTACATTGTATTTATGTACTGGTAATACTGACTCTTCTATATCTTTATCTTC
>ML781510.1:348384-387029 GCA_009831015.1 Picea engelmannii
TAATTTATTTCTTGGTCAACCACTTTGACTATTTAATCTTCTCATCACAACTACTTTACCATAATTACCAAACTCACAACTTCTTGTTGCAACTAATTTATTTTTAATTATTTTCTTAATGCAAAAAATACACCCATGATTAATTCCTAGTTACCATCAATTTGACTAGTACACTTCTTCTAGGAGCTTCTAGAATAATTGACTTCTTTGACCTTCTAGGGGCTTCTAGATAACTCATGAGGGTTCTCCAACTTCATATGGCCATAACTCTCTAACCATGAGGAGTTATATGATGTTTCGCATATCACGGGAAATGGCATGACATATACTATCTATATAGAATAGTCTTACCTATAAATTCATTGATCTTCATGCCTTTATAAATCAAACAAACTTGGGTCCCTTACCTATGTCTTTGTGCTACCAGAATTCACTACCAAACTTCAACAAGGGTTGACATCAATCACTAAGTGTTGACATCAATATACAATATTACTATCCAAGGGTTGAAATCAATAACAACCAATAGTCCATCAACCTAAGCCAACTGTCTGACAAATATTACTGGTCCTTAATATCTCAACTATAAATGTTTGGCGATATTTTTGTTAAAATATTTAAATTTCTAAGGATTTTATATAATTTTTATAATTTCTTGGCAATTTTAAAGGTAAAATATTTTTGTCCTATAGAATTTGGGCGAATAATTTTTAGAATCGTGAATCGTTTTTTGGGAAAAATAATGGAAAATTAGCCCATGGACGAAATTGAGCCCCTAAAATTTTTCCTGGTGACGTCTTGGGCCTCCAAAGGTTAATGTCAAAGTGCAAGGGGATATGATGTCATTACCTAGTGGTGTTCAAGTTCCTCCAAAGGCAACGCCCATCATCTCAAGTGTGTGATATCTCTAGGGTCCTCTTTCAATCCTGTTAGGTATGGCATTCACCCTTGGGGTTTTCAACCCCCCATGAAGGTCAAAATGGCACATTTCCTTCATGGAATAGCTTACACCTAGAAAGATCCATCAAATACAAACAAGTACACCCTCCAAGGGTCCACAAGTCACATGTATCATGACAAGTAATCCATATTTAATAAAAGAACCACTCAAACGTGTGCATGAAATACCCCCTTTTCAAACTAAACAAATTCTCAAAGAACTTATACAATTTTCCAAATTTGCGTATGGGAGGGTTGTCATGGTGCCCTACTGGGTGAATCAATCCCAAAGTTAAGGAGTTTTTCCTAAGAAGACTCTCTCTAAGTCATGTAGTAAATATGAGGTGGATGGGGGTGTGATTTTTGGGCATGGGGTTCTTAACATATCAAGGGCTCATATTGTCTCATTTATGGGTTCCTTTCTAAAGGGTGTGTTGCATCCTTGTTTGCAATGTAACATTTTTCCAAACCCTTTATTAATGTTAATTTATTATGGTCCAAAACATTGATTTCTATGTGAAATGGAAAGTAAGGAGCACTGCAATGCTACATGGAGATAGGAACACATTGAGTTCCCTTTTCAAGGAAAGTAAAAGAAACTAATAATGCATTCCCTCAACAAGCGGGACATTTATTAATTATGTGTTTTATTTTTTAAAGGTCCTTCACTTTTTTATGGAGAAGTGTTTTGTTATGTAATGTCCCTGATCTGAAACCCTTTGTAATTGTACATATAGGCTGGTGAGCTATTGGTATCAATTGTAATGTAAATGTACATATAGGATGGTGATTCGTTGGCACTTATTTTTGGTGTTGCGTGTACCGAGGTAAGTGCGTGGACAGTTGTTATTGAAGACATGGTGCACACTTTTCATAGAATTGTGCACACCAGGGTAAGTGCACACATTCACAGTGTTTTTTGCACCTAGGTAAGTGCACAGTAATGACCTAGGAGTGCACGCGTAGCTGAGTTATATATATATATATATATATATATATATATATATGGTTGTATATGTATTGAGGCTGGAGAGCCTATGTGATTATGAGGCTGGTGAGCTGGGACACAGATAAGCCAGTGCACCTATGCATGTAAATGTAATCATATTTATTAATAATATACATCGTTGTGCGTAGACAGACTCAGAAAAAAAAGAGACGGGGGGTTGAATCCACCAGAAAAGGGAAAAGGGGGGTGAGACTTAAGTCTTGGAGAATATTTTATAATATTTATGGAAAAGTGTAATGTTGGATATTGTTTTATCCTAAGTTCTTGGGGTTGGGAATGCGTCATAAAGTGGATTTATCTACTTTTGAAGGTGACAAGCATCAAGTTGAAGGAATGCAATATATATTGATGGCCTTAGCGTTTTTGGGGGGAATTATGCATTATTCGAAAGAACTCATTCTAGAGGATGGATGATTGACTTTCTCATGTGCAGAAGGGGCTTAGAACTCATTCTGCAATAAGAATCTTGCAAATACTTGCATAGTTGTAATTTAGTGTTGTTTTTTCGAAGATGAGGGTTGTCAGGCCCGTCAATAGTCTCTTTGGGTAAGATATTTGTTGTTGAAGAGGTGAGTTGTCAGGCCCGTGAGTAGTCTTTCAGGGTGAGAGTTTTGCTGAGAATTATTCTCTGGTGCATGGGCACTAGTCATAGGGCTCAAAGATTTCTTGTCTGGCCTAGCGCCAGTAACCCTAGAAGAAAAGTGGGGAAGATGAGGTATCTATGAGAAGATAAGGGGAATACTTCCTTGAGTGTGACAGCTGTGTGGGGAATGAGGGACTGTAGGCTAGTTATAGCAGCGTGCACCTTGGACTAAGAAATTATGTTGTGAATCAGACCTTAGCTTGTCACTAAGAACACATTTTCCCTAGTGGAGTTATGTCGCAGATCGGGGGTGACTTGTTGCTAAAATCTTATGAGAAACATAGTCTATGGCTGGGAGGAACGTTTGAGTTATATGCACAGTTGGTGATTTTCATAAAAGATAAGTGTTCTTATGTGCTTGTCTTGTTTACTCTATGATTTTTTATCTATCCTTGATATGTGTTAGTTCTTGTACGTTGTTGCATATAATTAATTACTGTTATTTTGATTAATTTTTCTTGCACATCTAAGGTGGTGATATCATTCAATATTGTAGTCATGCATAAGTATGAAAATTATTGTTAGTTTCTCTTGTTAAGTTATCTTTTGATATTTTTCATGACTCTTCAAGGCAAGGATTGAATGACTGGGTGCGCAGGAAAGTATACTGTGTGCAAAGGAGGATGGAACTCATGTGTGTTGTTGGCACAGGGGCAGACCCAGGGTTCAATGCTCAAGAGTGCACCAACAAAACCCTAACTACCGACCTTTCAACAACACCTGCAAAGTAGATGAAGTCTCACTCGAGGTAGAAGCAGGGGTGGTTGCAAGACTCAGATGTCTGCAACCTTAGCTGGGACACAGATATGTGATTATAGCACCTTATCAAAGCACTTAGCAATTACAGTTCATCAATATTAAACTAGTATCTACTTCGCAGACGAAGCCCTAATTACAGAGCATCGTAGTATTCAACCAGATCTAGTATGTTCAAGCACTAAGCATATCCACATAGGTCATATCTAGCATTCATCCATATTATTAAGCACGTAGCATCAACAGATCTATCTATCATTCATCTATATCAAAGCATATAAACAAGTAAACACATCAACACATCAATACATTGCACAAAGCAACCATAACACAAGATATACGTGGTTCACCCGCACCCTAGGGATACATCCACCAAACCTTCTTCTCTTTATTATCTTCTATCAATATTCTGACAGGCTCAAAGCATCAGAACCCTACTCTGCATAGGACATGAGATCTACGTGCACTTTGCCAGATCCTCCTTCCCCAAGTAGATATAGGCATAGAGCCTTACACAGTCTATGCACAAAGAACTATAGATGACTTGCACTTATCTCTACAAGTCTTAATCACGTCTTCTTTCACATAGCCAGTACTATCACTCAGCCATCAGTCACTTACACTTAGCTCTGCAAATATAACATAGTATGCACGAAGCACTTACAACTATTACTTGCACTTAGCACAACTTACAACTTCTTCGATCACATAGATCGAACTACTTCCTACATCACCTAGATTTATATTTATACATTACAAAATAATCCTAAGCATGGTTAAACCCATGGGCTGATATCCCCATACCCATTACATAACCCAATAACACAAAAAACCCTAAAGAGGGGCCAAGATCCCGCGATATCTGCTTGGCGCTTCATCTTGCGATCCACCTTCGACAGCCTATCGAAGTCCCAAAAATAGGTCAACCATGACCAAGGATTCTCAAAGCTTCGTCAAGGGCCAACAGGCCCCCAACACTCACCTGTGACTTGTCCCAAGTCACTCTGATCTGGGTAATTCTACCTCAAAATCCTCGAGCTTGGCTCAAGCTACTTTGACTTGTTGTTGTGCCATGGCCTCCTGCTTAACAATCTCTTGGATAACAACTTCGTTGACAGGTCCCTCTAGGCACTATTCAACCACAGTGACGACTTGTTCTAGTTATGCTCCTCGGCCTTCGATCTCTGAGAATAGTTGGCAAGCCTCATCCTGTATAGGTTGGAGCCTCTGAGTCACTTCCATGACTCTGCTCTGAATGGTGTGGACCTGCTGTTGAGCATTGCGCTTCTCTTGTGATCGCTTCATCCTTTCAACAGCTGACAGGGGATTAATTGCGCATGTATTGTCTTTGCTTGCTACTTTGCCTCCTGGAGCTGTGATTCCAGTGCCTTCATTTCTATATTCTCAGTGAGTCACTCATAAGCCTAGGCACTGCGATCACTTAGTTGTTTACATTCCATAGCAAGGGCCTTTATTCTCTCAATTGTGCTTCAGGCAGTTGCTTCTCTTTGATCCCTCACCTCCTGTAGAGTGTCGGGTATTGTTCAAAGATCTAAGTTTGTTATTCTTTGTTTTAGTTTTTGGATAGCTTCTGCGAGCTGCTCTACTTGATGTTCAACTTGGTCTTCTACTTTTGGCTCTAAACCTGTCATAGAGCAAAGTTCTTTGTTGACTGTTTCTTTCACTTTGAGTTTCTCTACGAGAAACTATTCTTTTTCTTGTTGAATCTATGTTTTCTCCTCTTTAAACTTCGTCTAGAGAGCAACCTTCTCCTTCTCTGCAACTCGACATTCTTCCACGACTACTTGCACTTGCTTCAAAGCCTGGGTGGCTTGTTTTGTTTCTTTCTATGCATGACGAAGGTGAGCTTCGGTCGCATTAGCTAGTCTACAGAGTTGGGCTGGCTCATCTCCCAACTCTGGTTCTCCCAATGGTAGGGGCATAGTGGACACTGTGCAACTGGATTGAAGGGCCTATTGTACCCCTCAGAGTTCAACTTCGATTCTATCTTACATTTCTTCTTGCTTGGATTCATGCTTCTGTAAGATGTCCTGCAATAGCTTCTATGATAAATTCAAAGTCATCGACAATGAGCACAATCTGCATATTAGTCAAGGTGGCTCTGGATTTCTTCTGGGAAGAGGGTTTCGTGGGAGAAACCTTCCTCTTCTTCAAGGGATCAGACTCATCTCTAGGTGGTGTTACTTCGCCTTGCTTTTGTTCATCTTATTTTCCATTTATCTCTTCTACTTCATCATCACCCTCTCGTCCAGGTGATACTGAAGCAATTTTTTATGATGCGTTGCTTAAGTCTTGGACTTTTGTGGTCTTCTTCCTTCTATTGGGTCCAGGTGTGTCATGTTCTTTGTGAGTGGCCTCCAATATGTCAAGTTCTAGGTCAGACATATCTACAAGATCAACGGGGATAAGGAGTTATGCTGACTAGTCCTTAGTTATGTCCTCGAGGTCCTCTTCTGTGAACTTGTAGTATGACTGAAGCTCCTTCTTATGCTCATCTGCTCGCGCAGTCATATAGATGAAGTGTCGATCTACGTAGAACTTCATGAGGGGTTGAAACCATTTTAGGGTGTTCAAAGTCATGCAAGGTTCGACTTCGATATCCCTCTTCAGTTGGAGATCATATGTATGAAAAACTATGTTCGACTGCCATTGTTTTCCCATATCGCTCGAGTACCAGAGCATGGTGAAATTCATAGCAAGCGGCTCGAACGACTCAATGTTCGGAGAAGGTTTCACCTTCCAAAATATCCCAAGCAATAACTGCTATGAGGATCAGGAGCCAACTGAAGTGGAACTCATAGCCCTAATCCTGAGCTTCACGACAGTCTAACTCCAGTTGGTTGACTAGGTACTTCACCAAGTTCATATGTAGGACTTCTACACATTTCCCTGTGAGATCAATGACAAACCCTATGACCTACGTGGGCCTGTTATTCCTTACTAGATTTCCTGCAATTAATTGGCATGCTAGGTGCACTGCGACATTATGGGTGGAAGCTACCTTGTAGCCTCGTGTCCCCTTCTCAACATCGTCGTAGGTATCCTTGATCTTCTATGATAATGCATGATCTGTGGCTTTCCTTGGATAGCAGTCCTACAGGTCAGGTCCTTGCATTCTCAATCTGGTGATCCTATGGATCAACGTCGAATCGACTGTGATACGTCGGTCTAGACATAAGTAACCTCCATGGTAACATGAGAGTAGGATCTTAACACATGCATTGACCTCCTGGTGTCGTTTGAAATGTGGGATCTTCATTATGTTCAAAAGGGTGGACTACGTGAGGCTCATCGTCCATGGCTAGGGGATTTTTTCGAGTTCTTCCCCTTCGTCCTGGTCAAGTATTTTTACGGGGCGAGCATACTATGGTTCTTGCGGTATCCTATATTTGAAGTCGCTGAAATTCAATGTTGTGATCTTGTCTTGTTTCACTCTAACTACGTGTATCCCCTTCAAGAGGTATGCATTAACCATGGTGTACTCGAAATCTCTCGGCACACTATAATGACTCAACGCTCCAGTCTGGGGTAGGATGTAGTGGGGTAAGATGGTCAGGATTAGCTTCACATTTTTTAGTTCATCTCTGTGTTTGGTTCTCTTTTCTGTGATGACTCGGGATGGTCTGGATCCACGAGTGGTCAATGAAGAGGCTTGCACTCCTCTCGTCGAAGATGCTTGAATACTTTCAGGCATTACTTTCTCAGCCATGAGATCAATGAGAACTTCTTTGATGATTTTCTCCATGACACTGAGCTCATCCGACATACACGCTTAGATCGGATGGATGAATGACTGTGAAAAACAATATAACTGGTGTCGATCTTACTAATCACAACGCAGTAGCAATGACTTCTCTCTGATACAATTCAAAAAAGTGTTCTCGGTGCAACAGTCAACGGAATAAGTAGACAACAACGTAACAGATCTCTTCAATGGACAAGAGACCTTCATTAATTTAGTTTTGTCCGTTATGGCACGGTCCCAATGATCTGATGGTGAGCCTTCTGACCACAAATGTCATTCTAACTGTTCAAGGCATCAGTCTAATGGTTATACTATTTCCAATGGCTATATTGCTTCTCCATGGAGAAGTGCCATGTGGTGTTGTTCTGCTATCTCGACGAAGTTCCAGTTTTACAAGTTTTCCTTCTGCGAAGTTCCCTCTGGAATCTTCTGTATTTTTTCAATATTTGCTCTCTTCTTACTGAGCCTTCTATCCTTTTTCCCAGTGATCTTCGTCTCGTTATTCCTCTTTCCAGTTTGATTCTTATCTCTTCTTTCCATAGTAACTTCGCGTTGTTGAGATTCTTTCCTAGGATTCAGGGGCAATAATTCTTCACTATCTAGGGTAGGTGATTTAGTCTTCTGTGAGTCTTCTTGTGTTCTTTCAACTTTGACATCCCTGTTTTTAAATAGCTTCGATCTATTCTCTTGTTCTTCAACCAAGTTTGTGATCCTCCTAGTCATGCAATATTTTAATTCTTACTTCTTCTTCTTTCCTCCTGGCTTAATCCCTTCCGATCCAAGGTTTTCATAGTAACATAGCAAATGGGGCGCTATTCTAAATAAATTTAACAACCTAAAAATATTTTTCTGTCGAAGTTCCATGAGCATTCATAGATATCTGGGTAAATCTTTCACATAGGGTTATCATCTTTCCTCTAAATAATCCTATTCCTCATAATGAAGGAATCATAGTAGACTTTCCTAAAATTTCCCAAGTTCTTTCTGTCATTATATTCACCTGAGTTTCCTCATATAGAATACAATTAATGTTGAAGCCTCCTATTCTTAATTCTCTTTGCTCTTTCTCTTTTAAGATCTCTAATAGATTAGTATCTCTATGGTAATTCAGTGTTTCTTTCATCTTTAATAGTACAGTCTCCGATTCCTTCTTGGGTTCTGCCATGGTATCATTTTCTTGACCTTTCTTAGGGTCTACTTGTTCCATATTCATTCTTTCAAGATTAGCAATCATTCTAGGAAAATACAAAACTTCGTAATCCATAGCTTTACAACAAATACAACTGGGTCTTCTACCAGGGAATTCCTTAGCAAGATGTCCTGGTCTTCTGCAACTGTAATAAAGAGATAATTCTCTCTTTCTCTTAAATGATCCCCAATGTTTCCTGTACTGCACACTAGGATCACAGTACCTAACCTGCAAAAAATTATTTCTAGGGTTCTGTATCCATTTATTAGTCCAAACATTCTTTCTATGCATAGGAATAACATATCTGTCACTATTCTTATTAGATCTACTCATATCAAATCTTCTTTCTTTTAGTTGCGCCCTAGTTTTCAGGCTAGGACAAAATTTATCAAACATACCTAGATCCATATTCTTGAAACAAACATTTCCACTTATCTTACTTTCGGCAGAGCACACAACTTCCATCTCTAATACTTTTCACTATTCTGACCTCTATTAGAGCACAAAGCATTCAGATATTACCTCTTTTCTTAATATCTGCCTCCTTCCTTAGCACAGAGCTTCGCAAGTCAAGCAACAGATCTACACACAGAGATTTCTTTCTTTTCCTCAGTTCCCAACAATCAAAGTTTCAGGTTAGATCTTCGCACATAGATTCTTCTTCTTACTCAGTTCCTAGCAATCACAGTTTCAAGTCCCAACAATGGAACCATTTGTTGGCACAGGGGAAAACCTAGGGTTCAACGCTCAAGAGCGCACCAACAAAACCCTAACTGTTGGCCCTTTCGGCAACACCTGTGAAGAAGATGAAGTCTCACTCGAGGTAGAATCAGGGATGGTTGTAGGACTCAGATGTTCGCAACCTTATTTGGGACACAGATCTATGATTATAACACCTTATCAAAGCACTTAGCAATTACAATTCATTCGTATTAAACCAGTATCTACGCAAACGAATCCCTAATTACAAAACATCACAGTATTCAACTAGATCTATTATGTTCAAGCACTAAGCACATCTACATAGGTCATCTCTAGAATTCATCCATATTATTAAGAACGTAGCATCAACTGATCTATCTATCATTCATCTATATCAAAGCATCTAAACAAGTAAACACATAAACACATCAATACATTGCACAAAGAAACCATAACACAAGATATACATGGTTCACCTCCACCCTGGGACTACGTCCACCAACTCTTATTCTCTTTATTATATTATGTCAAGCTTCTTATAGGAACAAAGCATCAGAACCCTACTCTGCATAGGACAAGAGATCTGTGTGCACCTCCCCAGAACCTCCTTCCCCAAGTAGATCTAGGCACAAAGCCTTACACAATCTGCGCACAATGCACTACATATGACTTGCACTTAGCTCTGAAAGTATTAATCATGTCTTCTTGTACATATCCAGTACTAGCACTCAGCCATCGGTCACTTGCACTTAGATATGCAAGTCTCACACAGTATGTACGAAGCACTTACAACTATTACTTGCACTTAGCACAACTTACAACTTCTTCAATCACATAGATCAAACTACTTCCTACATCGCCTAGATTTCTATTTATACATTACAAAATAGGCCTAAGCATGGGTAAACCCATGGGACGACATCCCCATACCCGTTACATAACCCAAAACCCAAAAATCCATTAAGAGGGTCTGAGATCCCGCGATCTCCGCTTCGTCTTGCGCTCTGGCTTCGACAACCTGTTGAAGTCACAAAAATAGGTCAACCATGAAAAAGGATCCTCAAAACTTGGTCAAGGGACAACATGTGTGCTTAGGTAAATATAATCCATGCACAGGGAAATCAGAATTGGCATATGACACCATGTTGGTTGTGTGCACGGTTTTGTTGTGTGATCAATATGTTGGTGCACGTAGTTGTTTGAGTTACTTCCGCTACTTAAATTTGTGATTTAGTGTGGAGGGACTCAACTCAAGGTCGAGTGCACTAATTCAAGTTATATTTCACATACTTGTGATTAGAATAGAATCTATGCAGTGCACTTTTGGAGTAGCATTGCTCAATAGTATGTTGGGGATGTTACAATTTGGTTGATTCAGAGCTACAAAATTTGAGATTGGGTGACGTGGCCCAACCTAGGGTGGATAGGGACGTTACATTTTGGTATCAGAGAAGTGTGTGGCGTATCCCATCCAGGAAGGTTGGGGAATTTACAGTATGGTATTAGAGAAATTGGTTCAACACTGGTCTTGTATGGGCCAGAGTTCAACAAAACTTTGCAGAGCTACGATTTCCCCACTGAGCCTGCATGGGATAAGTTTTACTTAAGGAAAAAATTGAAATGACAAGTTGCCAATTTTTGAATTTCAACACGGACATGGTGCGCATAAGATAAGAATGAACAAATGTGCATGCTAAATTTATGATATTGTTGAGTGCGACACTAGTATTGCATAGTAAAAAATGGTGCATGGGTGTGTGCACTAAAGGTTTTGGGGTTGCACAGAACAAAGTTGTGGTGCATGCACACTACTGATACTCAGTATACAAGTTAAAATTTGACATCGCACATTGGTGTGTGCTGAATATCAATGCACACATGGGCTTTAGAAGAAAGGATTTTGACAAGATGGTGCAGAGTTTTCAAGAATTTTTCTCATGAATTCGTCTTAAAAATCTTGTTGTATACACATTTTACAGAATTATCAGTGATTAGAGAAAGACACAAATACTGCAGAAGGTCAAAATCATGGAATATGAGCAGAGGAATTATAGTCCTGATGATGAATTAAAGGATTTGTATGTCGGTTTGGGTGTTGATGGTACATAATCTAAGGAGGAGCACATGAAATTCGTAGAAACCATAAAGGGATTGAAAAAATATTTCCATAGCTATAAATATGATAATGTAAGGCTTACGATATCCAAGGAGCGACAACATGACTTCAATGTCAAGATGATGCAAAGATTGGATAGAATAGAAAAAATAAATAGATAAAGAGACAGAGACAAGTAGGTCAAGTAGTCACAGGTCTCATGATGAGAAAAGAAGAGAAGCAAAAAATGTTGATAGGAATCATCATCACTCACCAAAGCAATCTTTTAGGAAAGCACATAGTAGATCAAGTCCATCTTCTGTCTAAAAGCATAAGAGAAGGACTAGGGTAGATGAGCTATATGGAGAAATGAATAAGATGAATCCTCCTTCCTTTGACAGTGAGCATAAGCAGAATGAATATGTATAGACATAGTTGTTGGGTATGAGGAAGTACTTCCAACTTCATAATTATTTTGTGTAGGAAGAAGGGAGAATTTCCATCTATTAGCTAAAAGGAAAGGCATAAATGTTGTGGGATCAATTTGTGCATGTGCAACACATTGATGAGAAGAAGGTTACTTGGAGGGACTTTAAGAGGTATTTCCAAAAGAAATATTTAACCAAGAGATACTATGACAAAAAAATGAAGGTGTTCTTCGAACTCAAGCTTGGGAGTATGACGATAGATGAGTATGAAATAAGATTCTTAGATCTGCTGAAATATGTCACATTCATCAAGGATGAGCAAGTTAAAATTAATAGGTACCTAAGTGGCCTTCCCTCATTTATCAGTGACAAGATATAGTATGATGACCCTAAGACATTGGAAGAAACCATAAGGAATTCTAATTGTTTTTATGAGCAGCAAAGGGGAAGATCGACTTTTCAAAAGGATTGGAAAGATAATATTAAAAGTAAGGTGGAATAGAGGAAGAAGGGGGATGAGCCACCATTTTTCAAAAATACTGTGCAAGGACAGACAACTCCCAAGGAGTTTAGAATGCCAGAGACATTGGAGAAAAATCCATGGAAGCAATCTATTAAATTTTGGATTTGTGGCGGAGATCATATGCACAGAGATTTCCCTCAAAGAGGTGATAAATCAAGGACTACACACAATGTTCAACAAGTTTTGACACTTGAGGACATGGGAAGAAATGTGCCAAGGATTTACACAATGTTGGATAACAAGCAAGTTGAGTTTCACTCACACATGATTGAGGTGGAAGGTAATATTAATGACCAACCTATTTCTATTTTAATTCACTCAGGAGCTAGTCATATTTATCTAGATCCTAATATGGTGGACAATTTCCAATTTCCAAGAAGCAAGCTTGGAAAACATTGGTTGGTGCAGTTAGCTACAGGAGAAAAAAGGAAAATTAATTAGATGGTCAGGCATGTCCAATGGAAATGAATGGACTACGCACAAAGGATGAGTTGAATACTATACCTTTGGTATTGTAGGATTGCCTCATTGGTATGGATTAGTTGGACAAGAACCGTGATGTCCTAGACTATTACAATAAGGAATTTACTTGCTTGGATGAGGAAGGGAACTTGAGGATAGTTCAAGGAATTCCAATAGATATAACTATTAGACAAGTTTCATCTTTGCAGTTGAAAACAATCTACAAAAAAGGATGTCAAGTATGTGTAGCATGAATGGAAGAGGAACCTAAGGATAAAGTGTCGAGTGTTGACGACTACACAGTGCTGAAAGAGTTTGAGTATTTATTTAAAGAGATACCGGGATTGCCTCTGAAAAGAGATATTGATTTCTCTATGAATATGATTCCTAGAGCAGCACCTGTATCCAAGACTCCTTATAGGATGAGCACAACATATTTGAAGGAGTTGTAGATGCATATTGAAGAGCTTATGAATAAGGGTTATATCCACCCAAGTGTGTCACCTTGGAGTGTGCCAGTTTTTTTCGTTAATAAGAAGGATGGTATGCTGAGACTTTGTATCAACTTTAGGAAATTCAGCAAAGTAACATTAAAGAACAAGTATCCTTTGCCAAGGATAGATGATCTCTTTGATCAGCTGTGAGGTGCACAAATATTTTCAAAGATTGATCTCATATCTAGACATCACCAAGTGAGAATAAAATAGGAAGACATTAGTAAGACTGCATTCAGAACAAGGTATGGTCATTATGAGTTTATAGTGGTGCCATTTAGGTTGTCAAATGCATTCGTTGTCTTCATGCATCTGATGAATGGAGTTTTCAGATAACATTTAGATAAGTTTGTCATTGTATTATGGATAACATACTTATTTACTAAAAGTATGAAGAGGAGCACAATTAGTACTTGAGGATGGTGTTGCAGGTATTGAGGGAGCATCAACTTTATGCAAATATGAGCAAGTGCTCATTTTTCTAGTGAAAGGTTCATTATTTGGGTCATGTCATTTCCAAGGAACGAATAGTTGTGGATCTGAAAAAGATAAAATCCATTAAGGAATGATCGACACTAAGAAATGTTGTAGAGGTGAGGTCCTTTATGGGACTGGCAGGGTACTACATAAGGTTTATTGAAGGATTCTCATAGATTGTGCATCCAATCACATCCATACAAAAGAAATGTGCGTGATTTTCATGGACTCTAGATTGTGCAAGGAGTTTTTCAGCACTTGAAAATTTTGTTGTTGAGTGCGCCAATTTTGAGGATTGTGGATCCTGATACAAATTTCGTTGTGTGCATAGATGCATGCAAGGAAGGACTTGGTGGATTCCTTAGTCAAAATGGAATGTGCTATGATACAAATCAAGAAAGTTAAAAGAGCATGAAAGTCTCTATGCTACTCATGAATTGGAATTGGCATCCATAGTGCATGCCTTGAAGGTGTGGCGACACTATCTCATGGGTAAAATATTTGAGCTAAGGATAGACCATAGTGGTATAAAGTACCTATTTGGATAGACAAGTTTAAATGTAAGACAAAAAAATGGCTACAATTCCTTAGTGAGTATGAATTTGACATAAAACATATCAAATAAAAGGATAATGAGGTGGATGATGCACTGAGTAAGAGAGTGAATGAGATTCATGCTATTGTTAGCATGCACAAATCTGATTTGTGCGACAAAATTTTAGAAGTTTCCAAATCATTTCTTTGCTATGTGGACATAAAGATGACTTTACAACAAGGTATGTTACAATAGAAGTTGGAAGGTTATGAGCTATGAGAGGATGTGATCCTCATGTATAGATGCAGAGTCTATGTGTTGAATGATCAATAGTTGAAAAGAATGATATTGTCATAGATGCATAAGGTTCCTTATGTCGGACATCCAGGTTACTTGAAGACAATTGTTACAGTCAAGAACAAAATATATTGTCCAAGTATAAGAAAGGAAGTTGTTGATTTTATTGCAAGATGTATTGAATGTTAGAAGGTTAAGGTTGAGCATAGGCATACAACTCATTTGGTGCAACCCTTTCCAATTCCTAAGTGGAAGTGGGAAGATGTGACCATGTATTTCATAACTAAGTTTCCTAGAACCACTAAGAAACATGATTCTATTATGGTGGTGGTTGACAAGCTTACTAAAGATTCATATTTTATTCTAGTGAAGTCAACACACAAAGAAGCTAACATTGTTGAAATATACATGCGAGAAATTGATAAGCTACATGGTATACCTAATACCATTGTGTCTGACAGGGATTACAAGCTCACCTCAAACTTTTGGAAAGGGATATTCAATGGATTTGGGACAAATCTGAATTTCAACACAAAATATCACCCCGATTCAGATGGACAAACAGAGAGGGTAAATCGGGTGATTGAAGACATGATGAGGATGTATGTCATGGACAAACCATCCAAGCAGAAATAATATCTTCACTTGGTAGAGTTTACTTACAATAATGGGTATCACGCATCTTTAAAGATGAGCCCATTTGAGGCACTTTATGGCAGAAAATTCAACACACCATTAAGATGGGACAATCCAAATGGAAGAGAGGATGGTAAAGATAAGGTAGAATTTAAAGGTTGCACAGGACAAGCAGAAACATTGTGCAGATAAAGGTAGAACCCACATATATTTTAAAGTGGGCAACCATGTGTTTTTGAAAATGAAAGCCAAGTGCAGTTCCCTGAAGTTGGGGAATTGTTTTAAGTTGGCATCACGCTATTGTGGGCCATTTTAAATCCTATAAAGGATTGGTCCTGTCGCATATATGATTGCATTTCCTACATCCTTGTGTATTCATAATGTTTTCTATGTGTCATTTGTTGAACACACCTACCACACCGAGAGAGGGGGGTAAATCAGTGTAGGGATCTTTTTACTCCTTTTCAAAAATACCTTAGTTAGAAATAACCATTTACTCATCATTCATTACTTTCATTTATAACAATTCGTATGTAAACATATATCAGTAGAAAATATCATCAATAATCCATCACCACAAGGAACACAAGGAACATAAGATATATGTATAAGTTTCTTTTATATTACGAACTACAATCCTTGGTGGTTTTTTCAGCAAAAACTGAATAGAGTAACAACTCCACAAGAGCACCAACTCTCAATGCAAGACTCGACCTACAAATATCAGGATCAACTAAGAAGAGGAATCAATCCTCAAAAGATACCAATCTAGCAATAGGTACGTGACATGTTTATACTACAACCTAGATATGTACACGACCTACCTATACTACAACATGTGCATGTACATGCCCTAGCCCACTGTCAGCTTGCTTACACCTTTAGAAACTAGGGTTTTTGAAACTTCACAACTTCTTCCCTTTAGAACCTTACTACCTCAGTCATATTGGTCCAAAAAGAATCCAGAGAAGGTTAAGAACAACTCAGAACTCGTAGAGGAAACTCAGGACACTCAGAATGGATTCAGCAGACATAGAAAGGGAAAATTTTCAAAGTTCCAAAAACTCAATGAAAATGGAATTATCATGAAGAGGGCATCACAATATTTCTAACGGTGCAAACATCTTGTCAAACGGATTTACGGATCGAAAGATATTCGCGGTCAAATTTTTGGTCAACCTAGCCTGGTAAACATGGATGAGTCAACATCCGTACTACTGATGTCAACATCAGTACGAATGATGTCATCATTCATATAACTTACATGGAAATTTTAGAGGGTGACACATGTCATGATGATGTGGCAGCACAAGAGGCTGCCATGTGTCACTCATTTTTGGACTTTTCAGGCTGACATGTGGACCAATGAAAATGTGCAAGATACCAGATATACAAAATATGTAGAACATAAATAAAATGCTAGAAATGACAGAAAAACAGTAAAATATCCAGCATAATCTCCACAATAACACGGAAATGATATAAGATTTGCAATAGAAATAGCACTTAGATTCACAAAGCAATGTTCACAGGCCTCTTCGAGGGGGCAACCTCCAATAGAGCAGTGCTCTGTTACAATAATCTCCAAGCTAGGTTTTTCATACCCTCGACCCTTATTTATACTAAATGTGTCTATTAAGAGAAGCATATAGAGGAAGATCCTTCTAGAAGCGGAAGCTTCTATTAGGTCTTCTTACATCTGCCTTATTCTATTTTATTGAAAGGCCTTATTAATATTGACTTTTATTACATCCGAATACATTGATCTACCTATGTGCGGGTTAGGACCTTAACATGTCCGCCCCCTTAAAATCAGCCTTGTCCTCAAGGCTTGAGATGTGGAAACTGCTGCAGAATGGTAGTTGGTTCCCAAGTGGCATCTGTTGGAGTCATATCTTTCCACTGTACTAGCACTTCCTTGATGGTTCACTGATGCAGGTGATGCTCACGCTGGTCCAAAATTGCTTCTGGTTGTAGCCAAATGGACCCTTCTTCAGCTAACTCGGGCAGGTTGGTTTGAATTTGGCACCTGGTTCCAATCACCTTCTTCAAGCATGAAACATGAAAAACAGGATGTAGCTTCGACTGACTGGGTAGAGCTAACTGATATGCGACTTGTCCCACCCGCTTGAGAATTGTGTAAGGGCCATAAAATTTGGGTACACGTTTCTGACACTGCTCGGCCTTGAGGGAAGTTTGCTTATATGGTTGCAGTCGAAGAAACACCTGATTCCCTTCTACAAATTGACGTTCGGAGCGACCTTGATCTGCTTCATTCTATTATGTGCCATGACCAAGTTCTCTTTAAGGGTACGAAGGATATCCTCTCAGACTATAAGTGTTTGGTCAACCGCCTGGACCTTCGAGGTACCCGACAAGTATGAGAGAACTGAAGGTGGCTTCTGTCCATATACCGCTTCAAAAGGAGTCATGCAAGTGGTTGTATGGTATGTAGTGTTGTACCACCATTCAGTGAGGGGTAACAATTGAGCCCACTGGTGTTGTTTTTCAGAGGCAAAGCACCTCAGATATGTTTCCAAACACTTGTTGACAACTTCCATCTGACCATCTGTCTGGGGATGATAGGCTGAGATGAGATGCAATCGTGTGCCTTGTAGCTTAAATAGTTCTTGCCAAAAATTGCTTGTGAATGTTGGGTCTCGATCAGAAACAATCGAATTGGCATGCCATGAAGCTTGAAGACCTGATCCATAAAAAATTGAGCCACCGTGGATGTAGTAAATGGGTGGTGAAGAGCTCAAAAATGAGCATGCTTGGAAAGGCGATCCACCACCACCATTATGACTGATTTATTCCCCGATTTGGGTAAGCCTATAATAAAGTCCATAGAGATATCCTTCCAAATAGCAGGGGGAATAGGAAGCGGTTGGAGGGTGCCTGGAGATTTGATGATTTCTCCCTTGTTGCGTTGACACACCTCACATTCAACAACAAACTTACGAATGTCCTGTTTAATACCATCCCAGAAAAAAGAATGTTTGACTCGGTCATATGTTTTGGTGAACCCTGAGTGCCCCGCTATGGGTGTAGCATGAAGCTCAGAAAGTGCCGTTGATTTGAGCTTGGATTGTTTACTTAAATACAAGTGGCCTTTGTATTGAAGCTCATCCTGAAGCCATGAGTACCCTGGGGGAGCCTGAGCCTTGTTCTGCAGTTGTTGGATCAGATGCGAACTTTTGGGATCTTGAAGCCATTCCTGACACACATCTTGGAGCTAGTCGGGTACAATGAAGGAAAGAGAAAAAAAGGATCATTCGTCTTCATATTTCTGGGACAGTGCATCTGCCATGACATTGTCTTTTCTCTTCTTGTAAATGATCTCATAATCATATCCAAAGAGCTTAGTTACCCATTTTTGTTGCTCCTGGGAGGAAATGCATTGTTCGAGAAAGTAATTAAGGCTTTGATGGTCAGTCTTAATTTGGAATCGTTGCCCCAAGAGATAAGGATGCCATAATTCAACGGCCTACAAAATCGCCAACATTTATTTTTCATAAATGGGTTTGCCCAGATTCCTTTCAGATAGTTGCTTGCTAGTGAAGGCCAAAGGTCGACCCTCTTGCATAAGGACAACATCGATTCATTTCCCTGAGGCATCACATTCCAACACAAAGGTCTTTGTGAAGTCGGGAAGGGCCAGAACCGGAGTGGTGCACATGGCCATCTTCAAGGTTTGAAAAGCTTGAGCAGCTTCTGGAGTCCAGGTGAAAGAGTTCTTTTTGAGGAGAGCCATGAGAGGTGCTGCAATATCTCCATAGTTCTTAACGAACTTGCGATAATACCCTGTGAGGCCCAAAAATCCACGCAAGCTTTTGAGAGTCTTTGGGTGCGTCCAGTATTGCATAGCTTCAATCTTTTTTGGGTCCACCCTGACACCATCCTTTCCCACTAGATGACCCAAGTATTCTACTTCTGAGGCACCAAAATCACATTTGGATTGTTTCAGGAAAAGTTGGTGCTGAGAGAGTAGGCAGAGAACTTGATCCACATGAGTAAGATGGTCAATCCAGGTTTTGCTATAGATGAGGATATCATCAAAGAAAACTAAGACAAACTGACGGAGAAAGGGGTAGAAGACATGGTTCATGAGGCTCTGGAAGGTGGAGGGGGCATTACACAAACCAAAGGGCATGACCAAAAACTCATAGTGGCCCTCATGAGTGCGAAAGGAAATTTTGGGAATGTCGGCCTCTTTCATACGTATCTAGTGATAGCCCGAGCGAAGATCAAGTTTGGTAAAGAATTGGGTGCCACTCAATTCATCCAGGAGGTCATCAATGACAGGAATGGGAAATTTGTCTTTGATGGTTAGTTTGTTGAGAGCACGAAATTCAGGACACATTCTCCAAGAACCTTCTTTCTTCAGTACCATGATGACCAGAGACGAGTAAGGGCTTGTACTAGGATGGATGACGTCGGCAGTAAGGAGTTCCTGGATCATTTTTTCAATTTCATTTTTTTGTGCAAAGGGGTGGCGATATGGATGGATATTGGGGGGAAGGCTTCCTGGGACAAGGGGAATGGAATGATCGTGAACACCACGGGAAGGAGGGAGTCCCTAGGGAGTGGAAAATACCATTTGATGTTTAGAAAGGAGGGCTTGGAGGTCTTGGGGTACTGGGGGTGTCTCTGTGGCTTGTATGGGGTGGAGTTGGGCAATGACACTAGAATGACCTTTTTTGAGTAATTTTTCCATGCGATGAGAACTGATGACCTCAGGTGAACCAACAGTGATTCCTTGGAATTTATATTGGTGGCCTCCTTGGTTGAATTGCATGATTAAGTTCTGAAAATCCATGAGAATGGGACCCAAATTTTTTAGCCAGTCTGCACCCAACACAATGTCGTAACCGCCCATATCAATAGCAAACATATGGGATTTTAGGTGGTAGTCACCGATTTGGAGACATACATTTTCACAGCACCGCCACATTTCATAGAACCACCATTGGAAATCATGATTTGGAAATTGTTGATAGCATGGATGTAGCAATGGGTTTCTTGGGCAATGCGACAATGAATAAAATTGTGGGTGCTGCCACTATCAACCAGAATGATGACCTTTCGGTGCTTGATGTAACCAATTAACTTGAGGGTTTGGGGGGCCGAAAAGCTGGTGAGATCATTGAGGGAAATGATTGGTTCCACTTCGGGGGGTTTGAAGGGAGGGTTTATGTCAGGGATTTTTGGTGACTCGGGCACAAAGGGAGTGTCATCATCTTCTTCCGGGACATCCTCAGAGATGGCCATAAAAAGATTTTGTTCCTTACATTTGTGGCATGGGAAATATTTGTAATCACAATTATAACAGAGGCCTTTGAGTTGGCATTCGACCATTTCAGCCCTGGTCAATTTTTGCATCTTTACTGGGGCGGAGGGAGTAGTGGGGTTTATTGGTTTAGGGCGCGGGATAAAGGAAGGCTTACGGTTTTGAGAGGAAACAATTTGTTATGCTTCTTTGGATTTTTTAGTAGCCTCCACCCAAGTCATAGGTCAAGCCATGAAGACATGGGCCCGAATCTCCTCCATGAGGCCACTGATAAAACACTCTCGAAAGAAAGCATCAGTCATGCCTTCTGTCCAAAAAGCCAGGCGCTCAAATGCAGTTATAAAGTCTTCTACTGTGCCTGATTTCTTCAATTTTGTCAAACGACCCAAATGGTTGGTGTCAGTGTCAAATCTTTCATAAAGATCAGTCACAAATTGGGTCCAAGCAATATACCCTTGGCGAGAAGTTTTTCTCCATTGCCACCATTGCCAACGTTCTTGATCTAGATGGAGAACACCATACTTGAGTTTGGCCAAGTCATCTGTAATTTTGTAGAGACAGAAATAATGTTCCATTTGGGTGACCCAACCAGTGGGGTCCGAGCCATCAAATTTTGTTACATCCACCCGTGGAAGGCGTATGTCTCGTTGAAAGTGATGGGGCTGAAAGGAATGGGAATAAGTTTCACCTTTAGTCTTTGTATGTGCATCAGGAAAAGAGTCATCGGTAGGGATCTTGAGTTTGGTGCAAAGTGAGGCAAAGACAGATTCAAGCTGGGTGGTCAGTTCGTGTTTGACTTCCGTCAATGCGGACTGCATGGTTGCATTTACAGAGGCATCAATGGAGGCATCACGGGAGGCAATAGTAGCACTGAGTTGTTTCAATTCTTGTTGGGTCTCGAGGAAACTAGATTGCAAGGTGTTGAAGCGAGACTCCAGTTCTTGACTATGGGTATGTGCCATGAGGATGGGTGAACTGAAAAGGGAGTGGGCGGGGTCAGAAATTTTTGCAGAAAAATGATATGCATGGATGTGATAAGGGAGAAGAGATGAATCTAATGGAATAGGTCTCAAATAATGGTGAGAAAATTTCCAGACATCTTTTCTTTTTTTTTTAACAGCTGCGGGGTTATACTTTGGTCTGAAGAATGTTGCAGTGCTGAAATCCCCAAATGCGTAACCAGAAAGAAATGTGTATTTACTTGGCAACCCGAACACAGATGCGCGGCAATAGATCTCGCCGGTTTAATTTGTTTATGTTTATGTTTATGTTCCCGAAGGGTTAGGTATTCAAGGGTTCTACAGACAAGGGTTTGCCCTGTGCTATAGCTCTCTGATATACGTGCGGGGTCCAACAGTAGTACTCGGCCCAATATCTCAGGGCACTAACTAAGGAGGATAGACCGTACCCTTAGCCGTACTACCCGACTACCCAGGTACTAGAGAGTATCTTCCCGAGTGTTGTTCTCAGTGACACTATAGCAGTCTGATGGCCGATAGGTTTATCTAAAGAGGGCTTCAGGAAATCTAGGCCGATCCGTACACAGGTGTTGTCTGATGTGCTACCACTCGAAGGGGTACCAACAAGGGTTACAAGGGTGGCCAACAAACATGCGCTTAAGAACCACTTGTATTTCCTGCATGTATGAATCTCTCAACCATGGGTTTATGTGCGTAACGACATATCTCTGTGGCTTAAAGACACCGGAATACGTCTCTACCCTGAAAAAAAAATACCCACAATTTCTGCCAAGGAAAGTGCTCTGATACCACTTGCAAGATACCAGATATACAAAATATGCAGAACATAAATAAAATGCTAGAAATGACAGAATAATAGTAAAATATCCAACATAATCTCCACAATAACATGGAAATGATATAAGAACTGCAATAGAAATAACACTTAGATTCAAAAAGCAATGTTCACAGGCCTCTTCGAGGGGGAAACCTCCAATAGAGCAACGCTCTATTACAATAATCTCCAAGCTAGGGTTTTCATACCCTCGACCCTTATTTATACTAAATATGTCTATTAAGAGAAGCATCTAGAGGAAGATCCTTCTAGAAGCGAAAGCTTCTATTAGGTCTTCTTACATCCACCTTATTCTATTTTATTGAAAGGCCTTCTTAATATTGACCTTTATTACATCCGAATACATTGATCTACCTATGCGCGGGTTAGGACCTTAACAAAACATGCCATGTAGAGGTGCATACAAGACACGTGGCATCCATACACTACATGGCAGGATGATGTGGCATCCGTAGAACATGTCACAGGGTGATGTGTAAGGATGATTGCATAATGAGGTGATGTGGGCCAATGTTTGGTTTCCATGTGGTGGTGGGAAAATGCCCAATGACGCCCAGCAACTGGAAATTCAAAATATATATATATATATATTAAATATACTGCCAAATCTGGTAACGGTTTCACCAGATTGGAAACATATTCCAACTACCCTCCATTTTAATAAACGCTCCACCAAATGTACCAGTATGCCAAAAAAAAGACCAACCGCCAAACTATACCCTAAAAGAAATGGGAGTCTGTGGGTTCGACCCTGAAACCTCCACTTAACCTATGCCTTAATATAACATCTACTAACCATTTGGCCAACAACCTCATTATTACACAATCACTCAACTTGTATTATAAAAAGGGGTTCCACCAGTGTATGGCGGGGAGGAGGAACCAAGGCGCAACTATATGAACAAGGAACGTATTTTGAGAAATTTTGCCAGTCATTAGTTGCAGGTTCAAGCATGAAAACTGAGGCGAGGTTTTTGCTGGGTCCGAAAGTGCTAGACTCGAATCAAGGCGTGGAGACATTCATTTTTAGGTAATTCAACGCCATGAACACAGTGGTGATGTTTCTTTTTTGATATGAGAAAAGATTATGTAGCTTAACTCCAGAATGAGGTATACTTATGTATTTTGCCCAATTCTTTTGTGGAGTTAATAAAAAGGCCTACCCATTTGAGAGCAGTATCCGGAGACGTAGTCCAACAGGGACGAACTCCATTATCAATTTTTTGCATTCATATTTCATGATTATGTCTCTTTCCTTTTGAGATTTTCCTTCTTTATGGTGCACTTTAGTTTATGCTCATTTAATACAATTCTTTAATAAGTCACCGGACGAAAAGATCCTGGATCACATATCCACTTCTGATTTGTCACTGCACTCTTCCTTTCACTTCCCAATATGTACCATAAACAATCACAAACATATATGTTCCATCCAACAACCTATGCATGATCCTCAACCATACACCATTACAGATTATAGATATTTATCAATCAGAACAGATATGAACTACTCAACCAACCGACTACCACATTTAGGCATCAATACAACCATACAAAGAATGCCTCAAGCATTCACCATACCATGAGAAAATATAAGGATGAAGACAACATATATAACCATACCATATAGTCAGTAGTAGATCTGAATCAGTATACTATTGTTCTGAGAATTTTCTTTAGACTTCAGGGACCTGGCACCAGTACTTTCTCAGGATTCTATGGATTTTTCTTCATGTACGCTCCCTATTATACTACTAGCCCGCGTATGTACGCACCCTTTTATATTGATATCCCACATACGTACGCACCCTATTACACTGATGGCTCACATACATCTTAAAAACTAGGGTTTTTCAGTATTTCTGAAACTCCAAAACTTTCATTGTCAATACCTCAGACTTATGAAACTTTTGATGCATCCATGAGTACCTTCAATGAATATTTCACCAAGAAGATATCTTCAATATTCTCAAGAGATACACTAACATGAGTGACCCTTGATATCTTATTTATAGTTCTCCAAGTATCTTCCCCATTTAACCAACTCTAACCAACTTCCTTCTTTTAGGGGCTAACCCACTTTTGACCTCTTGTCCACTTCTAACCCACTTTGTTGCAAATAGTGAATTCTCCACTTCTAGTTACAACTAATTTATTTTTAATTGTTTTCTTGTTTCAACCACTTAACCCATGACTAACCACTTTGACTGGTCAAGATCTTCTAGGAGCTTCTAGAACAATTTGACTTGTTTGACCTTCTAGGGGCTTCTAGACAACACATGAAGGTTCTCCAACTTCACAAGACCATAACTCTTTAAATGTGAGGATTTATGTGACGTTCCACATATCACCAAAAATGGCATGATGAGCACTATCCATCTAGAATAATTTCACTTGCAAATTCATGGATCTTCATTACAGTATTCCAGAATCAATCCTTGGGTTCCTTAACCACACATCTAGGATGACTCAACCACTTAACAATTTGGAACTCACAAAGCATCTTCCTGTGAGGGATTTCACCATAAGGGGACCACTTTGGATTTCATCCATTTGGTATTTCCTATCAACCATGGAAAGATAACAATGAACAACCTTTACATCACCACGTCTATACATCAATCCATGACAATACATCACTATGACACCACTTGACATCTTTGACATCAATTACATCTATGATAACATAGGCCATCAATCAATTCATCATTGATACTAGGAACATACATCAACTCTTTGACATCAATGACATCATAATGCAACAATCTCCCTCTTTGTCATTGAGGAAAATACCAATCATTGATGTCAACACCAATGATTGATGGAAACATGTAGACATGGAAATTCTCTTCATCAATAGTCATCTGAATGATATCAATGTGACTATCTCTTCCCCTTTGACATTAGTGGAAAAGGGTATTTCTTTCATTGGGGCTGCTACCCCTGCCTGAACTTTCCTTGGGGCTACTCCTCATGTCTGGATGCCTTTGAGCTTCCTCTAAATAATATCTCCCCTTTTGGAATCATGCTATTGCAACCAATCAAGGGAAGAGGAATAACTCCCCTATGGATATGTCTCCCTCTATCTTCTCTGCAATATGAACAATATAGTACCACTCCAACATGCTTCTACTACAAAAGATACTACTCAACCGGAACATAGATCAACTGCTCAAGATTGGTCTTCTATTACTATGATGATCCTTGGACCTGTCTATGCATCATAATTGTGCAATACTATACTTCATGAAGAAAAAGGATATGTCAACAGTCAATATAGAATCATGAACAAAACATCAACCATGTACATCCAATGCCATACCACGTGCCAACCATGCACATCAACACCATACAATACGATCTCATCACTGAAGTATATATGCCAATAATATGTGCCAAAAAGTGTACCAATCATATATCAGGATCATCAACAAGTGCCTCTATCAATGTACCAATAACATCGTCAACATGCCAACCATGTTCCTCAAACAAGTGTCATATCACATTTTATATGCCTCTATCATAAACCAAGTGCCAAAAACCATGTGTCAAGATATGTATCTCAACCATCAAACATAAAATAATGTACCAACCAAGCACCAAAACAAGTGTCTCAACTATCCCATACATCATGTATCAAAGTATATGAAAAACAAGTAATACAAATGATGTAATTTAACCAAGTGTCATCACCCACAATCATCTTCCCTCTACAAGTGCATGAACCATGCACCAAACATGTATTACTACATGTACCATAGAAAGTGAATAAAAAATGCACAAAATTCAACAAGATGAGCCATATTCAAGATGTGTTCCCATATATGTATGCCATATCAACCATAAACCATTTGCCAATCATACTTGTAGCAAGTACCTCAACCAATGTACCAAGTATGTAACAATCATGCATCAAATATAGATTAGACTATGACTCATCAATGATGTACAACATAATCACCTCATCAACTACATGTCCCAATATGTATCTCAACCACATGCCAAATGCATGCACCAAAAACGTTCAACAAATATGCCTCTAACAATACATCATAAGATATATCAATGGAGCTCACATATGTACCAGCCATGTACCATAACAGATCTGCCTCAACCACCATTCACTAGAGAAAATAGTAAGTATCCAATAGTATCTCTAAACATGTACCAGATGTGTGCCTCAATAGATAAATAATATCTCTAGCTAGCATCACATCATCATGATATATCTCATAACCAAAGTGTCATAACTTCACTATCATAACCAACATTGTTTCTCAATAGAAAATGCCTCAATCCATACTCCAGAGTTATTTATCATGCATCCAGGATAGGCATCAAGCATATGATTCAACACTCAACCATATTTCATCACCACACATACACTAAACATACATGCAACCATATAATCATGAAAAACTGCAAAAAACCATGTTAGACCCCGCAAAACAGAGTTATATCATCAAATCATGTTGTACCTCATATGCATAGCCTTCTTTTCCAATATTTTACCATAGATACATGACCTGTTACACATAATACTTGCATATGTACACGACCAATCTATAGTTCAGCTTGCATATGTACGTGACTTCTTCCACAAGAGCTCGCGGATGCTTTGAAAATGTCAAGCTTGAGCTTTCCTCATGGCTACCTTTTTGTTCTGGTTGTTCAATCTTCTTTACCCACTTCTCAGGGTGTATTAGCTTCTCATAACTTGAGCTCTAAGATTCCATATTTTCAAGATTTTCTTCCTTCCTAGATTCATGTGCTCTTCCTGTCATACTATATGAAGCACTCTTCATCGATTGTCTTCTTCTATTCCAACAATCCTGGGATTTGTGACCAAACCTGACACAGAACCCCTGCCCTCGGGACGAGATCCACACAGGATTTTTCTAAATCTGCCCCTTGAGTGTAATTGACTCCTTGTTTTTCCCTCGGCGAATATCTCATACACTCACAGTGTATCCACAGGTCCTTATGAGTTGAGCCTGCATGAGAAAACACCAGTCATCAACTCTTATCTTCCGACCAACAATGAAATTTTGTCTTTCACCAAATAGGAACTTCAGGTTTCGTGATTTCATGATCCTTAATGTCAAGGTTCTTGGCTCTTCCACCTGCCAAAACCCGAAATGCCAAAACGTTGAAGTCTTTGGCCACGTCCTTCTCTGCTTCTGTATCGTGTTTCACGACTTCAGGAATTCCAGAATAGGGAACCCTGATCTCTTGTCTCATAAAGTGTCAAATTTCCAAATCTCGACACGTTCATCAACTTTTGGCTCCTCAACAGGTTTTTTTCCTTTTCGAGGTTTCGGACTTCGCGATTCCATGAATCCTGACATGAGGTTTCTTGACTCTCCAACCCTCGAACCCCAAAATGGTCAATGGAGTTTGACTCCGACTATTGACGAAAAATCACCACCTGTCACCTTTCCCGGCTTTCAGAACTTGAATTAGTCTTTGACTGTCGTTCCCCTATCACTTCGAAACCCCAAATTTTGAAGTGATGCCTTCTATGGAATCAACGATTGATATCCTTCCTTGAGATCCAACATCTCAGGTTATTTCGAGCTTCCAGGTACCGGGAGTTCGAACTCTCGATCCCAAAACACTTGCCACCACAAATTCCGAATTACCTAAATCCCGAAATTCACATCAAGTTCTGTCGCAGCTCACGACTTCGAGATTTCTTCTCTACTATGCCTGACTCTTTTTTATCAGGACGCCCGAAATGTTGAACATCGAAAGTCCAAAACACCAAAAATTCTTCTCCTCGCCTTCACACATGATAATCTAGTTCATGCTTCGGGAGTTCGAACAACCAAGGGTTTCATCCACACTTCAGACTTACAACCCCCGAAATGCTAAAATGGTCTCGACGGTCTAACAGTTGCAATCAACGGTCCACATTTGATCCTACCCCTTGAACGATGGATTCGTCCAATGCTTAACCTCCCCGCAACTCTCCTAGATCCTACAGTCCTTGCTATTTTGTGAATTCTCCACAGAGAATTTCGACCGTTCTATTCTTCCCTCAAGAACCTCTATGGAATGAGCCAATGTTCTTTCATCGGAACCTAACCTTCTGCACGAAGATTTCGCTTCTTTCCTTCCTTCGAACACTTCTAAGATTCTACCCCTTCTGAGCTTTCTCTGGTAAATTCAAGCCTTGAAAAAGGGCCTCTTCTCTCACTCCTTGCGATAGACCTTCAAATACTTCTGCGTATTTGAACTCTTGACTCTGTGCACCTTCTGCAACAACAATATTTCTCTCTTCCACCTTAGTTAATAACTTCTAAGGACTCAGCTAGCCTGCTCACACCTTACACAGATCCTGTGCTTCACTTGCACTTTTGTTGGAATGAGAACAATGGTATCCCTCCTGAGCTTTCAAAGATAAACTCTAAAACTTTGTCAATGCACTCCTTGCAATAAATTCTCTCTCAGGAAGAGAAACAATTGAAACTCATTCTCTTTCTTCTCTCAGACTTCAAACATTTAATATGAAATCTTACATTCAACACAATATTAAATCAAATGTATAACAGAGAGAATAAAACAACTATCGGCATACCATTCAGCATGTATACACATAAAACATCATAACACCATGAGTCTGATTCAAAGCTTCATATATTAATTCAAAGCTTCTGTACATGGGTTCTTCTCTACAACTCTCTGCTACAGTTTCCTTCTTCTTCTGCTCTATGCTAATGTTACAATGATCTAATGATACCATGATACAAAGATGAGGGTGTCTATATCCGTTTTCCCTTTTGTTCTTCTAAACTATCTAATATCTAATTCAAACCTACCTACTTTCATTAACTATGCATAAATGCCTCTACCTTCTACAGATGAGAGAAAACCGCTCATGATCTGTTTACAACAGTCAGATATAAATGTAAGTACGCTTCTATCTATTACATTAATTTCTACTTCTTCATTTTTCAAAAACATTTCCCAAAACATGTAAAATGTGTGTTGCACTTTCCAGCTGTATTCTACCTTCATGCTCGCTTGGCTGGCTGCTTGTGATGCTCCTGCATCATACTCCCTTGCTTGAAAATTTTCATGAACTCTTGTTCATGAGCTCTTGCATGGTCTGTCCATGCTTCTGAATTTCTGCTTCATCCTCCCAACTAGCATCTTCAACTGGCATCTTCAACTGGATGTCATTTCCATTTGACCAAGTATTCAAAATACTCCTTCCTCCTAGTCTTTTTGCTAACCCTCTTGTCAATTATTCTTTCCATCTGTGGCTTTTTAGCTACATGCATTTGTTTGGTCCACTGAACTTTTGTTTTTTCATTCTCTGCCCCTGCTTCTTCATCTTTGTAAGGGTACAAATCTGAGATGTTGAATATCGGTGAAATTCTGATCCCATCGGGTAATTCAATCTCGTATGCGTTTGCCCCAAATTTCTTTATGACCTTGCATGGTCCAATATTCTTCATTTTCAATTTGTTATATGTTCCCCTTGGGAACCTCTCCTTCCTCAGATGTGCAAGAATCAGATCACAAACTTCATATTGAAGTTCTTGCCTGTGTTGATCTGCTATGCGCTTGTATTCTTGATTTGAACTTTGCAATCATTCTTTAACTCAACTGTGAAGCTCCTTCATTGCTTTTGCAAAGTCCTCTACACTATCACTTCTAAATTTAGTTTGTTCTATATCTTTTAATTCAGAAACTCCCCTCGGCTGCATTCCATATACAATTTGGAATGGACTCTACCTTGTGCTTCTATTCATTGAATCATTATAAGCAAATTCTGCCTGTGGTAGAATGTGATCCCACTGACTGTGGTGTTTAGTCACTAGGCTCCTCAGTAAATCTCCCAAGATTCTATTTACAACTTCTGTTTGCCCATCTATCTGAGGGTGATAAGCTGAGCTAAAAGACAAAATTGTCCCTAGCTTCTTCCATAAAGTCCTCCAGAAATGTCCCATGAACTTGGTATCTCGATCTGAAATTATATTCCTTGGCAAGCTGTGAAGTCTGATGACTTCTTTGAAAAACAGGTTCGCAATATGAGTTGTTTTGCAAGTTTTCTGGCATGGTATGAAATGTGCCATCTTTGAAAGTCTGTCTACAATCACAAAGATCGAATCACATCCTCTTTGCATCCTTGGCAGTTCCAATATGAAATCCATGCTCACTGCATCCCACGGCCTCTCAGGTATGGGTAATGACTGGTATAACCCTGTGTTCTGCCTTTTCCCTTTTGTGTGCTAACAAATTCTACATCTGTCCAAAAATATCTTAACATTTGTCCTCATCACTAGCCAAAAATATGTGCCATTCAACTTTGAGAACGTTTTGTCATGACCGAAATGTCCGACCAATCCTCCACTGTGTTTTTCTTTCAGCAGATTCTACCTCATGGAGCATTTTGGAATACATAACTGATTGCCCCTGAATAATAATCTCCCCTGGATCATATATTCGGTCCATTTTCTTTTTTCCCTGAGAATTGGATTCTCAGACACCTCATACGCTTCTTTAAAATCTGGGTCATCCTTGTACATTTCTTTGAGGTTATCAAAACCCAAAGTTTCGACTCTAAATTCCTGCATAAGAAAACATTTCTTGCTCAAAACATCAACAACTTTGTTAGCAATTCTAGAAATATGTTTAATTACAAAAGTAAAATTATGCATATATTCAACCCATTTAGCATGCTTTTGGTTCAACCTTTTCTCTTGAGTCATGAATTGCAAAGCGTGATTATTGCTAAAAAAAACAAACTCTTTAGGAACCAAATAATGTCTCCATTTCTTCAGTGCTTGTATGACTGCATAAAATTCCTTGTCATATGTTGAGTATTTAATATTCACTTCATTTAGCTTCTCACTGAAGTATGTGACCGACCTATCATCCTGGCTCAAGACCGCTCCAATTGCAAATCCATTCGCGTCACACTTGACTTGGAACATCTTGTTAAAGTCTGGCAAAACCAGAATCGATTGCTCAGTGATCTTCTTCTTCAGCAGATTGAAGATTTTCTCTGCTTCCTCTGTCCAACAAAAAGATTTGTGTCTTTTCTTCACCATGTCCATCATCAGTGCACTAATCCCATTGAAATTTCAAATGAATTTCCTGTAGAAACTAGCTAAACCATGGAAGCTTCGAACTTCAAACACACTTTTCGATGATGGCCAATTCTTAATCGCTTATACCTTATCCGGATCCATTTTTAGCTCATCTGCAGAGATAACAAAACCCAAATAAATGAGTTATGTCTTCATAAATGTTGATTTCTTCATATTTATCATCAATTTCTCTTGCTGTAATCTCCTCATTACTACAGCTAAATGATTTAAGTGCTCTGCTTCTGTTTTGCTAAAAATCAATATATCGTCAAGATCTATGACGACAAATTTCCCAATGAAATCCTTCAGGACTTCATTCATCAACCTCATGAAAGTACTGGGTGCATTGGCTAAATCAAATGTTATGACAAGCCATTCATACACCCCCTCATTCGCCTTGAATGTTGTCTTCCATTCATCACCTTCTCTCATACGAATTTGATGATATCTGCTTTTCAAATCAATCTTTGAAAAAAACTTTGCTCCACTTAAGAAATCCATCAAGTCATCCATCCTTGGCAATGGAAATCTGTATCTGATGGTAATCTTATTGATTTCCCTTGAGTCTGTACACATCCTCCAGCCTCCATCTTTCTTTGGGATGAGCACTATTGGAACAACTCGTGGACTCAAGCTTTCTCGAATCAATCCTTTGTCCATTAAATCCTGGACTTGTCTCTTGACCTCTTCATTCTCCTGCGGCGTCAACCTATATGTTGCTTTGTTTGGTAAACTAGCTCCAGGTATAAGATCAATGTGATGACTTATACTTCTGATCAGTGGGAACGAACAAGGTAGTTCGTCCACTATTATATCACCGAACTCTTCCAACAACTTCTAGATTTCTTCTGGTAAATCATCCACTCTTGTACTGGTTAAAACAATTTTAGGTTTTCTGACCACAATAAATTGTGTGTCTTCCTTCTTCTTAACCTCATTAAGAAGTTCCTTCCCACTCATGAGGAGTACAGTGTTGCTTGTCTCTATTTTCACTTCTTTATCCTTAATCGGCAACAACATGTGAGTTCTCCCATTCTTCTCCAGGGTGTATGTGTGCTTTCTCCCTTCATGAATCACATTCCTGTCATATTGCCACGGTCTACCCAGCAATAGATGACAAAAATCCATGGGAATGACATCACATAATATTTCATCCTTATATCCTCCTATTTTAAATTCAACTAAACACTGTTTAGTGACATTTACCTAATGTCCTTTTTGTAGCCACAAAACTTTGTATGGGCTTGGATGTACGATAGTCTCCAGCTCCATCTTTTCTACCATATCTGTAGAAATGAGATTATATGTGCTACCACTATCCACAATGACTTTGCATACCCTGTCTTTGGTCTTGCAAGCAGTCTGAAAAAGTCTGTTCCTTTGGGATGGGTTCTTTTCCTCCTTCTCTAGCATTAAGAGAACTTTCCGCATCATCAAATATCTTCTGCCTCGACATTCCATCCTTGTGCTTCGACAATGTGAGTTTCACCACCTTCTTTCTTCTTATCTGGACACTCATAAGATTTATGTCCGACTTTTCCACAGGTAAAACATTTCACTTCACCACCTCTGCCTCTTCCTCTTCCTCTGGTATGAGGAAAAGTATTTCTATTAGCATACTGTCCTCTCTGTGAGCTTTCCCCTCTCTCAGTTTGGATTTGAGGTTTCTTCCCCTCTTCTTTAGATTTCTGAGTTTTGTCTTGGGCAATTGTTTTGCCTCTAGCTTGACTTCTACCTCGACCTCTTTGACCTTGCTTTCGGCTCACCTTCTCTTCAGATTTCAGAGCCATCTGATAAGCATCCTCTACATTCTGAATGGTCATCATGCTCATCTTGTCCTGAATTTCATATCATAGACCATTCATGTACCTAACAACCTTTTCATCATCGCTTTCCCGATGACCTACTCTGATGTTTATCATGTAGAAATCTTCAGTGTATTCTTTCACTGACATCAACTTCTGTCTCAAATTTTGCATTCTTTGAAACAAAGTAATTTGATAATCCTTGGGTATGAATTTGGCTTTCATCTTCGCAACCATTCTATCCCAACTCTTGATTTTTTGCTTGCCTTTGCAGCGTCTATCAGCATGCAGTTCATCCCACCATAATGCTACATGCCCTTTAAGTCTTGTTACAACGTGCTTGACCTTCTTGTCTTCCTCAACATCCTCATAGTCGAAGTACTTATCGAGGGCCCTAATCCAGTCTAGAAGCTCTTCAACATCCAGGTTCCCCTCATACATGGGAATCTCCATTTTTTCCCTAGCACCTATCCTTGCAACAACCCTGAATAGGCGTTCATATACAGCATCTTTGACTGCCACTTCTTCTCATTCATGTCTAGCTTCATTTTGACTTTCAACTTTGTTGATATCCCCAGCATTAACTGTGTGCCTCTGTGCTGTCTCCATGGCATCAAGCCTAGCATGTAGTTCATGCATTTCTCTTTCCACTGCTAGATCAGGCATTAGCATAGGCCTATCTCTTCTTCTCGGCAGCATGGTTAAGAAATGATCCTCTTTTCTCTGCTACAGAAAACAAATAACTTTTTCTGTGCTTTGATACCACTTGACGCAGACCCCCTGCGCTTGGGCTGAGATCCGCACAAGATCTTTCTAAATCTTCCCTTTGAGTCTAATTGACTCCTTGTTTTTCCCTCAGGGAATATCTCATACACTCACAGTGTATCCACAGGTCTTTATGAGTTGAACCTACATGAGAAAACACCAGTCATCAACTCTTATCTTCTCACCAACAATGAAATTTCATCTTTCGCCAAATCAAAACTACGGGTTTCGTGATTTCACGATCCATAATGTCAAGGTTCTCAGCTCTTCCACTTCCCGAAACCTGAAATGATGAAACACCGAAGTCTTTGGCCACGTCCTTCTTTTCTTCTGTATCACGTTTCACGACTTTGGGAATTCCAGAACAGGGAACCCCGATCTCTTGTCTCCTAAAGTGCCGAATTTTCGAATCCCGACACGTTCATCAACTTTTGGCTCCTCAATAGGTTTTTCACCTTTTCGGGGTTTCAGACTTCGCGATTCCGCAAATACTGACGTGAGGTTTCCTGACTCTCCAACCTCCGAACCCCAAAATGGTCAAAGGAGTCTAACTCCAACTATTGATGAAAACTCGCCACCTATCACCTTTCCCATCTTTCAAAACTTGAATTAGTCTTCGACTGTTGTTCCCCTATCACTTCGAAACCCCGAGTTCTGAAGTGATACATTCTATGGAATCAATGGTTGATAGCCTTCCTTGAGATCCAACGACTCACGTTATTTTGGGCTTCCAAGTACCGGGAGTTCGAAACTCTTGATCCCAAAACACTTGCCACCACAAATACCAAATTACCTAAATCCCAAAATTCACATCAAGTTCTGTCACAGCTCACGACTTCGGGATTTCTGCTCTACTATGCCTGGCTTTTTGTCATCAGGACCCCCAAAATGCCGAACTCTAAAATTCTGAAATGCCGAAAATTCTTCTCCTCGCCTTCACACACGATAATCCAGTTCGTGCTTTGGGAGTTCAAACAACCAAGGGTTTCATCCACACTTCGGACTTACAACCCCCGAAATGCCGAAATGGTCTTGACGGTCTAACAGTCGCGATCAACGGTCCACATTTTATCCTACCCCTTGAAGGGTGGATTCTTCCAACGCTTAACTTCCCCGTAGCTCTCCTGGATCCTATGGTCCTGGCTATTTCATGAATTCTCCACAGAGAATTTCGACCATTCTATTCTTCCCTCAAGAACCTCTATGGAACGAGCCAATGTTCTTTTACCAGAACCTAACCTTTTGCATGAAGATTCTACTTCCTTCCTTCCTTTGAACACTTCGAAGGCGCTACCCCTTCTGAGTTTTCTCTGGTAAATTCAAGCCTCGAAAAAGGGACTCTTCTCGCACTCCTTGCAGCAAACCTTCAAATACTTCTGCATATTTGAACTCTCAACTCTGTGCACCTTCTGCAATAGTAGTCTTTCTCTCTTCCACCTTAGTTAATAACTTCTAATGACTCAACTAGCCTACGCACGCCTTGCACAACTCCTATGCTTCACTTGCACTTCTGTTGGAATGAGAACAACAGTATCCCTCCTGATCTTTCAGAGATAAACTCTAAACCTTTGTCAACGCACTTCTTGCAGGAAATTCTCTCTCAGGAAGAGAAACAATTGAAACTCATTCTCTTTTTTCTCTTAGACTTCAAACATTTAATATGAAATCATACATTCAACACAGTATTAAATCAAATGTATAATAGAGAGAATAAAACAACTATCAGCATACCATTCAGCATGTATACACAGAAAACATCATAACACCATGAGTCTGATTCAAAGCTTCATATATTAATTCAAAGCTTCTGTACATGGGTTCTTCTCTACAACTCCCTGCTATAGTTTCCTTCTTCTTCTTCTCTATGCTAATGTTACAATTATCTAATGATACCATGATACAAAGATGAGGGTGTCTATATCCATTTTCCCTCCTGTTCTTCTAAACTGTCTAATCTCTAATTCAAACCTACCCACTTTCATTAACTATGCATAAATGCCTCTACCTTCTACAAATGAGAGCAAATCGCTCATGATCTATTTACAATAGTTAGATATAAATGTAAGTACACTTCTATCTATTGCATTAATTTCCGCTTCTTCATTTTTCAAAAACATTTCCCAAAATGTGTAAAATGTGTGTTGCACTTTCCAGTTGTCTTTTGCCTTCATGCTCGTTTGGATGGCTTCTTGCAATGCTCCTGCATCAAAACCCATTGTAGTTGTATCATCTCATGGTGTGACAATGAGCAGCAATCTGTCCCACTTAATTACATCTCCAACACTTTAGGGTGTTATGAAACTTTCGATTATCTTACCTTGCATAATGTCTGCAATCCAAATCTTTGTTACCATATTCATTACATGAGTAGCAGTGACCATGAAAAAAAATTCATACCTTTGCTTTTGTCCATCTTGAAGGTGTCTCTCTTCTGAATTTTCTTTGAGGTGCAAAGATGGATTCTTGATGTCTTCCTTGCTTTGTTCCTTTGAAAGTTTCCTTGATTTTTGTATATGGTTGACTTGCATCATTTCTTCCACCATTTGAGAGTGAAGAACTTACCTCATACTTCCTAGAAGTCCTAGCTTCAAGATGAATAGATTCCTTGTTGTATCCAAGCCTGATTTATGATTTGGAGATATTTCTCTATCTAGGATCTCATCCAAGATTGTTGAGTTGTTCGTGAAATTGATGTGAGTGTTAGACTTCTCTACTTTCTTTCTAATCAACAACTTTGTCTTCCAACTTATGGCATGAATCTTCCTTTTCATTTACTTGATTTTTCAATAGTTCCTCTATTCTTTTGGCTTCTTCAATTTTGGTCTCAAGATTGACATTAACTTCAAGAATTTTGCTAAGCTCATCATCTACCTTCTTTTTTTCTTATATTTCATTATTTAGTCTTTTGATCTCTTATTCCTTTTCTTCTAATTGAGTATTTTTACTTTCTTCTTGTTCTTTGAGCATTTGCAACTTCAACTTCCAAGTTATGGCATGACTCTTCCTTTTCATTTACTCGATTTTTCAATAGTTTCTCTATTCTTTTGGGTTCTTCAATTTTGGTCTCAAGATTGACATTATCTTCAAGACTTTTGCTAAGTTTATCATCTACCTTCTTCTTTTCTTATATTTCATTCTTTAGTATTTTGATCTCTTCTTCCTTTTCTTCTAATTGAGTATTTTTACTTTCTTCTTGTTCTTTGAGCATTTGCTTTAGTGCCATGGTATATCGTGGGTACTTTTCTAGGACTTCCTTGGTGTATTTTTCAATATACTCAAAAGAAATTGAGTAATTTCATTGCTAACACCATCTAACTCAAATAACACTTTAACTTTAAGCTTCAACAAATCTTCCTCTTCATCTATAGGATAATTGTCATATGATTCTACACAAACTACTTCTATATTTTCTTCTTCACTTGTAGAGGAACATTCAACATCATCATACTTAGAATTTTTGCAATAAGAGGATTTTGGAGAGTCTTTACATTCATTGTCCTTGATGGAATTGTATTCTTTGTCTTGATATACCTTCTCTAGATTCAACCATAGATCCTTGGCGGAAGTACATTGTCCCATGCTTTATTTGACAGAACTTGAGAGTCCATTGAAAATGGCCTTGAGAGCTAATGCATCATTCTTCTTTGATTCCTTTTGTGTTGCAAACTTTAACTTATTCTTCAAGGGAACTGATCCACCAATAGTTTCTTTCCAAACACCTACTCCTTTTTCCTTCAAATACCATTTCATTTCTATTCTCCATGACAAGTAATATATCTCAATAAAGAGGGTAGCTTCATCTGCATGTTCATCCATTTGTGTGTCCATGGATCTCCTTCAAGCTTGCAAGGATTATGATGAAGGCCTGACTCAGATACCAATTGTTGGACACANNNGGGGGGGGGGGGGTGAATCAGTGTAGGGATATTTTTACTCCTTTTCAAAAACACCTTAGTTAGCAATCACCATTTACTCATAATTCATTAATTTCATTTATAACAAGTTGTATGTAAGCATATATCAACAAAAAATATGATCAATAAGCCATCACCACAAGGAAGATGAGGAACATAAGATATATGTATAAGTTTCTTTTATATTATGGACTACAATGCTTGGGTTTTTTTTTAGCAACAACTGAATAGAGAAACAAATCCATAAGAGAACCAACTCTCAATGCAAGACTCAACCTAAAAATCGCAGCATAAACTAAGAAGAGGAATCAATCCTCAATGGATACCAATCTGTCAATAGGTACACAACCTGTTTATACTACAACCCGCCTATGTACATGACCTGCCTATACTGTATCACATGTATGTACGCGCCCTGGTGTTACACATCAAAATTCCACACTTAATTACCTCACTCTAAGTGTCATAAAAGTGTCACATACACTGACACCATGAAAGAACATTTTTCACAATCCCTAGTCACTGTGGAGGAGAATTATATTATATGAAGGTACAAATACTATGTGCACATGAATTATTTATTAATATTCATAAAAAGAAAATTAATTTAGTGTGAGAATCCACCTCATATTTAGTTTCCTAATCTCAAGGAGAGGTTGAGAATCTCATGGATGGTTGAGATATTTTCTCAAACCAAAATCCTAATTTGGTGGATCTTGAGAGATATTTTCTCCCTAAAATCCTTGAGAGATATTTTCTCCCTAAAAATATTGGAGATCCCATTTTAGTGTATCTAGTGAGTGATCTTCTGCATCGTGGTTAAGCCTCCAAATCCTATATAATGAGGGATTTCCATGGAGAATATGTTACAGGTATGAACTAACTGAGAGGGGGGGGTGAATCAGTTAGTGTAGATTATTAATAATTTCTCTCCTTTTCTAACTTTGAATCATTAATCTTAGTGGCAGTGAGTCTTTACTGTGAAATCCAGAGTTATAAACATA
>ML781510.1:387129-405874 GCA_009831015.1 Picea engelmannii
TTTTTCAGCGTCTGTGTTTGCATTTGTGTTGCAGCATGTTTCAGCATCTGTTCTTCATAAACAATCGATTGCCATCAATTACAACCTTGATCATCTGCGCCTTGATCATCTGCGTCATCTCTGTTGTAGCCATATTTCCAACAGAATAGGGGGAAGATTAGAGGTATCAAACCTTTGATTCTAGAGGAATATTTTAGATATCAAACTTATGATATTGGGAGCATTGTGCAAGGGTTGGACGAGGGGAGCTTGGAGGAATGTTGCATCATTATCCATGTTTGTAAGTATTCTCTTTAGGTTATCATTTTAATATACTTGGACTATTTACTTCAAGCTTCTGTATTCTTGCATGTTCTTATCTACTATTCCTTCAGTCTTTGTAGATGAATTTGTTTGATCTAATATTGTAGAGTAGGAGTTCTTGGTTTCTCTTTGTTGTCTATTGTATTGCAGGTATCAAGTTGCGCTAAGGAGTTCGAAGATCAAGCTCGGATTGGAAGCAACGAGGAAAAAATTAGAAACTAAGTGCATCACACCTTTTCTCACTCTCTCTCTCTTTCTAATTAGTTAAACTAAATTCAAAGGGATGTTAGTGTCCACTTGTTTGTTTATGTCTTGGTATTAGGGGTCTGTACTCAAAGGGAAAATTCACATGTCCACAGGGGAATTATTCTGTAACAAAAATTGGTGACTCCACTGGGGAAGGACATTGACTTGTCTTTCCTTTGATCATCTAAGATTTTTCCAACCTTTAGATCATATTTATTGTTTGTTTCTAATCTACTTCCCTTTCTCTCTTCTTCATTAAATATTTCAAAAAGTCTTTTGCAAAATTTTCTGAGTTTTAAGCCTTATTTCTGAGTTTTTGGGAAGGGTAGCACTCCTTTGTTGTGTATACTAGAGCATTGATCTATTATAAATGATCCCCTGTAGTGCATACCACATCTTTGTAGCACTCTTTACCTTTGGAAACATGAGCATTGATCTCCTTTTTTGGGTTTTTTCTGCCCCTTTTTTCTATCTTTTTCTCAATCTAATCCCGAGGAGCTTTTTTCTCAGAGACCTTTGAATACTCTTGACTTTGTTTTGCTAAGAGTTGGAAATTTATCATTGATTTTTGTTTCTCCTTGGAGTTTGCAATTTTTCTCTTAGTTGTGATCCCCTTGGGTTAACGTGATCCCTTGGTTCTTTTTGCATTATGAGTTTATCTGATCTTCGTCTCATAAAGCTTTCAGATTGCTTAACTATTTAGAACTATTCATCAACTAAAGTTTGCAAAGGGTGCTTGGTATTGAGCCTTCTTGTGTTCATTTGAAACATCTCGATTTTATGGATGATTAGGACTCTTATGACAACCTAGCTTGATTTCTATTTCTTGTTGCTCATCATTTGAGGATTTTCATGAGTGTTTGTTTTCTTTCTCTTTTGCATCATTGATTTATTGATTGAGCAGGTTATCTCCTAATTATTTTCTTTCAACTCTCATCACTTTGAGTGCACTTTGTTTGATTTATTTTTTCCTCATAGTTCTTTGTTTTAAACTTGGATCTCTTTTATCTGAAAGTTAAGAAGAAAAACGTTTTCATATCTCCTTGCATAGTTAATCAAAAAAAGAAATTGTGCATTCATTAGGAAGTTTGCTTTGGTTTATGTTTGGAAAAAAGAGCAAGCTTTTCATGTGCATTTCAATTTTCGAAAACATTTTCTTGGTATTTTGGCATCGTATTGATCCTAGAAATTGAAAGTTGCATTATTTTGAGTGCTTATTTGTGTTAAGAAGAATATAACTCTTCTTCCTCCTATACGTAGAATTCATCGAAAGAAAGAACCACATAGCATTCTTTTGCATTCTTTGGGAGTCAAGTCTCTTACACATCATTAGTTTCATCTCTATGAACCCTTTGAGTTAAAATACATTAAAATCAACCACGCGCTAATAAAATCAACTCGAATATTTTTTGTTTTTAGCAAACCAACAATAGCTTAGGATTAGGGTCTTTGGACTAGGTGAAGTGAGTAAATTTTCCAAGACTACTAAAGAGACTGTAGAACACTAAAGAGCGTATAAATACAAATTTCGTATAAGCATAGTCGGGAACCCTGTCTCACATAAAGGATAAACATGAAGTAATGTGTGGGAGAGAAATGAAGATTAACCCTCAAAATCTTAACCAATCGTAGCGGAAATATTGTATATTTGGGGTTGTTCTTGAGAAACCATTGGTTTCATTTGGTCTCGGTGCTTCGCGAACTCTGAATCCATTCGAGGTCCTCTAGAGTCCTACCGGTCCACTTGTCTTCATTTCTATTGAAGAGCTTCAGACTTTGATATCCTTCCCATACATTCGGTCCTGACTGTCGACTGTACCCCCCCGGGAGGTTGACTGCGAGTTGGTAACCTTAGTGTCCTTTCCTAGGTACCTACAGAGGTGATGTGGGGGGATTCCCATGAACCCAGGGAAGACGTTGTATCACACTCTCAGTACCCTTGGAGGGTGATCACACGAAATCGAGGGTTGTTTTCATCGAGAAGAGTTGTTATGTGGATGTCGGGGTAATGTTGCTTTGTTTTGCATAGTCATCCTTAGGATCAGAATTTTCACAGTATACAAGGTATGGAACCTAACACTCAGGAACCACGACCTAATATTTCTTACAAAACAGTGATCATAGATCACACTTATGAAAATGGGATAATCGCTCCTGGAAGTGTCCATCATGTTGAAGAACCAGTCCCAACCTTCGTAGAAAGCTTGGAATATTTTGTGAATCCTCCATTTACTGATCCACTTGGCCAACCACTCTTTGATCCACCATCCATGAGATACATTTATTCCTTTTATTCTTACTATTTAACACCTGGTTCAACCACTACACCATCCTTTGGCATGAACCCACCGATTTTTGGTTTTCTTGAAGGACTTGGGAATTCATATTTTTCCACAACTCTCGTAGTTGATATTGTTGGTGCTTATTATTTACCAGTAACATCGATGACCCAAGTGACCCTGAATCAACCATTTTCGCATTTATATCCTCTTTCACATGAGTCATGTAATATTCCTGCTTCATTTTTTCCACAAATGCACACGCCAAGTGCTTTACTTGGTTGTCCCATTGGTCAAATGGAAAGAAGTCAAGTATTTCACACAACCACGGTTACACAAGATACTCAACCTCCACTTCACACATCACAAATTAATACTCCCTACATTGGAGGTGAATCTTCAGTGGGAGGCCAACCTTCAGTTGCAGGGCGACTTTTTGCTAGGGGGAAACCTACATGGTTGCAACATCAACAATAATGATGGAAAACCACTCCTACAAGTCCTTCTATCCCTAATACCACTGGTCTATATCCTAGACATCCATATCCATGAGTTGTGAATCCTTTGTGGATTCAACCCAATCTAGCGAGGATTCCTCTGCAAGGAACTATGCCTTATCAAGATGTAAACCCCATGATTCAAACTCAATAGTTCATTCCAATGCCATACATAGGGGGACCAATAGGTCAACCGTAGTACGTAGGAGTTCCATCTGTTTAATCAAAGTACATGGGTGTACAAATAGGAAAACCACCTTACATACGTGGACAACCTGGTAAACCACCGTATATGGGAGGACTATCTAGTTTTTTCACCATGCCACAACCTGGATATGGTCCTACTGGTGTTCCTATGAAATATGGTTATCACCAGTATCAAAAAACTAACTGACAAATACCATTCTTGGCTATGTTAGATCTCCCAGATCTATCATGTTTAAAAAGCGATACCATCCTTCATGCCCCATTTTGGTCCACCATCCCTGCCAAATTATTGTCCGACATTCCAAAATTTGATGGAAAACCTAGGGAGGATCCTAACAATCATGTTATGGATTTCCACTTATGGTGTTCTTCCAACTCTTTGATGGACAATTCCATTCAACTTATACTTTTTCAGAGAACACGTACAAGTGCAACAACGCAATGGTACATTGAACTGCGACATAACTCTTTTGTCAACTTTAACTCTCTTTCCATGGATTTCTTGACGCATTTTTAGTTTCCTATATGGTAAGATACTGGTACACAAATTTTGACCTCTCTCTGACAATCCTCTTCTACCCACATCTTTTATCATATTCACGAGTGGAGACGATGAAGATGGTTGATCAAAGATCCAATTCCGGACCAAATCCTCATGGATTGGTTTACAAATTCTCTCTTGCCTCCCATCACTCGTGATGTTGCTATGGTAAATGTAGTTACTGAGGAGCAAGTTATAAGTTGTGCACAATATTTGGACTTGGTTTACTCCCAGTCCAACAGACTTTACGATTTGATCCCTAATGCTCCTCATCTATCAAATGATCCATCAAAACCTACTCTAGAATCTAGTTCCATTCTAAACACCACAACTACTTCCGGTCCTACCCAAACCTTCGAGGTGAATGTGGTCCAATACACTTCATCTCAGAAACCAGGAGGTAAGAATAAAAACAAGGGAAAATCCAAGAAACCTTCCAACAAGAAGGATAATCCTAAGTTTGTGGATACTCAACTGACAAGGAAACCTAAATTTCATTGTATGATTTGTGAGGAAGACCACTCCATAAAATACTTCCCTCATCTTGAGGCTATTGATAAATATCTGAAGGGTACCTCCCAACAAGTGCAACAACAACATTTGGTTGTACAGAACCCTATCCCTCTGCAAGGAGGAGACCCAATTCATTCCCACCATGGGGATGCTTCCACAAGCACCTCTCAGGTATACATGTTTAAGACGGTTAATGTAACAACTCATGAAAATACCTATGATACTCCTCCAGGTAATAAGAATAAATGGAAAGATGTTGACCAAACTTCTAACTCTACTCCTCCTCCATCTTCCACTCCTCTTCAGATTGAGAAGCCAATTTCTGATGCAACATTGCACCCACCCAAGAGCGTAATTTGAAAAGTGACATTTAAACCAAATGCCTGCATTGCCTAAAAATACAACATCATTGAAGATTTGGCACAAGAGCCTTGTAGTATTTCAACCCTCGAAGTTCTTCAAAACTGTACAAATCAACGTAGAACCTTGTTGTCATCCATTGGAGCCATGAATCTTGAGGAGTGGAACCTAATTACGTTTAACGTAGATTATTTTAAGGATAAAGTCTCCCACCACTTAGCATTCCAAATTCAAGTTTTGGTTGGTGGAAAGAACATCCATCTTACTGTTTTGGATGAGGGAGCATCAACTTGTGTCATGTATTTTCCTTTTTGTAGAGACCTTGGTTCTCCTACACTTACCCCATCCCCTACCACCCTGAAAGCGTTTGATGGACATGGCTTCCAATCTCATGGACTCTTGCAATATTTTGTTGTGACTTCGAAGGGTAAGACTATTTCATTTGATATCGAAGTAGTCGAAGCGCCCCTGGATTATAATTTGTTACTTGGTCATAGCTGGTTCTATGCAATTACTACCATCGCATCTTGGGTGTTTTGTATCTTATGATTTCCTCATCAAGGAAAAATTATCATTGTTGACCAACTTGAGTATACAACTCCAGATCTCAACAATGTCACAACAAATAATGTCCCTTTTCTAGGACATTATAATTTTGAGAGTGTAGGTTTAGGTCTTCTCAAGGACTCCTCTCTCATGGGGGTTTTTCCTTTGCCTGCTCCTCCCACCACGCAGGTTGCCACCTTAAACATGATTTCGACTTAGGTGCAACAATCCTTCGATTCATGTCATCCATTCATAGTACTTGGTATCGACAATCATAGTTCATTGTCTCTGTCAAGCTCATGAGAAAATGAAACAGACCCCACTCCTTTATGATAGATTCTCACTCTGGATTTAGTACTTGAAATTTCTTTTCCTACGCCTAGTGAAAATGTTTCCATTAGTAACCATAAACCTAAAAGAGGAAAGAAGTTGTCGGAGGAGGAAAGAACACTTGGGGGGAAGGTCTCCAACCTCTGGACATCATGCTGGAGTAAAATGGCCAACTTCTGCCAAATAAGTTGGGGGTAAACTACCTCTATAGAGACACACTTCTAGGAGTGATCCTCATTCAAAGGTCATTCCCATCATAACATAGCATTCTTTTTCCAGAACGAGCTTAGTATTTGTTATTTCTCGTGCTCGTAAATACATGAGAATAAGTTATCGAGATTAGTCTTTATTCTTTCTCATGCTCGTAAATACACGAGAATGTAACCGAGTATACTTTATCACTTTTTTGGAGTAGTAAAGGTTATATGAAAAAGGAACCCCCTAGAGTCTCCTTTAATCTCTTTTCAGACTCTCTAAACATGAAAATATTGCTGAGTGATATTTCTTCCTTTCACACTCGTTAAAAGGTTTGAAAGGGCATCTTTAGAGTGATAGTTTATTTATTTTTTGGCCTTGCGAGACTAATTATGAAAAAGGAACACTATAATCAAGCATGATTAAAAGATTTCTCCATAGGAGTGATCCTCGTTCGAAGGTCATTCCCATCGTAACATAGTAGTATTTTTCTAGAACAAGCTTAGTCTTTGTTCTTTATTGTGCTCATAAATAAATGAGAATAAGTTACCTAGCTTAGTCTTTGTTCTTTCTCGTGCTCCTAAATACATGAGAATGTAATCGAGTATACTTTTATCACTTTTTTGGACTCGTAAAGGTTATATGAAAAAGGAACCCCCTGGAGTCTCCTTTAATATATTTTCAGACTCTCTAAACATGAAAATATTTTGGAGTGATCTTTCTTCCTTTATCACTGGTTAAAAGGTTTGAAAGGACGTCTTTCAGGTGATAGTTTATCTCTTTTTCAGCCTCGCGATACTAATTACAAAAAAGGAACACTCTAATCAAGCATGATTATAAGATTTCTCGGTCATATAATTTTATAATTTTTCAGACCTCGGAGACTAAAAATCAGGAAAAAGGACAACCATGGAGTCTCCTTTAAGTTTTTTTCAAACTCTCTAAACATCAAAAACCACCAATTTTTCCTTCTCTGGACTTGCTAAACTACATCATTGACCTCTGATCAAATGATTCCACGAATGTTCGACCTCATCTCATTTATTCACATTCGTTGGAATGTACTAGGGTACATTGGGAGTCATTGACATAATTGGTGATTTCCCTCGCACTTGTTCACGGTTTACCTCAATGATCTGTAATCTAGTGGTTTCTACCATATTTGACATCGAATCATCTATTCACATGGCTAGATTCGTACCACATTGGGATTGGAATGAAGACCCTGGGTTGAGAGTTCACTCTATTATCTTCTTTTTCCAGGATGCAAAGGATATCATTTGAGAATGTTGATATATATACTATCACAGATATCCACATTGTATTGGTCTGTGGATATGTTTTATCATCTCGTAGCTCCACTGTGTATTTTTTGTGGCTATGATCAGTTCATGTCATGGAGGTATGGATCCACATTGTATCTTTGGTGGCCATATCCTTAGTCAATATTTTTCATGGATCTGTAGTGTATTGGTCGGTGGTCATGCTTTGAGTCATCCCATATTCCAAGCATAGGTATGCCTGCCTCATAAATGGAACATATATTAATATTGTTTGATGGTTGTTTGTAGCTTGTTCCAGGTTCTCCAACTCCACACCCTTGCATTAAAGAGTTGTAAAGTGTTTCAGCCATCAGTTTCTCTTATGACCTCACACTTTAGGGGGCAATCTATTACACATCAAAATTCCACACTTAAGTACCTCACCCTGAGTGTCACGAGTGTCATAAAAGTGTCACATACACTGACACCATGAAATAACATTTATTACAATCCCTAGTCAATGTGGAGGAGAAATATATTATATGAAGGTCCAAATACTATGTGCACATGAATTATTTATTAATATTCATAAAAAGGAAATTAATTTAGTGTGAGAATCCACCTCACATTTAGTTTCCTAATCTTAAGGAGAGGTTGAGAATTTCATGGATGGTTGAGATATTTTCTCAAACCAAAATCCTAATTTGGTGAATCTTGAGAGATATTTCCTCCCTAAAATCCTTGAGAGATATTTTCTACCTAAAAATATTGGAGATACCATTTTAGTGGATCTAGTGAGTGATCTTCTCCATGGTGGTTAAGCCTCCAAATCCTATATAATTAGGGCTTTCCATGGAGAAGAGGGGGAAGATTAGAGATATCAAACCTTTGATTCTAGAGGAAGCTTTTAGATATCAAAATTTTGATCTTGGGAGAATCGTTCAAGGGATGGATGAGGGGAGTTTGGAGGAATGCTGCATCATCATCCATGTTTGTAAGTTTTATCTTTAGGTTCTCATTTTAATATACTTAGACTATTTCCTTCAAGCTTTTGTATTATTGCATGTGCTTGTCTACTGTTCCTTCAATATTTGAGAATGAATTTGTTTGATCTAATCTTGTAGAGTAGGAGTCCTTGGTTTCTCTTTTTTGTCTATTGCATTATAGGTATCAAGTTGCGCCAAGGAGTTTTGAGATCAAGCTCGGATTGGAAGCAACGAGGACAAACTTCAAAACTAGGTGCATCACACCTTTTCTCCCTCTCTCTCTTTATGATTAGTTAAACTAAATTCAAAGGGATGTTAGTGTCCACTTGTGTTTTTCTGTCTTAGTATTAGGGATCTGTACTCTAAGGGAAAATTCACCTGTCCATAGGGGAATTATTTCGTAACACCTGGCCCACTGCCAGCCTACATACACCTTCAAAAACTAGGGTTTCTAAAACTTCACAACTTCTTCCCTTCAGACCCTTACTATCTCAGTCACATCCACTTATGATCTGTCACTGCACTCTGCCTTTTACTACCCAATATATACCATAACCAATAACAAACATATATGTACCATCCAACAGCCTATGCATGATCTTAAACCATACATTATCACAAATTATAGATATTTCTCAATCAGAATAGATATGAACTACTCAACCAAACAACTACTATATTTAGACTTCATTACAACCATAAAAAGAATGCCTCAAGAATTCACCATCCCATAATAAATTCTAAGCATTAATACAACATATATAACCATACCATATCTTATGTAGCAGGTGTGAATCAATAGACCACTGTTCCAGGGATTTTCTTTAGACTTCAGGGACCTGGCACCAACACTTGCTCAGGCTTCTATGGCTTTTTCTTCATGTATGCTCCCTATTATATTGCCAGTTCGCATATTTACGCACCCTATTATACCGATATCCCGCATATGTATGCACCCTATTACATTGATAGCCTGTGTACATCTCATAAACTAGGGTTTTTCAGTATTTCTGAAGCTCTAAAACTTTTGTCATCAATACCTCAAACTTACGAAACTTTTGATGCATCCATGAGTACCTGCAATGAATCTTTCACCAAGAATATATCTTCAATATTATCAAGAGATACACTAACACAAGTGACCCTTTCTCTCTTATTTATACTTCTCCAAGTAGCTTCCTCATCTAACCAACTCTAACCAACTTCCTTATTTTAGGAGCTAACCCACTTCTGACCTCTTGTCCACTTCTAACCCACTTTGCTACAAATAGTGAATTCTCCACTTCTAGTTGCAACTAATTTATTTTTACAACCACTTAACCCATGACTAACCACTTTGATTTGTCAACATCTTCTAGGAGATTCTAGAATAATTTAATTTATTTGACCTTCTAGGGGCTTCTAGACAACACATGAGGGTTCTCCAACTTCACAAGGCCATAACTCTCTAACCGTGAAGAGTTATGTGACATTCCACATATCACCAGAAATGACATGATGAGCACTACTCGTCTATAATAGTGTCACTTAAAAATTCATGATTTTTCATTACAATATTCCAAAATCAATCCTTGGGTTCCTTAACCACACATCTAGGATGACTCAACCACTTAACCATTTGGACTTCACAAAGAATCTTCCCGTGAGGGATTTCACCATAAGGGAACCACTTTGGATTTCATCCATTTGGTACTTACTATCAGCCATGGTAAGATAATAATGAACAACATTTACATCATCCTGTCTATGCATCAATCCATGATAATACATCACTATGACACCACTTGACATATTTGACATCAATTACATATATGACAACATAGTCCATCAATAAATACATCAATGATACTATCAAAATAAATCAACTCTTTGACATCAATCATTTGACATCAATGACAACATAATGCAACAATCTCCCCCTTTGGAATTGATGGAAATAACAATCATTGATGTCAACACAATTCATTGATGGAAACATGTAGACATGGAAATTCTCTTCATCAATAGTCATCTCAATCACATCAATGTGACTATCTCTCCCCCTTTGACATCAATGGAAAAGGGTAGTTATTTCCTTGGGGATTCTCCCCCTGTCTGGAATCTCCTTGGGGTTGCTCCCCTCTGTCTGGATGCCTTTGATCTTCCTATGAATAATCTCTCCCCTTTTGGAATCATGCTACTGCAACCAATCAAGGGAAGAGGAATAACTCTCATTTGGATATGTATCCCCCTATCTTCTTTACAAGATGAACAATATGTTACCAGTCCAATATGCTTCTGCTGCAAACGCTACTACTCAACTGGAACATAGATCAGTTGTTCAAGAATGATCTGCTCTTCCTATGATGATCCTTGGACCTGTCTATGCATCAGACTCGTGCCATACCCTACTTAATGAAGCAAAAGGATCTGTCAACAGTGAATAGAGAATCATGAAAAAAACATCAACCATGTACATCCTATTCCATAGCATGTGCCAACCATGCACATCAACACCATACAATAATATCTCATCATTGAAGTATATATGCCAAGAATATGTTCCAAAAATTGTACCAATCATATATCATGATCATCAACAAGTGCCTCTATTAATGTACCAATAACACCATCAATATGCCAACCATGTGCCTCAAACAAGTGTCATATCACATATGATATGCCTCTATCATAAAACAAGTGCTACAAATCATGTGTCAAGATATGTATCTCAACCATCAAGAATCAAATAATTTACCAAGCACCACAACAAGTGTCTCAACTATCCCATACATCATGTATCAAAGTATATGCTAAACAAGTAATGCCAATGATGTACTTTAACCAAGTACCATCACCCACAATCATTTGCCCTCTACAAGTGCATCAACCATGCACCAAACATGTATTACTATCTATACCATAACAAGTGCATAAACAATGGACAAAACTTCAACAAGATGAACCACAGTTAAGATGTGTTCCCATACAAGTATGCCATATCCACCATAAACCATGTGCCAATCATACTGTTGTTAGGTTATGAAAAAGGTATAAATATATTCCTTTTTTCCACATTTCATGATATTATTTTGATTGAGTTTTCGGTTATTTATAAGTAAATAGAATAGAAAATGAATAATATACCCTTTAGCATTGATTGTTGGAGATTAGATTACATAGATTCTAAATATGATTGGAATTGTCTAGTTTTATTGCAGGATTGGTTAAATATTGTCAAACCCAAGACAGCAAGGGGAATCTTGAAGATGCGCAAGCTATTGGAGGTTGAAGACTTTATGGTGCAAAGTAGTTTTAAAGATAATTGAGTTACTCATTGTAATAGTAAATCAATCATGAGGATCTCTCGATCCTCAGGATAGCTTAATTTACCCAAATTATTGTAACATATAAGGGGTAAATAGATCTTGAAGAAAGGAGAGATTTTGCACTCAAGAATAAAGAATATAGAATTTCTATGCATTAGTAGTTTTTATAGAAATGTTGTACCAACTATGAAATCAATAGAAGCCTCAAGCAATTTTTCCATTTTTATATACTGATTTTTTAATAACAGTGCTTCTAAGGAATGAGGGCCTAGTCTAAAGGAGCTACTGTTCGATCTGTAATTGTATCAGCTCAAATTTTGTCTTGTAATTCAATTTTCTTTTATAGTGGTTAACAAACGCATAAGTGTGTTGATGATTTCATGTCAATTGCAAGAAATAGATATTCCCTGAAGTATTGAATGATTGTTGTTCCAATTCCCATTACTGAGATTCGATGCGTGAAGGTTCCTCATAAGTTCACATTTGTTGTTCCTTTCATAAGTTTACATTTGTTGTTCCTTTCATAAGTTTACATTTGATGTTCCTTTTTCGCTAGAATATAGTTATTGTTCCTTTCAATAGAAATATGATTGCCATCTCTTTTCAGTTAGATTACAGTCTTTGTTCCTTTCCATAGATGGAGTAATTCACCTTTTTCTTTTCAACAATTCTAATTCATAATGATAGCAATTCCTGCAAGTCTTTATCTAGATTCAATTACTGCTCTTAGAATGAATTTAATAGATTATCTAGTTCCTTTCCTTTTGTATAGATTTAGATTTCAATCCCTAGAATCTTTAATGAATATTTGAGGAACTTGATTGTTGACAAACTCAGATTTTCTTTCGCTACATGATTTTAGCCTCTATAATCTATCTGCATAGACTTTGCCTATATTCTTTGAGATAAAAGACGAATCCTTGGGTTGATAAATTAATGTTAAACTAAGGTTGTTTTTAGACATCTTTAGAGCTTAACATTTTGGCGCCATTGATGGGGAAGAATGTTAAAGGTAGCATAGATTGTGCCTTTGGAGGATGAGGTATTGAAGACGGAAGGTAAGAACCTACGTAGGCAATAAGTAAGATGATTATACCAGCGCCTACCTCCAGTTGACGCATTAAGAGGTTACATAGGTGCTTTTTTCCTTTTCGATTTTTTTTTCCTTTTTGTTGTGTGAAGTGTGTATAACTAAGAAGAAATATCTTGAAAAACCAAAACCTCCACCAAAAATTACCAAACCCCAAGGCTCGGTGCTCCCTGGAAGAAGTACTTTCATAGACAACATCATCCGAAAAGCATAATCTCAAGCCTCGGTTGGACCTAGAAAAGGATCCACCCAAATCCCTCGGGTGGCAGCTTCACCAATTGCAACCCACGCTGAGATTCATAGCAAAACTGAAGGGATTGAGCTAAGTTTTTAGATCACAGATATTCTACCCCTCAACCCTTTAGGAGAGGGAAACTCTTGTAACCTGGAGGAATGAGAAGGAGAAACTAGTGGGATAACTAAGACAAACCCACCACCCAATCTTGAATCTCCTACAAAAGAAGAAGGCATACCTGAAATTATAGATAGAGGGAGTGCAATTAGATCCCCTAGAATATCAGATAACCCATCAATTCAAATAATATATCCGGATCAAGAAATCCCTAAATATTTCTGGCATATTTTCGATCAAATGGCACAACCAAATCCACAACGTCCCCAGACTTCCACTTTGTAATATCCAATAGTTGATCCAATTGCCAATGCCCTCATGAAGGCTATTCCCCTACAAAACCTGCCAACCTTTCATGGATTAATCTCAGAAGATCCGGATGCATTCTTATTCGAATTTGATGTCCTATGTAGAGGATATGATTACACTTCTGAACCCCCAAAATTAAAATTGTTCCCCTCCACTTTGAAAGGAGCAGCTCTACGTTGGTTCATGGGATTAGGGGGAGGAACTATAAACTCATGGGATGAAATGAAACAAACCTTCTTAACAAAATATTAGGATTATTGTAGAACCAGAGACTTAAAAGATGAAATCTTTCAAATGACTGCAAAAGAAAATGAATGATTAGAAGAATATGTAGAGAGATTTCAATATAATTTACAAAGATCACCCTATGGCACGCTACCAAGGGAAGTACTTAAGGAAACTTTGATTAAATGTATGAAAGATGAATGGGTAGAAACGTTGAATTTAATGGGGAAAGGTGATATTTATCAAGAAACTTATGATGACATTGTCCTATTGTGCATCAGGTGCTCAAGAGGAAGTTCACGGACCAGATCAGGGATACGTACCCCCTTCACTAGAAATAGCAATATTACCAGCGGGGGTGTTACTCAAGCTAAAGTTGGTAATCTCTTAGAAAACTTTAAAATAGACATTCTGAGCACTTTGACTACACAATTGGATGTGTTTCAGGCCAAGCAAAAAAAAAATAGATGCAGAACAAACGTTAGCCATATTTTGCCACAGGTGTAGAAGGAAATATGGCCCAAGGAATTGCCCTTTGGACGCGGTCTAGGTTTTCTCTATCTTCACCAAGGATCACGGCACAGAACAATTCCCATCGCTTCCTAGACTTAAAGCTATCTTTAGGGAAGTAGAAGAAGAAACATAACCATTATATCTAATGGCTTAGCATCGTCAATGGCAGAATCGACCCCCAAATACATTGCAGGACCCCTTCGACTTCTTCCCCGGGCAGTATAACCAGCAAGCTCCTGCTAGAACATGGCAGGGTCATTCGTTTAATAATCAAAACTGTCAACCCCAACAATATCCACCTGTAAATCCCACTTGGAAAAACCAACCCACTGCAATCCCTGCTTGGAAGAATTAGCCAACTACAACTTCTACCTGGCCTAACTCACAATATCCCACCTCATCCTAGAAAAAATCCAATAACAACATTTACCCTTCACAGTGGCCTAACATGACTGCCCAAAACCCAAATTGGAATCATAATTGGCAGCACCCCATGGGGATAAACAATTAACCGATGGGGATGGCCCCTCAAACTCAACCTACGTTACAAGCCCCACTTCAATTGTCCCAAAATCCACAATCCCAATTGCGCCCTCAACTACCATCCCAACCTCACCCAAATCCAAATAATAGACTGACTCAGCTCGTCCAGATTATGGAAAATGGAGAAGGAGAGATTAGCTCGGTAGGGTGCAACAAACTACGATTAAGGTCGGGACGAATAATATCCCCTAAAGAAAATGATGCTTTTCAAGGGAAGGAGAAACAACCAACAATAACAACTATGACTATGGAAATAACAGAAGAAATCAAGTGGGGGGGAGACACAGTCGAATCACAAGATCCTGATAAGGGTACAACACCCTCCCCTCCATTCCCCGAAAGATTGATGATAGAAAAACTGACCGTATATCCCTACTTCGACCTTGTAGGGGAACTCAAGAATTTATATATCAAGATTCCACCCCTGCAAGCTCTTCAGGACATCCCCATCTACACAAAAACAATCAAAGAGCTATGTGGGAGAAAACCCATCAGAAAAATTAAAAATCCATCATCAACAATTCGTGTGGTAGGAGCCTTGTCTGATATAATTTTAAGTAGACAAGAACCAGTTAAATAAGCAGATCCGGGGAATCCCATAGTAACAGTTCAGATCCAGGGTTGTTCTTTTCCCAATACACTAGTTAATTTGGGAGCAGCCATCAACATCCTGACTATGGAAACTTGCAATACCCTGGGTTTTAACTCCTTCGAACCCACAACAATAATGTTGTAGTTGGCAGACCGATCGGTAGTTCGACCAGTTGGCACATTACATGATATAGCCATCTTCGTCAACTCTTGGGAATATCCGACAGACTTCCTCATCATCAATCCAAAAGGTGGACTTGAAGGGAATCCATTGATACTGGGCATGTCATGTCTTGGAACAACATATGTGTACATAGGATGTCAAACAGGAAATATGACAATCACTAGAGGGGGTATCACAAAGAACCTCATTTTATATCCTCCTGCTAAGCCTAGGCCAACTTTCGTATATCCACAATTGCCACCACCACGATACCCAGAGAGGGATTTACAAGCCCCTCTTACGCAGGAAGAATCCCTCAAAATTAAAAATCAGTTAGAGGATGACGTAATCAGTGGGTTTATCAATAATCTGGCCACCATGAGCAACCTGGTCTGCCAGATGCTCCAAGCTGTTCTAGACAGTGAAGCACAGGGGGACCTGCTGGAAGATTTAATGGAACAACAAATTCCAACTATGACTGTTCATAAAAACAAACCCGTCGAGATCTTACCTAGGAGGCCTCTAAACATCAATGCCAATTTAGATGAACAACAACAACAAAAGTTAATTCATGTCAGCTCCAAATACCAACAAGATTTTGCATGGGAATATTTTGATATGAAAGGTACTGATCCATAACTCTGTACACACCACATTTATGTTGAAAAATAAGCCTAACCTATCCACCAGCCATAGAGAATATTAAATCCTCGCCTCAGGGATATCGTTAAAGAAGAATTACAAAAACTATTGGACATAAATTTTATATATCCCATCTCAGATAGTCGATGGGTTTCCCCACTAGTGATCGTCCCAAAGAAAAATGGGAAATGGCGCATCTGTGTTGACTACAGGGAACTTAACAAAGCCACTCAAAAAGACCACTTCCCTTTTCCTTTCATTGACCAGGTCCTGGATACTTTGGCAGGAAAGAAATTATTTTTCTTTCCTAGACAGTTTTAGCGGGTACAATCAGATTCAGATTGCCCCAAAAGATCAAGATAAAACCACATTCACATGTCCCTGGGACACTTTTGCATACAGAGTATTACCATTTGGACTTTGTAACGCTCCAGCCACCTTTCAAAGGGCCATCCTGAGCATATTCAGTGATCTGATCAGCGAAGGACTTGAAGTCTATATGGATGATTTCACTCCTTATGGTGATGACTTCAATCAAGCACTGAATAACCTGGAGAAAAAACTAGAGTGATGTATCGTGACCAGGTTATTTTTAAGCCATGAAAAGTGTCACATGATGATGAAAGAAGGTGTGGTACTAGGGCATTATATCTCTCCAGATGGAATTAGGGTAGACCCAACAAAGATAGAGGTAATCCTTAATCTACCCACACCACACACACAAACTAAGGTACGTAGTTTCGTTGTCGCTTCAGGATACTATCGTAGGTTTATGGAAAATTTTGCAAAAACCGCTGCACCTTTACATGCTTTGACTGGTAATGTAGAATTCAGTGGTCTGACAAGTGTGATGTGGCATTTGCAGGACTCAAAAAGTTGATCTCAACAACACAGGTGTTGAGGGGGACAAATTGGAAAATACCATTCCACATCTCCACCGATGCATCAAATATTTCCATAGGCACTATCCTTGGGCAAGAGGAGGAGAATAAACCTTACGCAAATTATTTTATTAGCAAGAATCTTAATCCAACTGAACTTAATTATATAGTAACAGAGAAAGAGTTTTTAGTTGTTATACATGCAATAAATAAATTTCGTCATTATATAGCAGGCTATCCGGTCATTCTGTATACTGATCATTCTGCTATCAGATATCTGGCTAATAAACCAATTACTAATGGGCAGGTCACTTGATGGTTATTATTATTGCAGGAATTTGATATCACCATCAAAGATCGACCTGGAAGAGAAAACCTTGTCACTGACTTCCTATCCCACATACCCAAAACAGATGACTCCTTAACAGTCGAAGACCGATTTCCAGATGAGCATCTGTTTGTCGTTACTACAAAGCCACCTTGGTACGCTGATGTGGCAAATTACCTGGAAGTAGGAAGATTACCAGCACATCTTTCATCAAAAGAAAGAAAGCTAATCGTCCAACGTAGTGCACGATTCCCCTGGATATGCAGATATCTCTTCCATACAGGAGTTGATCTCTAGATCCGCAGATGCATACGAAATGACAAAATCTATGACATATTAAAATCTAGAAATGATGAGCCCTGTGGTGGGCACTTTGCAGACCGCAGGACTGGACACAAAATTCTACAGATGGGCTATTATTGGCCCTCAATATTCAAAGATGCAAATAAATATGTCCAAACCTACGATAGTTGTCAACGGATGGGAAAGCCAGGTTAGGCTGATGAAATGCCTTTGAAAGCACAAGTAGTCGCAGAACCATTTGAGAGATGGGCACTAGACTTTGTTGGCCCCTTCAACCCAAAGTCAAATCAAAAGGCCTATATTCTAGTTGCAACTGACTACATGACTAAATGGGTAGAGGCAGAAGCCTTGTCAAATGCAACAGAAGAAGTAGTCATAAGATTTCTTTTCAAATTATTTGTACGCTATGGACTACCAAGAGAGGTAATTATTGATGGGGGGTCACAATTTACAACTCATAGAATCACCACCACCCTGGATAATTATCATATCAAACACAAAATTACTTCTCTGTATCATCCACAAGAAAATGGACAAGTGGAAACCACCAACAAAGTCTTAGAGGCAATCCTGACAAAGACTGTCTCAACAAACAAACATAATTGAGCTTTTGAGCTCCCAAACACCTTATGGGATTACTGCACAACATGGTGTAATACCACTGGCTACTCTCCTTACCATTTAGTCTATGGAAAAGAACCCAACTTCCTAATCAAGTTTTAAACCAAGACTCTAAGGATGGCCCAGGAAATCAGAATGGATCTTACAAAAGCACATAAACAATGCCTTCATCAACTCAATGAATTGGATGAAGCACACCTGTCTGATGTAGAGAACACAACCGTTATTCAGCAACAGAGATCGACCTGGCATGATAAGAATATAAAGAAAAAACTATTTAAAAAAGGAGATTGGGTGCTCCTCTATGATTCCAGATTTCAGGATTTTCCGAGAAAATTACAGACACGATGGCTAGGACCATACGAAATCAGTGAAGTCCATGATAATGGCACAGTTACTTTAAGCACCATCGATGGGTCCAGATCTCCATTTCGGGTCAATGGACACCGGCTACGACTCTATCATCGACCGCTGTCAAAAGAATCTTTCTACCAGGAGGTAACTAAGGACCCTACCATTCAAATTTTGACTGGCTGGGAAGGTAATCCAACCACCCCAACTCCATAAATATTGAAATCTGCTAACACTGTATATACTATATATAATTTTGT